>JAOUQZ010000051.1:22491199-22506284 GCA_028564935.1 Neosilurus hyrtlii
TGAGATGGGCGCCAGCCTCCCTGCGACCCTAATTAGGAATAAGCGGTTCAGAAGATGAATGAATGAATGAATGAAATAAGTAAAAGACATTAAACTTGAGGCTTGTGTTTTGATAGAAAATAAGAAACAGCAGTCAGGTTTGGTTGATGGTGTGGCTAACTACACAACAAAAAACTCTCTGCTGGTCTTAGCTACAGTCTGAGTGTTTGATTTTTCTTTGTCATTCATAGCACAGGTGCAGCAGTGACCAGCGGCTCCCGGCCCAACTCTACGTCCTCCTCGTCCTCTTTGTCCACTGTCCCTATGCTGTCCTCGGCGACAGAAAGCAGCCCGAAGACTTTGTTCTCCTCCTCCTCCTCCGGGCCAGTCGGCTGCTGCAGTTGACCATCACCCGTCCTTCTCACCTTTGCGATGTCTCTCCATCTGTTTTCAGACTGACTCGTTTCTTTTCAGGCAAGGGAAAAAAGTTAGAGTAAGGTGGGAATCTTTAAAAGGCACCTTAAGAAGCTTTTACACCAAACCAGCGTTACTTTGGTTGCTTTTGGGGTCGGGGTTTGTTTGATTTAGTGTCAGACTGAAACTATCGCTGCATCTCCTTAATGCCATGTTGTTTATTTGTAACGGTTGTACGGTAAGTTTATATTTGAAGATGCTTTAAGTTTCAGGATGGCTGCGAGCCAAGTTTAGCAGAATGTTGCATTGTGTTAAGGACTCGGTTCTTCCATTCTGTTACTCTTTTAGAATTGAATACAATGCATCTGGAATAAATTTCCAAAATATTTGTTTATTAAGCAAATATTACTTTAAAGGTTTTTTTTCTGGAATGGTGTAATGCTGAGATCAGGTCATAATGCATTTATTCAGTTTTTTCACTATTTTACAAAAAAGAAATATTTATAATAGGTATTTTAACATACTTATTTTGTCCTTTGTTTTTTGGTTGATTTTTGCTAAGGGACTTTATAAACGCAGCACCATTTTGTTTCACATTCATTTCTGTATGTGATCCATACTGTAAAGGTTTTAATGTTCAAATCTAAATGACAGTAAAGGGTAAATTCAAGGTTGTATAATTTTTTGGGGTCTTTAGTCCTTTGTACAGTTTGGCCCTGGAATGTTTCAAGGCTCTTGTATGGTGAAAAATTGTGGTGAATATTTAACATAGAACATTTGTGAAATTATTTACATTATCATGTCATGTCTCTTAATGGCATTCTGGGTATTCAGTGCTCAAATGTGTCATTTGGACAATATCTATTGCTGTGCATTATGGGACTTTGTGAATGCACTGGGTATTTACCAGTAAGCTTTTGGTTATAATTCGAAATACAGGAAATATGGCGTGATTTCAGTGGAATGTCTGAGTAGCTTTATAGATATTGAAGTAAGTTATGATTAAAAATTATTTAAGAATGTATTGATTTATTCTGTAAACTTGTACTAAACGCTGTCTTAGGCAGATTTATTGTTGGTAACACAACATTAAGCTTCCATTAAATTACATTATTTATTACACATTGCTATGAATAAACCATAAACTCCAGCATTAATAACTCATGGTTAATCAAATGAATAACACTTCTATTAATTAATGCTATTTTTATAATGGAATAAACCAAATACTCAAAACCTTCATTCACTAATGTTCATTCCATCACTGAGTAAAATTAAGCCTACAATAATATTGGCAATGTGAACATCACCTTATTGTTCTTGTACTTGTTAGCTGAGAAAACCCAGATTAAAAAAAGGGTGTAATATTTAAACTGCTAAACAATAAATGCTGGAATTGTTAATAATATGCTGAGGGTTATGGTTTGGTAATGTTGAATAAAGCTGTAAATAATGTTAGTTAAGGGAAGCTTAAAGGAAATTGGTCTCCTTGCCCAAGTGCATCAAATCAAATCACACCTTAATCTCCCATAGCTACGCATATTACAATTTGGCCTTGTAGGGAAATGTTTATTTAGTAATTTAAAAAAAATATTGTTGATGTGTACATGTCAAGGCACCCAAGTCTTAGAAAACCTTTTGAGGTGCCCTTTTCGTTCAATTTATCTTTTGAATTTTGCAACCAATTTCCTTTAAAGGTGCATTCATCTATTCTAATCCAATACACTTTTTTGTAAAATTAGGAGTTAAATAAGGAGTTAAAAATCTCCTCACAGTCTGCAAACTGTCTATCCTGAAAAAAACAACCGGGTGTTTGTACACAGGCCTGGCTCTGTAGGTTTGATACAAGCAGATTAGGTTGAGCCACACAACAATATTTCAGCCAATCAGCACCCTGAGCACAAACACCCTCTCTTGCTGATTGGCTGGAGAAAAGATGGGGAGGTGTTGGTGTTAATACCTTGGCAATGCTTGTTAATTAATTTGGGGGTGGAGTTTCTGAAGAAACACTGGAGGGTGGTGTGTATTTTGTATTCTCCAGAATCGATGACTACACCTTTAATGAAGTGTTACATTATTATTATTATTATTATTATTATTATTATTATTATTGTTGTTGTTGTTTTTATTATTATTATTATCATCACATTTTTATAAAGGTGAATGTTTTCATACATGTCAGCACAACTTGTGCTAGCCTTCAATAACCACCTTTTTTGTCCTTTCAGTAAATATGTACCAGGTTAAAGTAATTGGCAAATCACTGACTAGACCTGTATGGCTACATTGCAACTAAACAAAGCATGTCAATGCTATTATCCTAAACCTGAATGCAGTGGCGGTTTCCTTTTGGAGTTATTTTCGTGTTTCCTATGAAAGTGCCTGTGCCATTCAATTGCAAATAACTCATTAAAGAAAAATTAAAGTTGGAAATTCCAGAGCAGATCACAGTTCATATGATGGATGGAGTGTCTATTTTTTTAGCGGTATGTGCAGTTTGAACTGTCGGAACAATAGTATGTTATGTGTAACATGAACAACACTTTGATTTTGGTAGGATAGGTTTTAGCAGTATGTATAAATTAAAGTAGTTAACTTGTAAATTTTTGTGAACGATAGGTATTCATTCTTTGGAGTTCAAGGTTTGAAGAAAAGCTAATGTTGATGTGTTGGTGATGGTCTTTGACATGGTGATGTAGAATGTAATATGTCACGTTGTTAAGGGTTTATGTATGCGGCGACTGGCAGGAAACTGAATAGCAGATAATGCTGAATGGACGGCCAATAAATGTTCTGAATCATGCAACAGCACTCGTTTCTACATGTTTGCATTTAGCTTTCCGTTCTTTGTCATATTTTTGTTCTAAGTGCTCTTATATTTCGTTGGCCTTCTTTCTGAAGGCAGCATCTGATGAGTTTTGTTTTAATTAAATTTTATCTTTTGATGAATTTACTTTTCTTTTACTTCTTCGAATGTGATTGCGCAATTGCAGTTCTATCACATTACAATGACATGATAATTCTAATTAAAGTACACATTGATCAACTACCTCACTCCAAATTTCTACAACTTCTTGGATATTTAGTTGCCCATCAGATGTCCAAGATGTGTTAATACAAATTCCATTATTTATTTATTTGAAAGTTTGTCAGTAGTGAAGAGCGTTGTTTTGTACAGTATGTATATTTCACGTAGAAGTAAAAGGACTGTAATGTAAATTTTTATTCTTTTTTTTTTAACAGTTCATGTGCAATACCCTCTGCTCTGTGTGCTTACATGTAATTGTATCTAGCTACAGTATGTTAGCTGTACTGTATGTTCCCAATGGTAGAGAGATGTTAGGTACTGTCAGTTCAGTTAAAAAAAAAAAAAAATCCCTTAAAGCCTACTTCTCTGTAATCTTTGCTAGCAATACTGGCAATGCAAAATCCTTACTCTGTGTGCTTCTTCTTGCATACAGATTATAAGAAGTGCACTACTAGAATAAATGCACTGGGATCTCACAAGCCAATGTTAAAACGTACTGCAAATAAATACTTCTGTTGAACTTCTGGATCTTTTTGTCTGATTCTCTGGTGGCAGAAACACAATCACAGTGGCTTACAGGACCTTTGTAAAAATGTATCGGTTATATCCACTACAGACTTCTGGCTTCTCTGTGGTGGCAAGCTACATAACCATTTAATTATAGGGACCACCCATAAAATATGATACCTATATGACATTTCGATTTTTATTGTGAGTCTGTAAGTATTGTGATTCTATAAATATCCTAAGTTTACTTTTTTAAGTTTTTGTTAAGTTAATGTTTTTTTCTGCATTTTTGCAACCTGCAACCATGTATCCAATTCTGCTGCCTGCAAACGTGTGAGTAGTTTAGAGGGCAGACCTGTAGGACATATAGAGGAACAGTAATGTTACACCACCTTGAATTCAAACATATAAATTAAGTATATGATATATGAATTATTCACCATTATTTTCCACGTTTCCGTTTAATTGCACATATTTGCGTACAGATACATAGCACCACATTTACTTGTCAGTGATTCAAAATATCAATAACACTTAAGCACATTCAGATGGATTGTATATTAAACCCTATTTTGTTTAATGTTTTCTAAAAAAAACAAAAAAAATGGATTGGGGGGGGGTTGGGGTGTACCATAACATTCTATAATTTGGTCAATTAAAATAAGAGATATTAGAAATACTCGGCACAAATCAACAAAACATCCATTTCATATATGGATGTGTGTGTTGTCTTTTTAATTTCTTGTTGTAATATATATTTATAAACACAGTCTGCTCCTTCATCAGGTATGGCAAAAAGAGCTCTCTCTCGCTATCATTTTCATAGGTGTTGTTACTAAAATATTACATCAGTGCCTGACTTGGACACATCCAACATTAAATATACACTTACTGCGCATCCCTGTAATTATTTTACACACTTTCAAATAAGTTTAAAATTCCCATCAATCAACCAACACAGTGAACACATTCTTATAACATTATATTAACCTCTAATCACTTTTTTAAATATCATAAAATCTGAGAATTTCACATGTATTATATGTCTTATAACATTCTTAACATCACAGTCCTTTCATTTTAATATAACTCACCACATGAAATGCTTCCAATATTCATTCCAAAACTGAACCTTTTTAGTCAAGCAAGTCAGGGACTGCAACCCCAGTTTCAAGAAAAGGATGGGATGCTATGTAAAATGTAAATAAACAGAATGCAATGATTTTCAACTCTAATAAACCCATAATATATTCACAATAGAAAAAAAATCTATTGTTGAAAGTACCCCTCCTCGAATCGCCATCTTACCGTGGTGGAGGGGTTTGCATATCCTAATGATCCTGGGAGCTATGGGCATTATGCCCCTGGTAGGGTCACCAAAGGCAAACAGGTCCTAGGTGAAGGTCCAGACTAAGCACGGTTTAGCAGACTCCTATGGATAGAGAAAGTACTAGTACTTAGTAGTTGCTTGGACAAGGGTTTCCAGGGTCCCCCTGGAGCCAGGTCTGGGGGAGGGCCAACAAGGCGAGCACCTGGTGGTCAGTCGAGCTTCAGCCCATAGAGCCCGGCCGGACTTAGAACGAAAAGGAAACATGGGTCCGGCCTCCCATGGACCCACCAACTGTGGGAGGGGATATAGGGGGCGGTGCTTTGTGAGTTGAGTGGCAGTCGAAGGCTTGTGTTCTGCCGGGGAAGAAGCCTGAGCTGGTGCTTGAAGTTGAGGGATACTGACTAGTTATAGTCAGACTCACCTCGACACATTGCTTGGGCTCTGTAACCACACATCGTGAAAGGGGCTGGACCTTATTCTATTCTGAAGAGGGGTGAGGCAATGAGCCGGTGGGGGGATCCTTGTTGCTCCTCTCTCAGTGCCCACGTCTTGGGGTTCTCCCTGGTTGACGAAAGGGTAGCTTTCTTCCGCTTTTGGGTGGGGGGAAGGGTCCTGACTGTTGTTCATGCTTATGCACCTAATGACAATTCAGAGTACTGTCCCTTTTTGTTCTGTAGAACCACCCTTTTAGAGACTTTAGGGGGTGTGTTAGAGAGCACCCCCCCTGGGGACTCCCTCGTTGTCCTGGGAGACTTCAACGCCCATGTGGGCAAGGACAGTATGACCTGGAAGGGTGTAATTGGTAGGTACAGCCTCTACGATCTGAACTCGAAAGTGACTATTGGTTGGCCTCAAAAAGGTTCTGGACCACCATCCAACTCCTCAGGAGGGGGGAAGCGTTCTCCACAAACACTGTTTGCAAAAGGCTGGAAAAGTAAGTGGTACTAAAAAGAAACATCTATAAGAATATTTTGAAACGAATTTGGTTATTCGGCAACAGGACAGCAACGTGACAAGGGCATCTGGGCAGAGGGTCACCAATCTGCAAAAAACTGCATCTACAAACTGAAATAATTTCAGAAAAATGAACCTCAATGTAAAATTGCAGACTTATCTCATCATCTATAGTACATAATATCAAAAAAAATTGTAAGAATCTGGAGAAATCCCTGTGTGCGAAGGACACAGCTGCAAATCAGTATTGGACCCCTGTGATCTTTGAGCTCCAGACGGCTCTGCATTAAAAACAGGCATGATTCTATCATGGAAATCACTGCATGGGCTCAGGAATACTTCCAGAAATCAAAGGTCTGTTAACATAATTTAAAATAAGCTAATAGTTTTCCATAAAATAGTAAAAAGTCTGAGTTACAACATTTTTTGTGTGTGTTTTCTATCTTCTATTGCGGATAGGTTTCTGTAACTTGATGGGATTTTTATGGGATGGAGTGCCATGCCCAACCCCCAAACCTGAAGGACCAGGTTGGAACTGCCTGGAGCCTATAAGGCCCCCTCAGATGTAGCTTTCAGGGTCAGAGACACAGAAGCCCCATCACCACGACAAGGTAGATAGCACAAGGGGGGCAGCCACATCCCTCACTCTGGGTCCAAGTGGATAAGCTAAGTTTGTGAAAAAAATATGGGTTTATGAGGTTTGCAAATCACTGCATTCTGTTTTTATTTATATTTTACAAACTTTTTTTCTTGGGAATTGGGGTTGTACATTTTTATCAACTTCCACAAAGGCACTGTCATTACAATTCTTACTTTTTCCTTTCAGGGCAGAGCTCACATTTTATGTTCCCAAACCAAGTAATGCCAGCAATTTATATAGGCTTTGGTTGTGAATGGTCTTGTTGCATTAGTCGGTAAGCTGTCTCTTTACCTGGGCTAAGAGCCAGACAAAACAGCTATAAGTGTAAACAACTGGTTACATAGTGTAACATTACTGGTAGGAATGGGCTACCCTAACATCCACAGTGATATGTTCGATGCCTTGTTAAGTAAGAAAGTGTCTCCATCCTTAAATATTCTGTCTTCCTTTAGGTCCTGGTCAAGACAATCAAGGAACATGAGGTTAGAGAAATAGTCATGGAATAAACATGGAATTTCAGTCCACACCTTTCTCGAGAGACCTGAGGAAATGCAGAGACAGTACCGTCCACAGTTACCACAGACTGGTTTGTGGATGATTTCCATCACGTCCTCAACATACAGTATACCAACTAAATGTCACTTGTTCTAGTTCCAAGCGCCAGGTCCCCGAGCGTAGAAAAGAAGTCCTCCATTTCTTTTTCCAAGAGTCGATTGCGGTTTTCAGCATCCTCCCTGGCCCTTTCAGAGTTCCGCAGTTTAATTTCCAGCATTCTTTGTTTCTTTCTTTCTTGTTCCATATCATGCTCTAATCTTTCCATCTGTCCATGAAGCAGTGCACTTGACTCTTCTAGCCTGCAGAGTGAGAAAAAGAGAATCAAGGAAACTTTGATACAATACGTAATTAATAAAGACAAAAAGAGTAAGTGTTTTACTTATTTATGTATGCAGTTATGAATGACACTTTAAAAGTTTAGGACTTACTTGTTGATTCTGGTTTCATAAACCAGTTTTTGACTTTTCAGTTCCTCTTTTAGTGCTGCTACCACACTGACCAGTGTTGAGGAGCTTTCATCGGTGTCCTCGACCATGAGTGTGATAACTGGCACTGTGCTTTGTAAGTTGGCTTCATTGCTGCATGTTGACACCATATTGCTGCTAGCATCCTCTTGGTCTGTGTAGTTTACTTCATCCACCGTTGGTTCCGGATCTACCGAATTTTCATCTGACTCTGTCCTAGTGTCTACCTCAATGTTGTCACTGCTGGACACTGAAATCTCACAAGATAAACTGGACCACTGACTGCTGTCTACACTGGGAACACTCCCAGGGCTTGAAGAGTATGTGACATTGTCATACGTTGACAGTCTTTGGGATGACCCAGAATCCTTTGCACGTTCTCCTGTAGAAGTACGACGGTGTCCTCTTAATGAAGAGAGTCCGTTCATGAGCCAGTTTCCACTGGAGACATTAGTGGTGTCTGTTGATGGACTGGCAGTTTTGGCAGGTTGTGGTCGCGGTGATGAACCTTTAAAAGTATATTTCCAAGAAGGTAAAGTTTTGGCTTGCTTGCTTGGACTGATCGCTGTCTCCACCTTTCCTTGAGAGACTGATTTTGGAGATGGGCCTGCTGGGATGCCATCCAGAGATGAGGTGCTACTGCTGCTGGGGTTCTCACTAGTGTTGGGGTTTTTTCCAGATGGTGTCAGGCTTTGTAGGTCTTCTTCAGAGATCCAGCCGACCAGGTTGGATTGCTGGTGGAGCTGGCACTGAGATTTCACTTCCAAGGGGACTTCAGGTGCTTCAGACTCTTGATCAGGATACAACTCATCATGCTTGCTGATGAGGACAGTCATGAGATGCTGGACCAGGGAGGTTCCTGTGGAAAAAGTGGAGGTGTGGTGCAATTTAGAAAGCCAATTAATTTATTTTTTTGAGTTGATGACCATAACATACCTTCCATTATAGCTACAGGGTCCTCCATTTTAGGACGGAGAATGTTTGGTCCAAACACAGTGGCCAAGTTCTGTACACTCATTTTGTTTTCACCAGAATGTGATTGTACTTCATCAAGAAACCTAAAAATTTGGATACAGGAAATGTTTTACTTGGGTGAGGAGGAAATGTGGTTCAGTATTGTAGTTAGCTGCTAAATCCAGTACTATGGACATACTTGCAAATATATTTTAAGAGGTTGTAATTGGCTGAGGGAAGAGTCTTCACTTGCTGCCCTAATTCTTGCAGTCCCTGTGAATAGTGGTGACACAAAAGGTGAACATACCACCTTGATTAAAACGATGTTGCATCATAAGGTTAATTTCACCTAAGCAGCTGTGGTAGCAGTGTGTACAAAATACCACAAACATCCATGCTCTGCAGCTACTTGTTTTGCTAGCAGGGGATAAAATTAGCAGGTCATTACTAATAATGATGTACCTCCTCTTCATCTTTGGCCAGCAGATGAGCACAAGTAAGAAAGTCCTCATACTTGCAGAAAGGGATGACTGGCTCAGGCAGCTCTCTAAGGTACAGCTTCAGCAGGGAAGCCACAGTGTGGACATCAGTGTTACTGCAAAAGGTTAAAGTGTTAGTCCTGATAGTTCATTGATCTGTCCAACATAAGGAACAGTTTTATCATGATCTCAGACTGGGTGTGAGGGGGAAATATAGCCGGCTTGGGATGCCAATGGATCAAACAAAATCAACTTTAATACTAAGACAAAAAAAGGTTTATCGTTACACTAGCACTACAGCATCCTAACAAAGTCGATCATTTGATAGATAAATTATAGTTACGCAGTTTGTTGCAGGCTGTATAAATACATCCATTTAGCCTTCCTATATCTCTTGCTATATCCTCTTGTGTTACAAAGTAATACTACTTACCTTTTATATCGTTCACTTCTGTTTACTTGCAGAAAAAAACACCTATTATTTATGAATTTGCCAAATTGCTTAATCCTACTAAGGTTACAAAGAGGCTGGAGTTTATCTCAGCCAATTCCGGGCAAAGGTGTGGTACACCATATACTGCTTGCCAGTCCATTGCAGGGCCAACACACACACTACTGTGGGGAAACCCAGGCAAGTATGGGGTGAACACGACACCGAAACAAGCCCAGTACTTGAACTCAGGACTTTCTTACTGTGAGACGGATGCAACTTCACCACCACGTGTCCCCAAAACAAAATATACTTCTAAAATTCCAGAATAAATTCAGTGAGGTCTCTTTGAGTGAGATTTTATGGTGGAACAATTAAGTTTCTAGTTACTCTTCATACTGATCGTAGCCCAAACCCATGTTCTGGACCTAATCATGGACCACACAATTATAATACACAATGCCACAAATGTCAGAAAGGGCTGTAATTAGGTTTAATTACCTTTTATTATAATACATACATGCACTATCCCATTAACACAGACCATATTGTTATATTTATTTGCAATCCAACAGTAAATTTCATTTTAAAATGCTCTAACATAATTTCATGTCAGTTATTAGTGACATGCACAGTATTAGGTAATGCAGACATAAATTCTGGCATGTGAAAAAGGAGATAATTTACACAAATCCTGTACCTGTCAAACTGAGGTTTCTCTCCACAGTCAAAAGCATCCTGAAGCTCCTTCACCAGGTTGGCCTGGCCTGGCATCCTGAACAATCCTTCCTCATCGAGCCCACGCTCTCTAATAAAGTTTACACATTGCTCGACTAACAGTGGGGCAAGTCGAACACCAAATTTCTTTTCAGACTGAACAGTGTCCTCCAGGCCTTGTCCAAAAATTCCTGTCAAAAATAGTACAAAGCAGAAGCCAGCCTATGCTATTACATTTGCAGTTAAATTTAAAGAAACACACAAACACCCACATACACTTCCATTTTCATGCACATTTGGAAAATTTTACTAATACATATATGTTAAGTCTTTAGTATACTATGTTTTTGTAATGCACATATAATGTTAAGGCCTCGTTTAAACAGGATTTAAAAACATTTGAAAAAATCTTTCCAAAAACCTGTTCTTCTCCATCTGAAGTCCAGAGAACACTTCCGATGATACAGCTGATATGCAGCACAATCACAGTTATCAAGTACCGGACAAAAATCATAGTAGTTCAAAGAAGAACATGAACTACAAAAGGAGACCTGTTTTTCAGGAATAAAAAATGGCATGTTTTTGATTTTCTTGAACATCTGGTCATTGGTATCCCATTCCTGTGTCGCGCAGTGCTCGTCTCTATGACTGAGATAGAAATAGCATGTAGGCACTTTGATAGAGTTGGTTCTATTTGAGCTTACACAGAAGACAACAAGTTTTAAACAGAAAAATTAGCAAAAAAAAAAAACAAAACAAAAAGGCTTAGAGATCTTAATCCTTTTTATGGAGAGCGTCAGGTTATTCATTTAAGGAATATCAGCCGCCGGCTCATGAGCACCACGTCATCAGTGCTATTTCTGCATTGGAGAAGTCAGCAACATTCCTGTCACTTGGTGGTAAGACAATATCTTTCTAGTCCTACTTGGAATGTGTGCTATAGTCTACATGAAATCTACGTTTTAATGTATTATTATTATTATTGTTGTTGTTATCACTATTGTTATTATTATTATTAATAATAATATTGTTGTTGTTATTGTAGGTTATTATTTTATATATAAGATATTATATACATGGCGTGGCATGGTGGCGCAGTGGTTAGCACGTCCACCTCATATCAAGAAGATTCCGGGTTCGATTCCTGAGCTCAGGCATTTCTTTGTGGAGTTCTCCCCGTGCTTGAGGGGATTTCCTTTGGGTACTCCGGTTTCCTCCCACAGTCCAAACACATGCACAGTGTAGGCTAATTGGCTGTTTCAAATTGCCCTTTTCTGTTTCAAATTCTCCTCTTCCGGTGTTATCACCTGAGTTGTATAACTCCTTGTACAAAACAGACCTCCGGTCATGGCTACCCCCATCACACTCCTGTACAGGAGTAAGCAAATGGTTTCAAAGACATTGTTGCTGATTGCATTTTATTTGGGAAGGTTCTTTTTGTGGAGTGTTATTTGTGCCTTCCTGTGACATTTACTAATGAGTTTAAATATAAAGAATGCAGATATGAAGAAACATTGAAATTCTAGTGTCAGTTTACCAGATGGAAGTGTACACATTTGGTGTTCCTGTTCATTCTTACTGACTGTATGAGGACTGGAGGAGAAATCACATTTCTGCCATCTATGCTGCTGATAACAGGAGTCTCACTGTGGAGTCTGATTTATAGGGTTTTATAGCTTGACTATACCAGGATAAAAGAAGATATTGTGTAGAAATGGTAGAAATATAAGTTGGGTAGTTAGGGTGTCTTTGCGAGTCCTAAAAATATTATTTGACATAGACGTGTGGAGTGGATTTAAGCAGAATATCTCCTGTGAGAAATTTTCAAATGAATGAATTTATTCACTGCAAGGCACATGTCAAGCATACCATATGAAGTTTTTCCAGAAACTCAGGTATCTGCTTTGTTCACATGAGTGGGTTTCCTCCCACAGTCCAAAGACATGTATTTTAGATCAGCTCTCTACACTAAATTGCCCTTGTCTGTGAATGTGAGTTTGAATGGTGGTTTGTCTCTGTGTTGCCCTGCAACTGATTGATGACCTGCTCACGGTGTTCTCCGCCTCTTACCTGAAATCAGTCTGATAAGCTGTATCAATTTTCATTACATATAAAATTATGTTGTGTATGCATCTCATTCTATAAACACACACTCTGCGGTACACATATCAAACAGTGCAAAAATCTGTGCACAAGCTTTATATTCCACATTGTCAGGATATTATAATTAGATGTGAGTCTTTTAGGAAAGACTTGTGTCAACTGCAAAGCTTATTTTAACTTGCACTGAAAAATCTTCAGATTAAAATAATGGCAAAGTGCAACGTTTTCGATGGGATACCCCAAACACTGATTTAATCCAAAAATAAAATAGAAGGTGAACACTGGTATTGTGTTATGAAGATTCTGTGAATTGCAGATGTAGGAGGAGTTGTAAATTAACAGCGGTAATCCCTTTGTGAAGTAGTGACAAAGTGCATGCTTTTTTCCCTAAATTTTTTTTTAAATAAAACAAGGGGGTAGCACGGTATATTGTGGTTAGCACATCTGTCTCACACCGAGGGTTCGAGTCCCAGGGCATTTCTTTCAGTTTGCATGTTCTCCTGGGCTTGAGTGGGCTTTCTCAAGGTACTCTGGTTTCCTCTGACAGTTCAAAGAAATGCATTAGACCAATGTTCGAAATTGGTGTGAGTGAGAGTGTAAATGGTCATGTTTCTGCACTGCAATGGTATGGCGAGCTGTTCAGGGTGTGCCAGCAAATAAGTGAAGAGGGAGTAAACATAATGTGCACATCAATAGATCATATTAAAGTGACTGACTAAGCTTAGTTAAATTACATTTTGGTTGCCACCCCTTTCCATTGAAATAGCAAATTTTCAGGAAAAAAATGTTTTTTTATGAATTTTTAGGAAAAAAAATAAATATATAGTGCACATAAATGGATTGTCAAAATTAGTGACCAAGTTTGGTTGAATTGCAGTGAGGAGTGTTGGATAGAAAGGTCCCGCCTCTTGCCTGTTTTAAAAAACAAACAACCAAACAAACAAAAAAAATAACAAAACTGAAAAGCCTAAATATATGGTGCATATTTACGGGATATAACAATGTATTAATGTCACTAACCAAGTTTAACTGAATGAAGGCGGGGTATACCCTGAACAGCTCACCACAGGCACAAAGACATTCACATTTATGGGCAAACAAAATATACAGTTTGCCTAATGTGTATGTCTTCGAGCTGAGGGAGGAAACCAGGGCACTTGGAAGAAACCCACACAAACACAAGGAGAGCGTGGAAACTTTACAAAGAAATACCCTTGCTGGGCATGGAGCTCGAACCTTCTTTCTGTGAGGCAGATGTGTTAAGCAGTACACCATGCCTTCTTTACCCTAATTTTTATTTTATTTATTAATTATTTTTATTATAGTGTGTGTTTGGGAATGATTATAAATGATACCTCTATAACTGGAGCAGAGCTTTGCACTTAAATCCAAGGTACTTTTTATTTCTTTAGCCCGTCCTGAGATACAGGATTGTTGTGCAGTTATAAAGACCAGATAATTGTGACTAGGGAAGCAGGTTACCCAGCCATGCTGTTTTGGATTGCCAGTACCCTTTCCACCAGGTATTTACCTCCTCCTAAAGGAGCCCATATGACTCGTCTGATTGCTTTGACCCAGTCGTCCATATCATTCTGGGAGTTGGCCATAAGCACAAAGGTCTCATGGCTCACAGGAGGCTTGTCCTTCTCACCAGCTGCACCTGAAAAAACATAAAATAAAAACAGAATAAGAGTGAATGGCAGTGCGGTCATTATATTACACTTTAATTTCTGATATCATTATCACATGACACCTTTAACTGTTCCGTTTACCTAATGAATATTAAAAGATCATCTTTATTATTTACATACAGTTTGATTTTTTACCAGCAGATGGCTCTGATGACCATGCAAAAGTTTGCAACACATGACATACAAATAACAACTAAATATTGGAACGTCATCTGTCCTCTGGGAGTGTACATCATGCACACACTCACCACACTGTGTGGTGTGTTGTGAAGTGTATCATTTCTGATTGGAGGAAAATAGCTTCACCTCTGACATATGATGTGTATTAGAAAAGTGCCATAATTTTTCTACATACATACATATCTGTATGTTATTGCATATGCTCTGACTATTGGTATTATTATTATTATTATTATTATTATCATAAGGTACGCATGTGTATATACCATTACGAGCCACCTTGTTGTACACTGTTCTCCTCCCACTAATCACTTTACTGTCTGCTCATTGCAGCTGCACATCCTTATCGCATATTTTGTATATGGTACAATTTTTGTTATATTTTTCTATTTTATTCTATTTTATTTTATTTTATTCATATTATCTTATTCTATATTCCTATTTTACTACTGTTTACTGCACCCTGTGTCTGCACGAAATCTCATTTTGTTCACCTGCAATACATGTAATTAATGAATCTTGAATCTTATTCAGTGGTTAATGTAATGCAATTTTCATTTGATTACCCCTCCCCCCCCTCACACACACACACATTCACACACACACACACACACACACACACACACACACACACACACACACACACACACACACACACAC
>JAOUQZ010000051.1:22555672-22568183 GCA_028564935.1 Neosilurus hyrtlii
AACATGTAGTCCGGTTGGTTTTACCACAACTGTAAGTCCTAAATAACTGCAGCAAGAGAGTCTATATCACCAGCAGCGAAAAGTCATCAAGCTCATATGGGTCTTGTATTGTTTTTAGTGTTGAAGTATTATATGTATTAATAATATTCAAAATCATGAAGTGTGTATTTTGTATTCTTTGTGCTATCTAGGATTAAGTTCTTGCAATTGTAGTTAGATTTGTATACTTTAAATTCAAAAGAAAACAACTTTCATGGTTTTTCCTGGAGGTTACCGAGGTCTTGTTTTGGTAGCTTTTTCAGTAGTTTTTAGTTACATGTAAATAACAGATGCAGGGAAATCATCCAGGCGGCAAGTTGATATGAAATTATGAGCACTGGAAAAAAGTTGTGGCGTCCAAATCTTCTTGGCTGCGTTCTTTGGTCATGTTTCATCATGTCTGCTATGGTTTTATTCCTGGTGGTAACTGTAGTTTAGTCAATTTGTTTAACATTCAAAATTACAGTTGTAACTTTAAAAATCTTTATACTTCTAGTAGAATATACTTCTTAGATTTCTTTTAATCTAACTCTTGTGATTTAACTCTCAAAGAAAACTCATGCAAAATGAAAACAGGATAAAACCCCCATCAGAAAACCTTAACAGCCTTAAAGTTTCATAGCTTTCTTGTAAAGTTTTAGTGTTTAAAGTTTATGTCTTACTGTCATTAGGTGTTACATATGGGGTAATATATATAGCCATAGATATATATATATATATATATATATATATATATATATATATATATACACATTTTAGTATTGTATATAGCCATATAATACATATAAGCCAAGATAATATCCCAAAACTATTCATTGACAACAGGCAGGTCTCTGAATCATATTCATGCTGAGCTATTTTTGCTAAGCCACTGCATGAGAAATGCTTATCTTCATGCTTGTAGTCATGCTGCTCCTCATGGCTTTATGTGCTGGGAAAGGCAGATAGGCATCCAGGCTCTCCTAAAAATAGTTTATATGTGGCTTGGTGCATTTCGCTTAAACATACTAGTGCACTTTAACCTTCTCGTTTAACACATAAGAGGGTGAGGTTAAACTCTTTGAAAGAAAGGCTTGTTAAAGAGAGAGAATTTCTTATAATGTATTGTCTTTTTTTTCTTTTTTATTCACAGGAAAATCATGAGGTAGTGGTGATTTCGGGTGATGGCCACGTAAGATGTTACAGACATCAAACAGAAGTACGTGGATTATACATTCACCATGAGCTTTCCAGAGAAACAGCATGTGAGCCGTAAAGCAAGAATGAAGCACCCTTCCAACCTGGATAGCTTTATGGATGAGACGGATCGAGAAGTTATGAGCCTTACAGACCGAGCCTTTAAGAGTCTGTGCATTGGTGATGAGGCAATCTACAATGACTCAGAGCTGTTACCATCTCCAGTTGACTGTCACAAGCCAGTGGCTGAAGAGATACCAAAAAAGCCTCGAGAAGACTCTGCCTTTGATGTTAAGAAGCATGCAGCTCACAGACCCAACGGCGTGTACAATCCACCATGGCAGATGAATAAAAACACAACAAAGATGTCATCACTTTTTGCCACATTTATAGCTAAGAAGAACAATGCCACTAAAATGACTAATGGGGATTTGTGGGATAAATCAGCACTGCTTAGCATCCAAACAGAGTTATCTTCTGATTATAAAAACCACCTGGATGAACACATTTTCAAGGTCAAGAGTCATCGTAAGCCATCTGAGAAGGGTACAGGTGATCAAGCAATCCGGGATAAATATAATTCATCGGGAAAAACATGTAAAAATCAGCCCGGCAAATCCACTAAGCTGAGAAAACTGAATTCCAAAAACTTTTTCCTTCATAGTGAATTCAGTCCATTCCAGTCCTGGGAAGACTTAAATAGGTTTGGACTGGAGAATATGGAGATGTTTCCATGCAATAGCCCAGCTGGACTGTATGATTCCCCACTTTACAGAGAACTGAGCAGTTCAGACAGATTACATGGACCAGAGCCAAACAAAAGAAAGACAAGCCAAAGCACCTCCCCTCTGGAACCTCGGAATAAATCTAAACCTGATTCATCACAATGCACAGGACAGCCTCTGAAAACTGTATCTCCATTACCAGAACAACATTCTGAGCTGAATATTCGGAAACTGCCCGACATTCAACCACAAGTGCTGCAGACATCCTCTGGATCGTTTCAGAGGTGTCAGTCAGAAGGGGACCTTTATGCTCCTTGGAGGAAAAATAGAAACAGGGCAAAAGGTGTGGTGCAGCCATTCATCAGCTCACCTTCCTGCGAAAGGTCAAACACTGGAGATGAGGGTGCAGTACTAAATAAAAATGAGGTTAGAATGGTGGAAGACGCAGCCTGCTTAAATTCAACTCCATTCAGTATTTCACAGCTGTTGACCCCAGTCATACCCTCCAGGCAGGGTACAGGAACCTCAGAAATATTGCAGTCCATTCATTCACCTGCAGCCCTCGATATCCCAGCACTCCGTGAAACCGAGATTCGTCCATCACCTGACATCAAACGAGAAGGATACAAATCGAAGGCATCGAGTCTATTGTTTAATCTCAAGGACAACCGAAAACGGGTCAAAGCAACATATAGTCCACCAAAGTTCAAAGGGTTAGACACAGCAGAACAGAATAAACTGTCTCCTCTGATTGAACAGGATGTTAATAAAAATGTTCTGGAAAGTCCAGAAATCACAGATTATAAAACTGCACTGGATGTTCAAAAACCCAACATGTATCCACTGAGTCCTGAGACCGCGGACCGCGGACATACGCGGACATACTCTCAATCCAGTGGTCATATAAATAGCACATTACCAGATGACTTTTTGGGACTTAGTCTACTGCAAGCTGGAAATAGAGGCTCACCTGTTAACCATTTGAATGCAAAAAAGAATCCTTTAGCTAAAGTTACATATCCATCTTTACATTTGTACCGGAAAACTAGCCCTGTAGAAGTGAATACTGAAGCCACGCCAGTGGTTGTCCCTGGTTCTCATTCTACAATAAATAAAAGAGCAGAACAGATGTTAGGCAAGGAAAATTTGCCAGAGAATCATAATAAGAAACTGCAAAAAATATGTCAGTCGACGAAAATAGAAATAAACAACGCAAACCATGAATATACCCACCTGACCCATGTTGAGACTGCAGACAACATCTTGACTAAGACATCAGTTCCTGTAGCTTGCAAAGAAAAATCTATTCCTGCTGTTTTAAAGAATCCCAATGCACAGCAAGAAGTCCCGACACTTTCAGGCAGTGGGAATCAAGACAAATCGCATACTGAAGAAAGATTTAAAGCAGAGGAAAGAGCTGTCAGACATGAGAAATATCACAGTAAAGAACCAAAAGCTAAGCATTTATTTTCTGCAAGACAAAACAACTACATCAAAAATCAAAGATATGGCAATGTTGATGATGATAATGCTGAGGATGGTATGGATGAATGTGAATACTGGCAAGAGAATGGAGTTTCTACAGGAGGAGAAGAGTTGAAAAAGAGGGAATTGAATATAGATGTGCTTAGAGATAAAGGAGAGGTACAGGGAAATATAGACGGCCCTTATATCACAGAAAGCGTTACAAATGATGACTTTACAAAGAATAATTATAGCGTACCCCTAAAGAATGATCTGGTTACTGAGCAAAAAGTAGCCAAAAATGAAGCTTTTTCTATGAAAGGAAACACGTTAGCAAAAGTAGCACTGTTCACTTTAAAAGAACAGCCCTCGACTACGCTCCCAGGGTCGAAGAAAAGTAACATAATAAAAGATAGGTATGAGTTAGCCACAATGGCTTTGGAGAAAAGGATTGCTGAGAGAGAACAGAGAAAAAAGCTAAGTAGACAGAATCAGCCTTCGAAAGAAGACAATAAACAAGAGAGTATGCTAGGGTCAGGTGAGAAGGAAACACCAGGAAGCATTATACCACACAGACAAGGTCAGAGCCAAAATGTTCGAGGTATGTCAGACATAGACACCAATCACGGTGAATGTCATGTGCCTGAGGTAAAATTAGCTGGACTTTATAAGCAAGACGATGCTGCAAAGTACAGCCCAAGTAGACTGATATATCCAGACAGGGACAGATCTGATAGACATGGCCAACATGATGACCCAGGCAATATCAGGTCACTGGCTGATGTCAATGAACTTAAAGAAACAGTACTCATGTCTCAAAACCAAAACCGTATTCAAGAAAGTTCAATAGTCCAGGACTATATATATGACAATAAACACATTACTGTTGGTGAACATGAGTCATCTGTTCAGAAAAAGAAGGGATCTCAGAAACCTGAGGCTTCACGTAGAAACGACCAAGCAAATTCCCAAACTGAAGGCAAAGAAATTAATGAAAGTCAAAGAAAGGAAGACAAGAGGGATGAGAGAACTGTGAAACATGAAGAACCTTTAGGCACAGAAGTCAAAGTATTAAATCTTCCAAATGATAAAGGAGCAGTAAAGGGTAATGTGTCATCACTTCAGGAAAAATTCAACAAAGAGCATGAAATGGCAAATTTAAATGCACAAGAATGTTTGGGTCAAGGAGATGATTTCATGGGTTACCTCGATAATGACTTAAAACACAAAGCAGCTTCACCAAAGAACACACTGGGTTTTCCTGAAATTGATAGACTTTTAGCAAAAAATAATCATAAGGCAGGAGAGGCAGATTCAGACAACAAAATTCTTCCTGACAAAGATACAAAATCAGCCATGGGACATGGAGAAAACCTAGGTGGAGAAATTGCTGATGAACAGGGCATTCAAACTGTTAATAAAAATGTCTCAAAAAATAAAGAGGAAAGAAAAGATGTGACTAAAACAGAGAGTAAAACTTTTGATGTTTTAAGAGAAACCGGTCGACAGGACAAATCCGATTGTTATAGTGCAAGCTCTACTAAGGAGAATTTAACTGACCATTTTGAGGAATCTGATGGACCTGGTGATGAAACTGAGAAAACACCAACCTTGAGTTTGTTCAACCCTGATAATACTCCAGTGGATAGGATAACCCTGTATGATATATTTAATCAAGCTGTACCTTCATCGTCGGTAAGTGTTAAACCATTGGATCAAGGCAATCAACTTACGGAACAATCAGAAGACTTACACAAACCCAACGAGTCACCATCCCTTAATAAACAAGAAATGAAATGTAAGAATTCAGACCTTAAAGAGTCCTGTTCCAGTAACACCCCAGAAAATAAACTGCATAACTCCAGTATGGCAATTCATTCACCAAAAGATATAGAAAAAGGAGGGTGGGTGCAGTGTTTGATCGATTCAGCTCGCAATCTAACACCAACCTGCCAGTCCAATGCCTCTTCTCCAACATTGGGAAAACCTGCTTTATTCAAAGTGAAAGACAACACATTCAGTGCATCCCCTGTTACCAAAACTGTAAAACCCATACTGCATAAAACGGTTGCAGGAGTCACACAGCCATGGTCTCCTAGAGAAAGCTTAAGTGGTTCTGAAAGGGGTGAAGAAGATCCAGATCTTTATAAGGACTTCGGGGATGTCCAAAGTCTAAGTTTGCCTTCCACACCAGTTCGAATCACCCAGCCAAACCTGTCAGCAATACAGGTTGTCCCCCCTCCATCCTCTCAATCCACCACTGATCGCGAGACAAAAGGGCACATGGATAGTTCCACAGTGCAGGAAAAAGAAGATTGGGAGTTGAATAAAAACTCCAATACATCTGAAATAGTAGGCTTAGAAATTAGGGCAGGAGACACTGTGGAGGAGCTTGCATTCAACAACGCACATACAGACAGCATCGAGGGGTCGAAGATGCCAAGTGAAAGATCTCCATCAGCCTGTAGTGGTATTGAAAATCAGCTTCAGGGCAAGCCACCTGCTGTCCCACCAAAAACAGAGAAAGCCCTGCGTCGTGCCATGAAGCTGACCACAAAGAGGATCCAGAAAGCGGAGGCTAAAACTAAATCGGAACGTGACAGGAGCAGCGAGAAGGGCTATTGTCGTGAGAAACGTGAGAGGAGGCACCAAAGTAGTGACAGAGTTCTCAGTGAAATCTCATGTCAACGAGAGCATAGTATTGACAGAGGTAGCAACGATCAAAGCACCGGGGTGAATGACAGTGAGACAGCATCTCTGCCAAAGAGTCACACATGTGAAAGACACGCCATGCATCAGAATAAACCAACCAGCCGCAGGAGGGAGAAAGATACTGTAAGGAAAGTGCAGCATCGAAGTCATAGCAGTCTACATAGTACGGATAGTGATGCAAAGAGCTTTGGGGCTGAGAAGCAGAAAGAATATCAATCAGATCGGTTAGATGCCCGAAATATGCATGTTGACTGCGAGAGACTGGGACGTACTACTGAGAAAAGCCAACCGCCTAGGCTGTACCACAGGTCTCAAAGTTTGGACAGATTTTCAAGCAGCAAACATGATCATGCTAGGTTAATTTGCCCTGATGATCCCCTCCCACAGACAGCACCTGCGCGACAAAACAGCATTGAGCATACTTATGGCTCTCCAGCTAACAGCATTGTACCACAGGCTTTCCCAATGACCCAAAGGAAGCTTCTGCAGGATCTTGATTCTGGACAGTACTTTGTGGTGGACATGCCAGTGCAAGTCAAGACGAAAACCTTCTTTGATCCAGAAACAGGGCGCTACGTCCAACTGCCAGTTCAGTCACTTGAAGGGTCTGTACCACGGGCACAATCTGTCGAAGTTGTGAACGCACCTTCACTTATGCTATATCATGGTTTTGTTCCAGTGCCTGTCCCATCCTTACCATAGCCAAACTCCACTGTTCAAACAGGCTTGGTGGTTGGTCCTGCTTACTTGGACTTATTTAAAGCCAGTAAGATAGAAGAGCATGGCAATGTTTATCAAAAGCGTAAACAAGAGAGTCAGCACTAGCCATGATCTGTGTGTATTAAAAGAGCACTTTCAGTGAAACATAATCACAATTTGATTGTGTTAAAATAAAAAAAAAAACATGAAGATACAATAATTACCTTATAGACCAATAAATGGTCATGGAATTAAGTGAGTCTGAATTCAGGCGTAAGTATTTTTGTCCTAAATAAATAGAAATGTTTTATACAGGTTTGTGCTTCACTCTAAAATATCCAGTTTTCTTCCTGCCTTAAGTATTGGTCTTTGGGATTTTCTAATGATTATACATTTTTTGATGTTTGACTAGATGAATATGCTATTACAAGAATGTCTAAAGAAAAGTGTGTTTCCCAATAATTGCAGGTGTATTTAAAAAAAATTAAACGTTCACATTCTTTGCCAGCTGCACTGACTAAATATAGAAAAGTGTAAATTGTGGCTGTATGTCTTAAATGGCATATTTCAAGGTTAAATTGGACAATACTTATGTATTAAGTGTATTTATGTGATATTTTGTGTATTTTGATCGATTGATTGGTTAACTGATTGATCCGTTTAATGAGGCTGTGTTGCTAGCTTCAACATAAAATATAAATCATTCCAATGAAAAACTCAACAAATGTATATTATTTGATATTAAGCAAAAAATTATCAGCTTAAAGTGAGTGGTCTAAATAAACTACTGATCAGTGTTTATGTTTAGATGTGAATTGTGCTATGTACTTTCTATTTTAACATATATATACATATTTGGGAAAGGGGAAAAATATGCTATGACCAATATATTTATGCTGTGACTGCATATATTTAGCATGATATACCAGTTTCCACCATAGGAGGGAGACAGTTTCTGGGTCTTCTTCAAGGGTGCATGTAGCAACATTTACCAGGAATGTTTCCAGCTACCATATGAGCTACTACGCTGATATATAAGCATGCAGATATATTAATGCTCATTTGAGCTAGACAAGTTTTATAAGCTGTATACACAAACTTATATTGGTTGAAATGGTTTTTAATCCATCAAAAACGGAAAAATCTGATCCATTACCTGTGACCACTGCAATTCTGACCAATCACTGCCTGGTGGTCCACAGGGAACTATCAAATCAAATGCTTCTGTGTCTGCCTGCTTATATGTTACCTACCCTGCCCACGCCCACAGTCAGAGTTTGTCACCTTCCCTGTTGCTTCCAAAGACATTTTAGTACAACTTTCTTGGAGAATGGAAGAGAAGTGAAAGTAGGGCATAATATCCCATGCTGTATTTGCACAGCTGGATCTAACAGGAAGACAAAGAGTGGAGGAGATAGAATGGCCTCCAAGGGCAGCGGAGGGTTTAGCTGGAGCCCTAAAGAGGTCCTACTTTCAAATTTTACTAGCTTTTTAGTTAGTATTTTTTTTATAGCCAGAGAGTATTTAGCATCTCATTGAAGGCTCCTCAATATAATTTTAAAATGACTACCAGTTGATGGGTCATTTAATATTGGCTTGTGACTTTTGAGGCACACCATTAAATGTCTGTGGACTATTTCACAATCTGGGTATACTTTTTGGGTCCACAGCAGCTCAAAAATAAATGTAATAGTTTTGGTGCTTTCTTGTTGCTAAACAACATATCATGAGACTGGCATAATTTGTGCAAAGAATCAAAGCTTCAGGCAAAATTATGTGTACATTACACAGGATGGAAGTATAATAGGTACAGTATCTCAAGAATAAGTACTTCTGCACATAGTATATTCAAAACAAGCATAAAGAAAGGAACTTGTAGCTTTAAATGGGATTTGGTTACTCTAGAGACCAAAGCAGTCTGTTATAGGAACATTTTTGGTGTACATAAAGATCATTATGGTGAATAAAATGCACTAAAAGCATTTTTTAAACAACAGATATAACAGTAGTCTCTTATCTTATATTAAAACTCACCTACATTTCACATTTTCGTATGTTTCTCCTTAAAATGGTTTTCCAAATTCATATTGCTACTGTAGAACTCTTGCAACATAAGTTATGTTGGTTACTGAGCATGAAACAATTTCTGGTATGTAATACATGTACATGTATGTATTCCCATTAGTCTACTAACAAAATGACATTTATATTATATATTAGCTTCAAGAAAAAAATGTAAAGTCATCCTCAAAAAATTAAGTCAACATACATTCAAGCCATACATCAGAAAAAAATGCACAAATGCTACTATATATTTCTGATAAACTGTGTTTATGTAAATCCTTTCCGGAGAAGACAATTTTTGACACAAGACATGCAAGCACACACTGGTAAAGAATTCACAGCATCAAAAATGAAAGCCAACCGAATATATAATCTAAGCAGGTTTACTGCAACATTAGTTTTATGTATTAGTAATTGCAGTAACAGCAGCATCAGTGACAATCATTGTGGTTTTCTGGAGAAGAAACTTTTTGACAAACACACTTATCAAGCTGTTGTGAAGCCCTGTACAGAAAGCATTTGACATCCAAGCCAAACTGTATTTTCCAGCACGCCATACAGTACTGAACTGCTACAAATAAATAAATAAAGAAATAATAAAATAAATAAAGAAATAAATAATATGTGCAAAAATGTACATCTAACCACTACATATAGTGTCTACTTTTTGGAGAAGACATTTTTGACAAAGGATCATGAAAAAGCCATTTAAATTAGAAATAAATCTCACAAGCAGTAGAATATCTTTTTAGAGTGAATGAAAATATACCTCCTAAAGTAAAACTTGTTTAGTAATTAGGAGAAGAATGCTAAAATTTAACCAGTTAAAATCTAGCTACATACTTTTATTACAGTAAAATGAATCGAAATCTGTACTGGGTCAGAATTTGAACAATATATTACTGTAATAAGAATTTTTATCAGAAATCAGAGAAGATATTACTAGTGTAGATGGAACTAGTATCCCTCTGTGTCACAATCAGTGATACACTACATAAAGTATATGAGGTGCGTATACTAGGTACCTACTTGCAGTGGTCGCTTGTATAATTTGAAAAGACAACCCTGACTGTGAAGTGGCACCTACAGTAAGGTAAGCACAGTGGGTAAAGAAAACAATGAAATGTAGGTAAATGGTTGCCTTCTACACAATGCAATGGCTATCTCTTTTGTGATTCTATGAGCAGTGTCACAAGATTCCAACATGAGCACTTTTAGTCATAGATAATATGTATAGATAATATACTTTTATTTATATGAACACCGATCAGCTACTACATTAACACCACCTGACTGTTCTTCAGCCAGATGGCCCCATACACAGCAAGCTGCAATACACTGTGTATTCTGTCTCCTTTCTATCATAACCAGCATGTGAGATCATTGCCCAGTAAAGGCACTTTTGTGGAGTTTGCATGTTCTCCTCATGTGTGGGTTTCCTCTGGGAGTTCCAGTTTCCTCCTTAAAGTGACTCTGATTAGCCCTTACTGAAGTTTAGCTGTTCCTGTAGGAGTTTTCTGATATTAACTTTTTAATATTTTCTGTTGCAACACATCTTTTATTTGCCTACATCATTCCCCATGGAGTCTTAAAAATTCAACAAATCATGATACACAGTGCATTCAGTGACAGCCACAGCTACCTGCCACCATGTCATCATATTGTTTAAGAACAACATTTTCCTCATCGTCAAAGTACAACAGACTTATAGGTTGAAGGTTGTCTGGTACACAGCATGGCTTTTCCACATTGTTGGATAGTTTTAACGTGTGTACTATGGATTGCACAATGGCATGGTTAGTAGCATGTAAGCTTCCACTAAGTGGAAATGAACACGACCCACTGCAGTGGTATGCATTGTATCCACTTGGTGATATTATCCATCCGGACCACCCCAGTTTTCCAAAGTCCACATACAGAGGTGTCCTTTGACAATTTAAAGCATGGTCATTTTCAGCTGCTCTTTTCTGGGTACTCCTGCGCCTTCGCACTGCTGCCTGGAGGGAGCTTTTGTACTTAAGCAGCTTTAAGGGAGAATCAATGTTCTGACCTGATGTGGAAACTCCTTCACCTGTGCATGGAATCATAAAAAAAAATACCTCACAAATGTTATTCCCATAGAAATGAAAGTTCAGCATCCAAAAGGGTTTCCATTGGGAATAAAAAACTTAAAAATTCATCAAATAGATTATGTGAAAATTAAATTCCTTTAATGGCATCTAGAAGCATTCATTTTTCACCTAAAGAAATGTGTAAAATACTGATGTCACCTTTACCAGAAGCTCTTCGACCATCGTCCGAGTAGATAACCAAATAAGCATCATTTTCCTCAGAGCCCATTTCTCTCACACTTTGTACATATGTCTCCAACAAGTGTCCCGAGGTTAAAGTTGAAACAACCAAGATGCCGTTACTTGTATCGTTGTTAACAATCCAGTTGGTGACCTGTTATAAATTTGACAGAACAAACACACTTTTAGTAGCCCTGTTGCTCTAGTGTTCTAGAGTATGAATATGGATCAGGACAGACTATCAGAAGTGCCTTTAAAGAAAGAAAAATATGCAAGGTTTGAGGTTTTTCTCCCATTATTTTATAAACTATTATATGTTTTGGGTCAAGTGGCCAATGGTGACCTATTGAACCACATTGCATTTCAAAACAGGGATATGGTATGAAAGTGAGGGTCCTGTAGTACCACTTAGTGTTAGTATTGTGTAACTGCAACCAGAGATTGGATTAAGTTACTCAATTAACATTATATCATAATTCTTGACAACCCTAACGTTTGAGTAAAAGTAACCCAGCTCCAAATTTAATAAAGAAATACATGCAAATAAAAAAATAATGACCTAAGCATTTAATTACTACACTTGACAAAGATTACCAGTGTTATTCAGAAACAAGTGCTTATAGAGATGATTAATGAACTCATCAGAGATGGAACTTTATCAACCCTAAAACAATATACTGATTTAAAATCTGACCATTCAACATGAGTAATGCTTTATCCTGTACTATCCTTAAATTGTAGTATCATTATAAATATCTTTAAATCAAGCCAATGCCAAACATACAGAGCAAAATAGCTGAAATAATTAACTGTAAGGGGAAACAAGCACAATCCTACCATTTAAATATTATGCACAGGACTTTTATTTATTTATGCTTTTTCAATACAGTAAAACGGTGGGAACATTTTTTTTTTTCACGCATTAAAATTGTATTGGTAATATGAATAAAATGATCATTATGCATATGGCTAGTTATATTAATATAGTATTGTATATAGTATAGTAATAATTTGCTGGGATAATATAACTTGATGTTTATAAATAGAATTTGTTGTGGGGGGAAAATGATCAACTAAGAAAATGCTGGCAACAGAACTGCCTATATTATATTATTATCATATAGTATGGATCAATTTATTCAGTTATTTAGTAGGATTTGCCAAATATGGAAGTATCTCAATCAAAATGCAAACACTACAAATTATGATTAACTTTAAACTGATGTACTGGAAATAACACCCTACATCTCCCTGCCCCCTGCATCACACACACACACACAGACACACACACACACACACACACACAGACACACACACACACACACACACACACACACACAC
>JAOUQZ010000051.1:22593297-22607344 GCA_028564935.1 Neosilurus hyrtlii
ACACACACACACACACACACACCCACACACACACACACACACACACACACACACACACACACACACACACACACACCACATGCACACAATTAATTAGCCTTCAATGCTAAAAACAAAATAACTTTAAAGATAACAACATATACAGTGACCTGAGCATCATCACAGAACAAATAAAACACAAAAATGGTTAGTTTTTCATGAAACACTCTCACACACACACACTCACTCTCACACACACACTCACTCTCACACACACACTCACTCTCACACACACACCCACTCTCACACACACACACTCACTCACTCTCACACTCACTCACTTATTCTCTCACACTCTCTCATTCTCTCTCTCACTCATTCTCTGTCACTCTCACTCACTCTTTCACTCTCTCTCTCTCTGACTCACTTTCACTCACTTTCACACACTCTATCACTCTCTCACTCTCACACTCTCTCACTCAATCTTTCTTACTCACTCTCTCACTCACACACTCTATCACTCTCTCTCACTCACTCTTACACACTCTCACACACTGTCTCACATACTCACTCTCACTCTCTCTCACACACTCTATAACTTACTTTCAATCACTCTCTCTCTCTCTCACTCACTCTCACACACTTTCTCACTCACTCTCACTCTCACACTTATTTACTCACTCACTCTCACTCACTCTCTCTGACTCACTCATTCACTTACCCACTCACTGTATGTTTCACTCACTCTCACTTATTTTCCAAGCCACTTTCTCCTAATAGGATGGTGGAGATCGTGGGGAGGCTGACACTGGGTGAAGGCAGGTTACACCCTGAGCAGACACACCTAGGGTCAATTTAAATCAGCCGATTAGCCTAATGTGCATGTCTCTGGACTGTGGAAGGAGGAAACCCGCTGCAAACACAGGGAGAACACGAAAGCCCAGGACTCGAACCCAGGACCTTCTTCCGGTGAGACAGACGTTCTAACCACTATCACAGAATAGGAAATGTAGACTGATGATAAACTGTACGAGCTCTCATCTGCTGCATTTATACTTATACTTACGGTATTTATATTTTTATTCATCAGAAATGTTTCCCATGAAATAAGCAACAGCTCTAATTTAAATTTTAGGAAAATTTAATGGGCTTTAAAGTAATAATTATATATTATTAAATAATGAGTCATGGAATATTAATTTTGGTATTTAACATGGACCCTGAATATTTTCATAACGATTCGGAGTGCACGCCTCACTCGAGATGATATCACACTAAAGGTCGAATCGTACACGGCTGACACGCTCGCCTATTTTTTACTTAAACTCCGCCCTGCTCGGGAAAGTCTCACGTGACCTCTGAATAAATCCAGAGTTATGACTGAGATCGGAATGGAAACAAAAACAATTTCATTTCGAATCCTCTCTACACTTCATACGGCACAGATACTCCTGACTCTCACTGTCGGATGTCTGTAGTCATGTGACCCAGTGTTACCTGCCTGTACGCTTCTCAATATTGCAAATCTGAAATCATTATTACCCTTTCATACTTTCAAGGAGCTTCCAGGCAGTGATTAAGCATAGCGTAGATTTCAAACAATTCTCAGTGGTCACTCCATACAGAACAGAGTTACTGGGTCTATAACTGGTATAAATCTGTGTCTGAAATTGTCCTCTTAAGGGACATCAACTGGTCTATCACGGTAGGGGATTGTTTGGAATGCGCCATTGTTTCCAGAAAAAGATTTATGGTTCTACCGGCTCGGTCCAAGCCCGGCTGTTGACCCAAACCATAAGGAGAAAGTTCTATAAAGCTCCATTTATTGGGTCGGTTGTCTGGTGGGGAACAGTTTCCTTCCTGTTCCAGATTTTATGGCTGTGGCTTCAGAGATTTGTCTTCATTGAGATACAAGGGTATTAGTGGAGAGGTCAGTTGATCCTGGGATGTTGAGGAGGCTCCAGTTTCACGAGACATGTTCATTGCGGTTGGGTTTGAGGTCAAGGCTCGGTGAAGGACACTTCTTCAAACCTTCATCTAACCGTAACACCACACGTCTTCATGAACCTCTCGCCGTCTGTGCGCTGGGGCATTGCCATGCTGGTGCAGTGTTTTGGCCTCTTCCGACCATCCAGAGAAAGAAAACAATAATGCTGCAGATATTTTATACAGTTGTGTGTTTCAGAGTCTGCAAACTGCTTGAGGAAATCCATATATGGGTATGATGGTAGGGGTGCACATAATTTGTAGGCAGGCAGTGAAAAAACATCTAGGAGAATGAATAGCGCCTGAACGAAAGGTCCTGGGTTTGATTCCTTCTGAAGTGTGGCTTCTGTGTCGAGTTTCCCCGGGTTTGAATGGGTTTCCTCGGAGTTCTCCGGTTTCCTTCCTCATGTTGAGCTAATAAGCTGCTCCAAGGTGTGAGTGTGAGTTTAAGTGGGAATGGTTGTGTGTATGCTGGCCCTGCAATGGTCCGGCAAGCTGTTCAGGGTGTACCCTTCCTTCCACCGGTGTCAGCTGGGACAGGCGCAGTTCGACTCTGCATATTACACCTCCGAATTTAGCGTCATCTGTAGTACTTAATTACCATTCCCATCAGGGGAGTTTAATATCATGAGTACAGCACCTCGGAATGACCTTAATACTGTTAATGAGTGTGTGTGTGTGTGTGTGTGTGTGTGTGTGTGTGTGTGTGTGTGGCTTCGGAGTCTGTGCTCACTCTCCTCTTACTTAATGAGACTAAACGTTACTGTGTCCTTGACGTTACGCTGCATATAAAAATGGTCATAATTAAAAAGGTAGAGTTAGTAGAGTCACATCTAAAATCTCTCTAAAATCTAAATCGGACCTTAAGGGAAGGTCTGGCGGCGGACACTAATGAAGACCAGGGCAGACAAATCCTAGGCTAAGCACCGTTCACAATCACAAGCAGTAAACCGGCGATAGTCAGGCAATGAGCAAACGGCATGAACTCAAGAGTACAACAAGGAAGAAACCAGAACCGTGGGTCAAAAGCAGGATAACAGTGTGACAGAAGAGCTGGGCTGCTGTCAGAAGGGGCGGAACCCTGCACATACTTCATAATGTGTGTGTGTGTGTGTGTTTGTGTGTGTGTGTGTGTGTGTGTGTGTGTGTGTGTGTGTGTGTGTAAACGGAGAGTCTTCATATAGTATGATCGTGTGGAACAGGTGAACATGATCAGAGGTCAGGTGTCTGTGAAAATAACATGAGCACTGTAGTCATTGGTGATCATGTTAGTCAGCTGCATTGCATTCTGGGAAGTGGAGTCCAGAAGTTTCTCATTAAACTATTTAAGTGCTTCAGGTCTGATGTGGTTTAACCCATCCTGAGCACTTGATTATATATATGTTCCTAGACAGGAGTGTAAATACAGGACGTTCAGACAAACAGGTAGCTGGTACATGTTTAAGATTCATTCTTTCATTCATTTTCTAAGCAGCTTAATCCTAATTAGGGTCGCAGGGAGGCTGACGCCCATCTCAGCCGACTCTGGGACACCCTGAACAGCTCGCTAGACAATCGCAAAGCCAACACACATTTCACCATTCACACTCACACTCACACATTGGCAGCAATTTGGAACAGCCGATTAGCCTACTGGTTTTTGGTTTTGACTGTGGGAGGAAACTGGAGTACCCAAAGAAAAGCCACACAAGCATGGAGAGAACATGCAATCTCCACACAGGAACGCCCAAGCCCAGAAATCAAACTCAGTCTTTGTTAACTGTGAGGCAGATGTGCTAACCACCACGCCGTCCATGTTTAAGATTTCGTTTTGAAACATTGGTCTAAGGTGTCCCACAAGGTTCCAGTTTAGGCCCTGTGTAGTTGCTGATTTGTGTACAGCTTTATGGAAAGGTTTGAGGATTTAAAAGTATGTTTTTCTTTTGTTGTTTGGATGCTATATATTAAAAACATTCTTGTTTGACCGGGTGTATTGTAATATTATCCAGCACCCATATGACTAAATCCTAATGGTGATTTAGGGTGGCACGGTGGTGTATTGGTCAGAACATCTGCCGCACCACAAGAAGGAGTTTTCTGTTGTTCTGTGCTTGTATGGGTTTCCTCTGGGTTCTCCGGTTTCCTCTCAAAGTCCAAAGCACAGTAGTCTAATAGGCTGTTCCAAATTGCCCCTGGTTGTGAGTGTGAATGTGAGTGTGAATGGTTGTGTGCATGTTGGCTTTGCGATGGTCTGGTGAGCCGTTCAGGGTGTACCCTGCCTTTGTCCAGTGTCGGCTGTGATGGGTGCCAGCCTCCCCATGACCCGAGTAAGCTTAAACAGTTCAGCAAATGGCAATTCTTTAAAAGGACGGCACACATAAGAAGTGTTCATGATCCAGTTTTGAGTCACGTGTTTTATGAATATTAATGTGTGATTATTAACGTTCTAGTCATGTAAACATATGTATTAACTTTTCACTCCTTCGTTTTCCTTTATTTTTGTCATTTCGATGGAAAAAGATGAAAGGAAATAAAGTGAGTGTGTGTGTGTGTGTGTGTGTGTGTGTGTGTGTGTGTGTGTGTGTGTGTGTGTGTATACAGTATATATAAATTTAAGATTTTTTGCTTGTGCACCTGCAGGTCACTTCCTTGTAATTGCAGGCCTCTGATCACTTCAGGCCTCACCAATCTCTAGGAAAGGTTGTTTTTTCCTTTCTCTCCCCACGTCACAACACCCCCCACCCCTAGCCACATCGGTTCCTATGACAACCTCATCTCCAGTGTCTACAGTTTGAAGAAGTGGTACCGTGTTACCCTTCTGTCCATCTGTCTCCACATGCTGAAATTTGTTTTTCTCACCCCAAGAGATAGAGAACGCTTTGGCTGTGCACCAGACTGATCCTCCGCTTGTTCCTCTAAATTATGCATTTCTTTGATGCATCATGCATGGGCTTTCCAAATACCAGCGAATATAAAGGAATATTGTTTTCATGTCTGTGAAAGCAGGATGCTTATTTGGCAGGGAACGCCACACCGACCTGGAGTGTGTACCATTTTCAACAAAATGAAATGTGTTGGCTGCGGCGCCGCACCGGGCTCATTACGTGTCTAAACGTGGCAACCTGTTGCTTGTCCTGGGATTCATGGCACAATGAATAGGAACAAATGGCCTTAAGCAGGGGGTGAGAGTTATCCATGGCACTACAGTCGCTCCAACAAACACACACATGCTCGGTCACACGCTCGCTAATCAAGAGGAAAGTCCTGAGTGTGTTTTTGATTTATTTTTTTTTGTTTTTTTTAGAAACTGCTCAACAATCTGGCGATGTCTAAAACCAACAAATCCCTCAAAAATATTTAGCAGACACATCCAGGACCTCCACAACTCAGCACTGCTATTCTATATTTTAAACAAAAGAGTTGCTTTATCAGGTGGAAATAAATGGAAAAAAAGAAAAAACTGCTTTAAATAAACTGTTTTATTTCTTATACTTAGCACATCCAAAGACAACCACATTAGGCTAAATTGGCTGGGAGGAAACCGGAGTACCCGGTAGAAACCCACGCAAGCACAGGGAGAACGTGCAAACTCCACACAGAAACACCCCGAGCCCGGGAATCAAACCCAGGACCTTCCTGCTGTGCTAACCACTTCGCCACCGTGCCACCTTCTTCAGCAAACTTTATCCAAAAATATGGAAGCACACATTTTATCTAATGTCTTTCTTTCTTTGACATTTCAGTTTCCCTTCATTGAAAGTTTGTAAGAAACCCAAACACTGTTCCAACATGACAAAGCTCCCGTGCACAAAGCTCATGCGTGTGAAGGTTGGAAGAAAGTGGAAGAGCTGCACTGACCTCTGATCTCAAACTCGACACCACTGGACATCTTTGGGAAGAACTGGAATGGGAGGCTCCTCGACATCAGCACCTGACCTCCTCACTAATGACATGAATCCACACTGCCACGCCCCAAAATCTCCTGTACAGTCTTCGCCAGAGAGTGAAGGAGGTCATTATAAAATCAAAGGATGAAGATAGAACCCAAACCTAATAGCTCATTACTTTATTTTATCATTCGGTCCTTTTTGCAAGAGCCACTTAATCTTACTAGGGTCACGGGGAGGCCGGAGTCTATCTCAGCCGACACTAGACGAAGGCTGGGTACACCCTGAGAAGCTCGCCAGACCATCACAACCAACAACAGACACGTACTATTCACACTCACACCTAGGGGCAATTTGCCTAATACACATGTCATGTGTGCATGTGGGAGGAAATTGAAGGACCCTGAGAAAACCACATGGTCAAATTGCTGCATACTTCATTCAGAAATGCCTTTGCTGAGCCCGGGACTTGAACTCAAGACCTTCTTGCTGTGAGGCAGACATGCTAAGTTTATTTCCACTTCTGAATTCAGTGTTTAGGATTCTTGACCATATTGCATGCAAACACATCACCAACTCCCTCAAGCCAGTATCTGATTACAACCCTCATAATCATAATTCGTGGATCAGACTGTAGATAACAAGGGAAACTGTGTCCTCGATGTCTTTTTGCTCACTGACGTCTTGTGAATGCCTCCCAAACGCCTCCCTGGTGTGGTGTTTCAGGCATGTCCAACCGGGAAGAGACCCCAGGGTCGACCCAGAACACGCTGGAGGGACTACGACTCTCTGCTGGACTGGGAACGCCTCGGTGTCCCCCCGGAAGAGCTGGAGGAAGTGGCTGGGGAGAGGGACGTCTGGACCTCACTGCTTAGGCTGCTGCCCCCGCGACCCGACCGCAGAAGAAGCGGATGATGATGATGATGATGACTCTAGATAACAGTCTCAAGGAGCTGGTGTTGGATCTTGAAGATCGGGTGAATCCTTTTATTATTTAATTTTTTTTAAGTTAGCTGGTTATGTGGTGGGTAATAATTATTTGAGAGAAATGTTAGTTGTATGGCCTGGGTTCACAGTCTGTCAGAAGTGCTACAGAGAACAGCACAGAGTGGACTTATGAAAGTCTGGAAGGTTGCTGATGTTTCAGAGCAGTAGGAGGTTTTCAGTTATTTGCAGACGTCCAGGTGAATGAAGTGCGTGGGAAGAGATTTAACGCGGACCATAGCATGGACTATAGTTGCATAGTACACGGTGGTGTAGAGGTTAGCATGTCTGCTGCTCAGCAAGAAAGTACTGGGTTCAAGTCACGGGCTCGGTGAGGGCAGTTGTGTGAGGAGTTTGCATGTTCTCCCCGTGCTTGCTCCCCGTGGTTTTCTCCCACATTTTAAAGACATCCACATTAGGTGAACTGGCAGTTCCAAATTGCCCCCTAGATGTGAGTGTGAACGTTTGTGTGTGTAGGCCCTGCGATGGACTGGCAAGCTGTTCAGTGTGTACCCCGCCCTCACCCAGAATTGGCTAAAATAGACTCGTGACCCTTGAATGTATAGTTGTATGAAATGTATAGTTGCAGTATAAAAAACAATTCGGAAGAAAACACAGTTTGGGTACAAACTCCATTACACTCATGCAGAGGCAGTTCTGACAACAATTCAGTGCAGTTCCAAACCGCACTTAACCGCCAAAATATGATGGTGGTGTGTCAAAACAACCTGAGACAGGGGAGGTTTTAAAGGCGGTTCGTTGCCATTTAAAATGACAGCGGTGCGGCAAAACTGTAGGGAGTAGATGGTGAAAACACGGCGTGAATAGGTTGTAAAGAGGTTGTACTAAACGTGGTTCAGAAAGGTTGTGAAAGTTGATAACACGGTGGCTACAAGGCAGCTAGACGGTGATACATGGTTGATATCGAACACCATTATGGTGTCGAGATGATGTCTCTGTGGTCCAACCACCATCACCACCCAGTGGGAGGCCTGCTTCGTGATAGTGTTGTGCAGAAATCTGTCACAAGTTGCAAGTTGATTGCGTAACGTCAGATAAAGTTCTTCCTCAGCTTTAACCAGGTCAATGCTTCCATCTCCTCTTCTCACTGCAGTTAAATTTGGACAAAGTTTAAAGTCTCCAAACATGAAAAAACCTCCAGTTATCCTCAGGTCAGTGGGGGGGGGGGGGGGGGGGGGGAAAGGAAAAAAAATCAAATTGAACTTTGACATACATCATAAACCTGTCAGCAAAAAGTAAAATGATTATTACGTTATGCAAATGATAATAAATTATATTTATCTTATATTATATTTAGCACTTACACAATGTATACTATTAAATACAATGAGTATTAGTTAGTAGTAGGTAATTAGAAGCACAATAAATACTGTATTTTAGACACCAGATAAAAAAAGACTTGTCATTTAATTCATTACAAACAACAAATCAACAAAACTAACTAAGAAAGTTAGTTACCTTCTATTTAAATAAATTGAGGATTTCAGCAGTCATGATCCCAGATTTAAATGCCATGAATATTTTAGCCTTACGTGGTGTAAGTCTTAAACAAACCAACCAACAAACAAATAACTAAATAATTACATACACAAACACTTCATCTTTGTTAGATGTGTGAGTGAACAACAACAAAAAAAACCCATAATTGTTCTGAATGTAAACATGGTGTACACACTACTGGAATGCACATAAGGTTTATGGTCTAAGGGAATCTGGGCCTCTTAGATAAGGATAATCTAAATCTTCAATATTTCACTTTGTGTCACTTGTGTACCAGAGTGCTAAGCAATATTTACAGTTAAGATATAACAGATGAGTTTTTGTAATTTAATTTATTATTTAAATGAATGTATTAATCTTATTTAATTATGTAGTCTAATTCTCCTTTTTTAAAATTATGGTTTTGATTAAGGGACAGTAGTAACTCAGTGTTTAAGGTGCTTTCTTACTGATCCGAAGGTTAGGGGTTCAAAAGCATTTAAAAAACCATTGCTGTAGTGCGTAAAGATTAGGCCATCGGGTTGGTGTTAGGGTGTTTCTGCCCTGCGATGGCCTGGCGAGCTGTCCAGGATGTATTCTGCCTTCTCTCAGAGTCGGCTGAGATGGGTTCCAGCCTCCCCATGACCCTAATTAGGATTACACAGTTCAGAAAATGGTTTTGATGAATTACATCACCTTTTACTACATACTGTATTAAAGAGAATGAAATGTGTACATATTCTAATATGGTGCCCATCACAGATGCACAGATGACTCCGGGCAAAGGCACGGTACAGGATAGCCACATATTCATTTATATATATATATATATATATATATTTATGTGTGTGTGTGTGTGTGTGTGTGTGTGTGTGAATAGAAAATATGAATACATTTATTATTAATAATAATAGCAATAAGAATATTTATAGTGGGAATAATAATAAAATAATAGTAATAAAAATTATCACAGCTATACACCACAATTTATGCCTTTAACGTCAAAAGAACAATTTCATTATTTATGCAGTATAAATACAATATTAATACACAATCCTTGAAATCGTATTGTCATGCCACCTAGTGTCTGACTTAATGTCAGAGAAGAATGGCTAAGCAAAAGCATTCTGCTATCAAACTGAACCTCTAACACAAAACCCCCCAAATCCTACATCCAGCAGCTTTCATTTTTGGAAGAAAAAATATTTTCAGTGAAGTAACAGGAAAACTGTCTGTCATTACTTAAAGAATGGAAAGAAAAAGTGAGCGCAGATGATTAGACAGTGATGAATTGGTCCTTTGTTGCCCCTGTGGTGTTTATCAAACTACAGGGTAAGAACTGAGCTTTAATCACTGATCCCTCATTGGTATGGGACTAAGTACTACAGTATATTGAGGTTTATAAGGAATTTCTTCACCGGATGAGACCCCTCTGCACTTCACAACAGGGTGGCAACCTGTTATGTGATCAAGAGAAGGCGAAAAAAAAAAGAAACACATGTATTGAACTTCGTCATTCTCTGAAGGGAGAAAGAGAAAGAGTGAGACAGACAAAGAGATGGATGGTGGTAAAACAAAAAGCTGGAAGTGTCTGCAGAATGTCATTGAAGTACAATGTATCCAGCAGCCAAGATAAATGTGAAGTAAAACCCTCAGGATGGACGGTGGCTTGTTTCTTTTGTGAACCTGGACGTTGCTTGGAGCCAAAAAAGGCCCACTAAAGAAAAACGAATATCAAACAACTTCTTATTGCAAGCCAATTATGTAACCAGAGAAGCCCTTATGAATTGGTTGCTGACAGTAAGTCATCCATTAATGCTTAAACACTCCACACAGATGAAACAGTTCACTTAAACGTTCAATAACAAAGCGAGAAATCAGCCCAGATGACTAATGCAGTCGATTTGAAAGTTCAAGTGATTTGAACTGAGAAGAGACCAAAAGGTGTTTGAATAATTGTCTCAGCTGTCATAATGCAGTTTTTATTCCAGTATTGTAGCCCAGCAAGCTTAACTCAGTTACACCATCAGTTGCAGGTGAAATGTGGATTTTTCGTCTTGTTTTCTATATCGCTTTATCCTTTATTAGGGTCATGGGGAGACTGCTGGGAGTGAAAACTCTGGGAGAAGGCAGGATACATCCTGGTCAGCTCTAAACCATCACAGGGCAACATAGACACACAGCCAATCACACTCACAGGAACGTGGATATTGACATCCTCATTTTTTCATGATATAATCCATAGGCTGGTGATTTACGGCATCATCAAAACCTCTATACGGTTTCATATTAAAAAAAGGAAACAAACAAACAAACACACATACACACACAAACACACAGACACTTCAGTTTCCTCTCATTGTCCAAAAACATGAAAATTAGGCTTGTTGGTTGTTCCAAATTGCCCCCAGATAGGTGTGTGTGTGTGTGTGTGTGTGTGTGTGTGAGTGTGTGTGTTGCCCTGTGATGATCTGGTGAATTGTTCAGGGTGTACCCTGCTTTCGACCAGAGTCATCTGAGAGAGGTTCCAGTTGTCTCGTGACCCTAGTAGGATCAAGTGGTTTAAAAAAAAAAAAAGAATAAATGAATGAATGAACAAACATCTCTATGCATGCTTTTGTGCAGTAGGGGAAAACTGGTGAATCCGGAGGAAACCAATATTAAAATATAGATCAAACATGCAAAAATGTTAGCAACACTAATTGCTGCGCCATCATGCTAACATGCTAGGGGAAAAAAGCTAAACAGATGCAAAAACATGAAAATAGCATCAGAAACTCATTAAAAAATAAAAAAATGGATGAACCAATTTTGGAGATGAGAGCCAGACTCTGAAAGATGCATTGGTATAATCATTTTATTAGATCTTATCCAAGACTCATCAGACTCCAGAGCACAGACTGACATGGAAAGGAGGAACAAATCATGGTTGTTCTCCAACTAGGTAGGCTGGAGTTAACAACCTGAAACTAACATAACCACAAAGGACTAGGGCTGGGATTAAACACACATGAAGCTTTGTGAACACAATACAAGCAAAGAAGTGTATACACAGATTGAGGCAACACCAGAGAAAGACACAGGTGGAAGCAATATTCAGGGAGTCTGGTGAAGAACGTAAGGGAGGAAAAAACATATCATACAAACAAGATACAGAAATACAGACTTGGTCTAAATCCCCGTTAAATATCAAACTACCTACTAAACAGGACATGATGTTGGTGCCACTGGAATATTTCCCTTACGGTCGTCTAGGTGATGTCATGAAGAGGTAGACAGATGGACGCATGTGCAAGTTTATGGCTTTTATTAAAAGTACTCAGGCAAATAAACAACAAGGCTCTACAATAATCAAAATGGGAGACAGGCGAAAGATTAAAAAAGCAGCCATTAACTAGACAGGGCTAAGAGGAAAAATAAGCTGTCAATGGTCAGAACAATGAAACAGTGAACAGACATATGGGGCCATATTTCCACTTCTATAAGCTAACAATTCAATGGTTTCTATACACATTCATATAAGGTCAGGTTTTATAAGCTGAATGATTGTGCAGCTTATAAGATGCCTACATTTTTGTACTTTAATACACTTTAATGTGCTCATCATCACCGCTGTCACATTATTAGACAATTATTAAGTTCTTCTGATAGCTGGATAACTATTTTACCCTTCCTTATGTAAATTATTCTTTTCTTGTAAGAGGCAGACGATCCCAAGATGAATGAGTGAAATCTAGGAGGAAAACATTAAAGTGGTAGTCCTGAGGAGACATGTAGAGCATAATACTACTGCAAAGAGTAGCAAAGGGGATTGGAAATTGCAATTGACTGCAAAAAAGGACAGTAAATTTGTTTGACATGATGGATGCCCTTGCTTTCTTTCCAGAATTTCTCCTGCTAGTAAAATATTTAAGCTTGCTTGTGATGATTAGGATGGAAGCTTATAAACCTACTTTTTCAGCCTTAGGTGGTAACGAGCCACAGGAGGAAATTTAATATAAGGTTTAGGATGTGGGGAAAGGAGAATTGTTGTATTGTAGCATATCATACAACTCTCCAATCTCCCAGGTGGATGATTTCACGCTTGTAATGGTGACTTCGTACTTGGTCTCTTCTTCAGGAGCTACTGGCTCAATGCTGAGAACGATGGACGCCTGGGATACATGTTCAGATGCTTTACCATATGTGCTTCTACTGGCCACCCCAATAAACCATAGAGTAAAAATTAGTAGGGCATAACGGTGGCCACCGCAGCATGGGGAACGGTTTTTACTTCCTTTGCTTTTCTTTTTTCCTTTTTTGCCTTGTTTCTTCAGTGCTTTGAGATCTCCTATAAATTAAAACTACATTTATCTGTATATAGCAAGTTGAATTATTTGTTGACAATCAGAGATATTCACGATCCTTCTCCATGCAGTGAAATCAGCACCAATTTGAACTAATCTAAATACAACAAGGCAAAAACCACCCTGAAACCATGGTGTGGTTTAAATTTAATGTGTTTAATTGCAGTATATACAGTACAGTTCAAAAAAGGTACCCACAGGGAAATGCTGTAGAACAATGACACCTTGTATAAATTAATACCAGTTAATGTATTTCCTTCATTTTAAAGCATACTATCAAGAGCAGTAAACAGTAATAAATGAATACTTGTTACAATACTTGTTTTGACAAATCTTGCTTTAAAAATAGTTTCAGGTACAATACTTGTCATATGGAAATGAGCTGTAAATTTTACTGAGCATTTTGCAATACCAGTCACAATATTTCTGGGCATGTTGACAGCTGCATTTGGTCCTTATTGGCAAAAACCTTTATAATGCAACCCCCCGCAAATCTTTTCATTAATATTTACCTTCCTGCTTAAAAGCTTAAGGTTAAAAAATGTTTCGAAATTTTAACTGACACGATAATGAACAAAATAAACAATTTTGCTACAATTATTAAGGAATTACGGTTGTGGTATAACCAACCATACTAGATGTTGGACTGTAATGAAGTTTTCCTTATATGGTTTGTATTTTTACAGTTTCACCTAAATGAGGATGGGTTTCCCTTTTGAGCTTGGTTCCTCTCAAGGTTTCTTCCGCGTGTCAACGAAGGGAGTTTTTCCTTGCCACTGTCGCCACAGGCTTGCTCATTAGGGATGTGTTGGGGTTGTAGAAAAATGTTTAAATATCTTTTTAAATTCCTTTTACTATGTAAAGCTGCTTTGCGACAATATCAATTGTAAAAATTCTTTTAAATAAAACTGAATTGAGTTGAATAATGTAAAAACCATAAAATTAAAAAGTTTGTGCTGAAATGTATGGTGTCTAAACTTTTTCACAATACATACTGTACTACATTATATACATGGATGTTTATATGTATTTTTATTTTTATTGTCTTTTAGATTGCACCTTATATGTATGTGTTTCCTCTTCCATCTATCTATCTATCAATCAGGTGGCATAGTAGAGCACAGCTTCAGGGTTGCCAGTTCGATGTAATAAAATATGATGTAAAATAAAAATTCAACCTCTAGAGAAAGCTAATAAAAAGTTGTTATAATAATAATAATAATAATAATAATAATAATAATAATAATTATAATAATAACAATAATAATAATAACAATAATACTAGTACTAATAACATCATCAACAACACCAACAACAACAACAACAACAATAATAATAATAATAATAATAATAATAATAATAATAATAATAATAATAATAATAATA
>JAOUQZ010000051.1:22611812-22624499 GCA_028564935.1 Neosilurus hyrtlii
GCCCGAGCTGGGAATCGAACCCAGGACCTTCTTGCTGTGAGGCGGACGTGCTAACCACTACGCCACCGTGCCGCCACTATATATATATTATATATATATAATATTTCATAAACATTGTATTACTCTTACACTGAGTATGAACAACCTAATTTAAACCGTCGAGGGGGTCCTCTATGTGTATATAGTGAGCAACAGCTCTTTCGCAGTTCTGGAATTTGAATCCGGAGCTCCCTCACCTTTAGGCAGCCTGTTTTCAGCAGTCTGCATTCACATCATTGGGAAACCTTTGCTGCTGTTTGGCTGCCAAAAGAAAGCATGATTATAAGCCCTGCTGGAACTGTATATTATAGGCTGTAGAGCCTTAAGCTGCCAGGTCACTGCATGCATGGTACAATTTAGACGATGGCCTCTAGCAAGTGAGATACGCACTCATGTTAATGTTATGAGCTTTACATGCAACAGAAGTGAACAGAGCTTTACTAGAAGCATTAAGCTTGTTATCAATTGAGGGGTGAAACTTTGGAGGTCAAGCATGGTGGAACTGAGAGAGCTATAAAGGGTGATTGCTTTGCCATATCAAGGCTGATTACTTGCACAGATCTTATCACTTCAAGATGTTTTTAATGAAGCTATGTTCCTCAGTCTTTGTGTTCTGGGATTATAAGTGAGAGCCAGGATTCAGATTTTTTAAATGTTTGTTGTTTTTTTTTTTTTACCTCAACTCAACGTTAGATTTTACTATGCCGATTATTATTGGCTACACTTTTTACCAGCCAGTTTAAATACCGTGAATCTTAATGATATTATTAATAATAAGTACACTGTATACATTGTTGGTCAACTTCATTCACAGCTTTATTATTATTTTTCTGGTGTGTGTAGAACTACATTCATTAAAGACTGTCATGGGGAAACAGTTTAATTACTAAACACCATGTTGCTATGCAAACTGCTATATATTGTATTTAATATCCACTTATACTGTATTATATAATATTCAGTCTTTATCTTTCCACGAATAGCCAATAGAGAGCACTGTAGCTCCACTATAGAGGCTTGACTGCAACCTACAAGCCAATGAGAAATCCTCAAGGGGAACTGACGCTTAACACGTCCAGTACAGGAAAAAGGGAATTAGAATGAGTAATTAAAACGTATTGACACCATATGTATGCGGTCTCTCCCTGTCTTTGGCTTCTGTGAAGGTGTTTAACCCGTAATTAGAGACAGACTGCTTCCAGACTGATTATATAACCACACATACATACATGCATACATACATACAGACACACACAACCTGTTTCTGAAACAACACAACAGATATGCAACATTACATCTGGATCATCATGTATATTTATTCACCCCGCCTGTGCCACTGTTTGCGTCCTAATTGGACACGGCAGTCAAAACTGCATAGTTCTTGGCCACAAAGTGTTTCCCTACAGTATAGTTTTTTTCTTTTTGTTTGCTTTTTTTTCAAAGAAGCATCTGATTTCTTATTTTAGAATAAAAGGAGTACATACATAAACCAGCACCATTCAATCCTTGATGTTCCAGCAGCCAGCCTAAGGCATAAACCATGGAATTGTGTGTGCATTGTCGCCACAAAAAATACACACAGATTACTGAACATAATAACTGCTAAAATTCTGAGCAGTTCATATTTAACGCGATTAAGAGCTTTACATAATTTTTGAACAGCAGCTAAATAAACAGTTCATGGATATTTAAAAGGATTTCATTAATTTTAAAATGTAATATGTGTGTTTGAATCCTTTAAGGCAGCCTCAAGACTTAAGCATTCATACTTTTCCACCATGCTGTCATGTGACTGACAAGCGTTTAGATGTGACCAAGACTGTGTGGCGCTGTGTGATGATGTCATCACATCATCCATCCACTGGGAGAATGAGATCAGCAAGTAGGCTGCCAATGACTGATAAGGGACCCTTAAATAAACATTGTAATCATTAAACATGGCCTGAATCAATGACCAAAACATGATTTAACTGTTTTTTAGGGAAGCCTGCACAGTCAGTTGGCATTTCCAGCAAGGCTTTTAAGGGCCCGGTAAGAGTGGTGTATTTGGCCTAAGAAACAGAACAGCTTGTCCAAATACTAAAAACAGCTGGCGTGAGTTGTAGACAGATATACGGCAAGATTATTTGACCCTGGGACTTGTTTATGAAAGTCAGACAAAATAAGCGGAGGAGGAGGCGAGCATAATCTCTCGGTCCGGTGGGACCAGCTGTGTGGGTCGACTCACTGTCGGCAGGGCTGCTGGCCGAAATGACCTGGTCTTAACTGAATCACTGCAAAAGCTTTCATCAGGGCTAGGGAGTTTCAAATGCATCTGACCTACCAATTTCTGTAAAATTTAGCGCAATGTGCAAAAGGAACAGTTTTCCCAGAAATATGATGTGAGTACAGAGAGGCACCAACTGATGTTATTTTCATAGATCATGAAGGTCATATTTAAAGTGCTCGACTAAAGTTTATGCACTTAATTCTTTTCACACTAAATGCAAGATGAGAATGCAGGGATCAGTCAGAAATGGAGTTCGCTTCATATGAAACCTACCACTTCAGTGAGTTTTACTGTGGATGGCTCAACGCCAGGAAACTCAGCAGATCATTACAGCAGTTGCCCAACGCTTCTGTTGTCAACATGTGCTGCAAAGTGTTTGATAACCCAGGTGTCCTCACAGCTGTGTCTGTTAGCCCTTCTGTCCTTTGAGTCACCTTGGTAGGATTTTGACCTCATAAATGTAAAATATACACTCAGAAACTGTGAAGATGGCTTTAAACCACTGGTGATTTAAGTAGTTTTGCCAAAATGATTTAGGACTAGAATTACTAGTACAGTTATAAGTCAACCAACTTGACTTCATGTAAAATTGCAGTTCCTGCTACACGAGTAGGTTTCTTCTTTGCGTCATCTAGGGGAATTTTTCCTTTCCTCCGACGTCACAGGCTAACTCACTGGGGATGTAAAGAATTTAAAAGAAATGTTCACAATCACCTCACAACTAGAAGGTCTTGGGGTTGAGTCCCGGTCTTGGGCATTTTTGTGTGGAGTTTGCATGTTCTCCCCGTGCTTGCTTGGGTTTCCACTAGTACTCTGGTTTCCTCCTACAGTCCAAATACATGCACATTAAGCTCACTGGCTGTCTTAAAGTGACCCTATGTGTGAATGTAAGTGCGAATAGTTGTGTGTGTGTGTGTGTGTGTGTGTGTGTGTGTGTGTGTTACTCTACGGGGGTCTGGCAAGCAGTTCAGGTTGTACCCCCAAGTGTTGGCTGAGATAGGCACCAGTCTCCCGCCGTGATAAGTTGGATTGAATGGTCCGAGAAATGAGTGTGTAAGATAATGGTTAAAATCATAATTTAAAATTCTTAACCCAATTTGTTTACTCTGTAAAGCTGCTTTGCAACAATGTCAGTTGTAAAAGATGCTATACAGATACAACTGAATTAAACTGAAAATAGAATTTTTTTATATTAGAAAGTTACATCAATACACCATACATTTTGGCTCTGTTGCATGGTCATTCTTGTAACCTTTCCCATATCTCAGATATTTTAGAGCTGTGTTATCTTCACTTATTGGAACAGATGTGAATTTCGAGAGCCTGAGATCAAATATATCAGCATTAGCATTTTCATCTCTTGCTTGTTCCGACATGAACAGCTGCACATTTGCAGCATTTGGACACTCTGACATCACTAAGTTCTCTAAAGTTCTGTGATCTCTTCCAATTAGCCTGCTGCCCTGTCATCACCACATGCTCTGATCTTCCTCCCTCACAGCTGCCATGGGTTTATTACTGCACAGGTGGGAAGCTTTACTGCAGGTGTTTGCTTCAAGCAGGAGATACAAGTTCAGGCCAATATATAAACAGCTGAGATGATGTAACATGGGCCATAAATACAGATGCTATCTTATGTACAGACCCTAAAGTGGCTGCTGAATTCATTCAACAAACTAATTCAGTGAATCAAATTGAAAAAAATAAATAAAAAAAATAAATGTTTTTGTTAATGGTGCAAACAAACAGGTATAATAATATCCATTCACATCTTTGGCCAATTTAAAGTAGCCAGTTGTCTTAAAATGCATACCTATGCATTTCTATACATTTATTTTATGTATTATTTATTTATTATATTGCAAATATTGTTACTGTACATTTTTTGGGTAAAAATACATATTGTATTATTTTTTCATCCATTCATTTATTTTTTTAAGCTGCTTAATCCTAATTAGGGCCACCGGGAGGCCTATCTCAGCTGACTCTGGGCAAGGGCGGGGTACACCTTGAACAGCTCGCCAGGCCATTGCAGGGCCAATACAACTATATATATAATACTGTATGTATAATTCTATACAACTATTCACACTCACACTCACGCCTAGGGGCAATTTACCCTGTACCCAGAGGAAACCCACGCAAGCACAAGGAGAACATGCAAACTCCACACAGAAACACACCAAGCTTGAGAATCAAACCTGGGAACTTTTAGCTGTGAGACAAATGTGCTAACCACTGCAACACCATGTCGCCTTAGCCCAAATTAATTAATAATATTTCAAAAGTAGCAGCTATTTTTTGCATGGAAATCTTGATGTAAAATTACAGTTACTTGTACACTGATTTAGAGGTGGCTTCCTTCTTCTACTTTCTTCCCCCTTGCATGTTTCTTAAGTCCTTAAATTGACTGTCTATTATATGTAGAATTTTATGTGTAGCAATTAGTTGCCTAGAAAACAAGTTTGCATCCCTTTGCTTTTGTTCTGATTCTGTTTTAAAATTTGGTGATCTTAATGTATCTTTGCTCATGTAGGGAATTCAGCATATATCCTTGTGTTCATGTTAAAGAAATCCCTCTCTACCTGTTGTGTAGTGTATATAATCTAGAGCTGACAGCTGATGAAGTGACTCTTTACCCAGCTAAAGCTCTGGAGTCATTCCACGGCAGCCAAGCTCTCCCAGAGTCTTCTTAGGGAAAAGGAATCTATGGAGACGAAAGACAGACAATTAATAATTTTCTGTAAAAGGGATGAGGCAGCTGTGGTACACCAGAGGAATTACATACAGTATATACTTACTCGGCCTTACAGTCATCCTGCCAGAACAAGGGAGCAGGCGTTACGTGTCCAGAGCAGGATTGAGGTTTTAGGAAGATGCATGTGGATAGTTTGCTTTACTGTTGCGCCACTATTGGGACTGTGTGTTTGGCATGCATAAGGCAGCAGAGGTATTGTGAAGCTGTAGGAAAGATCATTTGTTACTGAAACAAATCCTAATGGTAGGACATAAGGGGCTGTATGAAAAATATGAAATACAAGGGGGGGGGGGGGGGAATGGAAGAGGGGGCACATGACCATGTTTTATATAAACCTTCTGTTTATCAGCTTTAGTCTGCAAAACCGGTTTCATATTTTCTAAAAAGAAATTCAAAGACACAGAACTGATGTATATGCACTTTTGAAAATGCATTTAATTAAGATTTATTATGCATGTATAATGGCAGGTGGGCCTTCCAGAGAATGAAGGGTGAAAAAAAATATATTGATGGAAAATGGAAAGTCTAAGCACAGAATTTATTTTACCAAAGATTATTTCCTAATTGTTTGTTTCCCAAATAAATCGCTGCAGTGAATTGTGAATGGGCAGCACTGGCTTGGTTGATCTTGAAATTTAACAAATTGAAAAGCTCTAGGCCAATTTCCAGGTCTGGTGAGTCACTAGTTGAAGCACATGACTAAAGCACAGAATAAATGTGCGACTGCTGTTGAAAGAAAAAAAAAACTTGCATTTAGAACCCTAACAGCTGGAAGTGATTGGGAGACACGGGCCTGTAGAAGAATGGTTTAAAAACCTCAAGTTTCATATAAGTGTGTGTGTGTGTGTGTGTGTGTGTGTGTGTGTGTGTTTTCTTTTCTTACTGTTCTTAGCTTTTTAGCTATTTTTATGAAATCATTGCTGAATCTTATTATCTGCAAATACTATACATAAAGTTAAAAACGTTCTTTTATAAAAGAAAATAGAGTTTAAAAAAATAAGTACATATGCAACACTTTTGTTCAAAACTAAGACACAAAACAAGAGCACGAAGAGAGTGCAAACCTCCACCAAGCCATACAATTAAGTACACAGCACCCCCTGCTGGACCTGATGTATGACCACACTCTTTAAAATGGGATTTTTCCATGTTAAAATTAAATTGCCACTAAATGTGTAATGTGGATTAAATCTCAATGAAACTTGGTCTGATATCAAAGCTTCTGCTCTTGAATATACATTGTATCCATTCATCCATTTGCTGAACTGTTTAATTCTATTACGGTCACAGGAAGGCTGGAGCCTATCTTAGCTGACTCTGGGTGAAGACAAGGCACACCCTGAACAGGTCACAAGCCATTGCAGAGCCATACTCACACCAAAAGGCAATTTGGAACAAGTTAGCCTAATTTGCATGTCATAAATGCCCTTGCCGGGCCTGGTACTCAACACCTGGACCTTCTTGCTGTAAGGCAATTTTTAATATTTTTAATTTTATATATTTATTTATTAATTTTGTAATGTTTCATCGGTGCTACCAAAAATTAATTGGAACATCCGTGGCTGATCATAAAAATGGTAATTTTTTTAAATAAAAAAGATCTGTCATAAATTCTGAACTGGAAGTTTTCGCTGATGAAAACATAACCTTCTTGGAATTACCCATGTTAAATTTAAACTGCCTCTAAATGCACAGACCCACATGAATGCGGTCTGAAATCGGATGCGTCCTTGCAGAGAAACGCTTACTTTTTTCCTATCTTTCTTTCTTTCTTTCTTTAATTTCATCTATTATAACATCCTTGGGTGATCACTTACATACAATATATAAATTCACATCGATCTGTCAAAAAAATGTGGAAAAGGAAGTTGCTAAAAGACAGACAAACAAACAAACAAACAAACAAACAAATTATCCCATGTAGATGAAAACATATCCTCCTTAGCGAAGGTAATTATTCTTATTCTGATGTTTGTCTCTTTGTGTATTTGCATCTTGATTGTATGTTTAGTCTATTTTCTTTTTTCCCTCCCTTCAATACATTTTGAAAAAGGAATGATAGCAATTTCCCTTGTTCCTGTTTACTGCTCTCAATATTATATTACATGTGCACCTTCTCAGTACTGATGATGGACGTGTCAACAAAACAGCCTTACAGCATTTAATTCTAAATCTAGGGACGTTTCACTGAACGTAATGAATTTATACTAGATGGCTGTCACTCACATTCCTTCTGTCTGGCAACGTTGTGATATACCATATCAACATCCTCATGATCCCAATTTTTTAAATATTCATACAAAAACTACGGCAGTGGTTTTTGTTACAGTGAGGTGTCAGAGGTCAAAGGTCATAAATTTGTTTACAAACTGTAACATAACGTACAAAAATCTAAGTATTCTGTCTTAGGAGACTTAACCTAGGTGAAATACATCTGCATTGGCTCAAAGAAAGGGCATTAACAAATATGGCTTTAAAATAATAATAATAATAGTGATCAAAATAATAATTAGAATAATAATCAGAATAATAATCAGAATAATAATCAGAATTGATGTGGCAGTTGAATATATTTACAGAGTTGGTGATGTTAAAATCATATCCCTTTTATGTTTTCCTCCAGAAGTGCATTATGTGACCTGAAGAAAACTAAAATCATTATCTGTTATATTAAAAGAGATTAGTTTAATGGCACATAAATAGTAAATGACTTTGTAAATTTACCTCAATTTGTTTCTCTTAATGGTCCACATTAAAATGACGTAAGCAGGTGGAGAGGGATTTTGGCTTAGCGAATGATCATTATCTTGTACATACTCAGCTCTGTTGAGCTCCGCGGCTACATTTACTCAGAGGAACGTGACATTTTGGGTATTATACGTACTCTGCGGCCATGGACTAATTTTTGACTGTTTCAGGTCAGTCCTCGCCCAGGCGTGCAATCCATGGTACGGTGGAGTTAGCCGTCACACTGATGGAGATATAAAGGGCTCCTGTTGCCACTGTAAATAATTTGAGGAATGATAAACCTCTAATATCTGATTTTACACTAATGGTATCAACCACACTCCTTGTCCAAGTAAAATATGAACAGTATAAGTAACAGCTATATAAGAAAAGAAAGGGGGGAATAAAGCAAATGTCTGGACTGGAAAAATGCAACTAGTGCCAAGAACTCTGATTACTGATAGCGGCAATGGTTTGTTCAAGTCCTGACCTCCTCTTTTAGAGTACGGTTAGAAGTGATTGGTTTGCGGTCCATGATTCATTATGGACGTTTCTCAGAATAATCAAGTGTATCTGCATGAGCGAATACTGACTTTTTAAAATGCATACATACTGGAGGAAATGAGAATTCAAAGACAGTTTATTTTTGCTATCGGAAAATATAAAATAAGTATTCAGCCCGGTCAGAAGACCTTCAAGCTTTACTGATACATAAATGCCACTTTTTTTCTGCCAAAAAATGACCAGCTGATTTTTAAAAAAAATCTATTTTAGAGGTCTGTTCTTGTTTTGTCTGACTAGAACATACTGTTTCAAAAAGGTTATTATTTGTTTCTATTCCTTTAGACACACTTCTCTGATCTTTTCTGATGATCACACAGAGGATTTTTAGCATGGGGTGCAGGGATGGAGATGCCTGCAGTGCAGTTTACTACTTCCACCAAGGAGATTATGTTTTACCCTCAATTTGTATGAAAAAGTTATATGTGGCATTGGGCAAGGAAGACTCTATTAGATTTCAGAGCTGATCTGGATCAATTCTGAATCCAGAAATGTTCAAAGTATTCTTTAAAATATTTGCAGCACTACATTAGAAGGTATACTCTGTCTCAGTGCAACTGTGTGGTACAGTAGCTGCACTGCAAACAACAGAAAGGACTTGGCCCGGGTGGTGAGAACTGCTCAGGGGATCGTGGGCTGCCGTCTACCAGATCTGGATACAATATATGCTGTCCAGGTCCAGAAGAAGGCCAGCCGTATTGCAGCTGATTCCACCCACCCGGGAAATGGACTGTTTGTACCTTTTCCTTCAGGAAAGCGGTACAGAAACATTAAGACCAGCACAATCAGACTCAAAAACAGCTTCTTCCCCAGAGCTGTGATAGTCTTTGTCCCCCGCCAACCCCTCACAGTCAATCTCACAGATGCAACTTCCCTCCGCAGTCACATACGCACTCTTTGCCCCACACTGACTCTCACACAGATATTAGCTCTCTGTAAAAGGACATTGAATCCACAAACTCTGTAACTATCTAGAGTTTACATTTTTATTTTATAATTTATATTTAAAAGTTGTATAAAGTGTGTATAATTGACTTATGTTTACATTCTGCTCTTGATGGTGTTAATTGCAGTTTTTGCCTTGATTGTACCTTTTTAAATCTGAGAGTCTTGTATAAAATATTGTTACGTTTGAACATAATGACATTAAAGACTCTTGTACTCTTTAACATTGTTAGATGAGAATTTTTTGGAAGTGTCATATTATAGCAGGTCCAGTAGGGGGTGGTGTATATGTTATTTGCAAAAAAAAAATGTGAGTGGGTTTTTATTAACTTTTACCAAAGGAGGGATATTGTACAGGGAAGGGACTGTTGAATTTTTTGTGGGGGAAGACCTGCACCAAATTCTGGATCCAATAGGGTGCTGTGTACTTTGTTAACTGCAAAAAGTTATGTGAGCATTTTCATGAAATTATTACTAAAGGCAGGATGTTGGTTGGCTGTGGACAAGAAAAATGTAAACATTGTGAGATGCTCTTTTTTGACATTTTGGTCTTTATAGGGATTGCTGGGCTTTGTGGAGGTTTGTGTTCTCAGTGTTCTTACCTATTATTTTAATTGTTGTTTCTGCTAATCTTGTAACTTGTTTTTAAATGACTCCTGTTCTTAGGGTGTACTTACATGTAAGCGATACAGCCATGAAAAAAGGCAAAATAGTGCAAATATTTGGCTGGCCAAAAAAGTGCCGTCACATTGAAAACCCTTCAATATAGATTATCATTGGTAATCCTTGACCCGCCCCCATTTGCCCAGGTTGTTACAACCTGTTTGCATATGATTACTTTGTGAAAAGATAAACTGTTTGCTGCTCTAAAAACTGTTAGTGAACTCTTAGCAACCATTTAGGAACCCTCATGAAACCTAACATTCGCTATGTTCATCAGCATTCGCCACTCTGTAGCTTTACCCAGTAAACCCCACAGTATTTCCACTCTCAAAGATCTGCTCCAATACCAACCATCCTGGGGAAAATCATCAAAAGCCTTAAATGATTGTACAATGCAGATACTGAGCAGGTGGAATGACTCAAGCAGGATACAATCAGTAGTGTCAAGCTACTACACTGTTTTTACAAGAAAATGTAAGCTTTGTTGGACTCCTATCCTTGCTCATGTGGCCAAATACTATCTAAAAGGTCACTTGTAAAGAGGCTGGAGAGATTAGTAAAGTCACAAGTAAGGAAGTGGCTTGGTTTCCCAGGATACCTCAGCAGTATATGGTTTTAGGGGAATGGAACATTATCATTGATAATCATTACCCTTGTATAGGAATACAGCTTGCCAAAGCAAGGTTAGAGATGACACTTCGGTAATGACGAAATCTCAGGACTATAAACAACATTGCTCCAATTCTGGCAACAGGAAATAAATGGAGCCCAGCTACAGAGGTACTGGACACAAAATCCAAACTGTCACATTGCTATACAGTGAGCTGAGTCCAACAAGGCAGAGGGGAGCAACAAAGCCTATATGGAAAAAAGACGACTCTAACCAAATGCTGGGAAATGGGAAGGCATTCGGTTGGAGGTATGCAACCAAGATGATGCACCCAGGTATGCAAAAGCAATATCCCAAGTTTGCTGGATGAGGTGGGAGGGAGATAGGGAGGAGAAACACAGTGAGCCAAACAGGTTGAACTTCAAAATCAGTGCCACTTGATATCCTGCCCTTCAATGTTTGGCTGGGTGAGGATCCAGTCTGTCCCCTGTATGTTCTCCCAGCAGCCCGTAAGCGGCAGCAAGTTGGGCTTCTTCCTAACTGGCATCCATTTTCATATTCTTGAAGTCCATCTCCTATATCTGCGTATGTATTGCTTACCCTATTTATAGAGTTGGGTGGGGACAACATGCAAACTCTATACAGAAGCGCCCTCGCCGAGCTTGATACCCAGGACCCTCTTGCTTTGGTAATTAGTAGTTGTAATGCTAACCACCATACCACCCTTGTTTACCATTGTCACCCTTATTATATGTAGATAGAAAAATTATAAAAATTATGCTTTAAAAAATGTAAAACATTATGTCAGAAATTATCTGTTAAAATTTGAAGCATACACATGTGTATATCAAGGTACTTAAATTAAACACCAAACAGAAACGTGTCTGAATACTTAAAGAATCAGCAGGAAGCCCAGACATTTCTGAATAATCTTCTGAGATCATGTATACTTTTAATGCAATGTTTACTATTAATTGTGATGCTCAGAAGAAGTGACTGAAGAGATAAGACAGAGCTAAGGTTGCATTAAATATTCAGACGTTCTCTGCGTCATCAGACAGCAAACATGGCAACAAAATGATAACTCAGACGCACATATGGACAAAAACTCACTACAAAACTCTAAGTGAAGGAGCTGTTTTGTCTTAACCAAATAGGATGTGATGGGGCATGGACAGTGTTCCCAGGAAGATGGGTCAAAATAGGAATTATGCATCACGTTTAGCCAAAACCAGCATTACCACACTGTTTGAGTAAGGAGGATACTTGTCTGCTGGCTGCACTTTTATGAAGCCACTGTAGGCGATGAAAGAGAAAGACAGAGTGAGAGAGGAAATGGGATGAAAGAGAGGGGAAACAGAGGACTGAAACAGTTCTCTCTTATACTATTAATCGGATGTTTGGCAAGATTTCGATTTTAATTTTGAAAAAAAACAAAACAAAACAAAAAACAAACAGGAAAAAAAACTAGACAGGATGTTCTAAACATCAAATACATAAACAACCCAACAGCACAGCACAACAGCACAGCGCAAACCTCTGCTAAGCCATACAGTTAAGTACAACACCCCCTGCTGGGTCTGCTATACTACCACACTCCCAAAAAATGCAATTCCCCATATTACATTTGAATTGAAGGCAAGCATGCAATCTTGATCAGAAACAGATGAAACATAGTCTGACATTCTGACATCACTGAAAAACCTTCTAATCCTATAGGCAGTACGGTGGTGCAGTGGTTACCATGTCTGCCTCACAGCAAGGAGTCCTGGGTTCGATTCTGGGCCTCGGGCGTTTAGTTTCTGTGTGGAGTTAGCATGTTCTCCCTGTAATTGCGTGGGTTTCCTTTGGATACTCCATTTTCCTCCTACTCTATTTGGCTGTTCCAAAATCACCCTTAGGTGTGAGATTGAGTGTGAATGGTTGTGTGCATGTTGGCCCCGTGATGGCCTGGTGAGCGATCCAGGGTGTACCCCGCATTTGCGCAGAGTTGGTTGAGATGGGCACCAGCCTTCCTGCAACCCTAATTAGGATTAAATGGCTCAAAGAATATATATATATATATATATATATATATATATATATATATATATATAAAATTTCATTCAATTTCAT
>JAOUQZ010000051.1:22654170-22668072 GCA_028564935.1 Neosilurus hyrtlii
ACCCGTCGATAGTGGGGCTTGAACCCCCGACCTTGGGATCAGTAATCCAGCACCTTACCACCAGGCCACCGCTGCCCTAGCATGTCCACCTGACAAAATAAAAAAGGTCTGGGTTTGATTCCCGTGCTTGGGGCATTTCTATGTGGAGTTTCCATGCTCTCCCTGTGCTTGTGTGGGTTTGCTCCAGGCTGTTCCAAATCGCCCCTGTGTGTGAGTTTTGGCCCAGTGATGGCCTGGCAAGCTGTCCAGGGTGTACTCTGCCCTTTGCGCAGAGTCAGTTGAGATGAGCACCAGCCTCCCCGCAACCCTAATTAGGATTAAGCGGTTCAGAAAATGAATAAATAAATAAATGTTGGGACTGTAAAACCAAGCATATTGATCTTTGTCATGGTGCGATATCCAGTATGGCCACCACAGCTGCAATTTTGAATTTGCATTTCACGCACTAACTCAAAAACACCATCACTGATCATAACTATTTTGGTGTGGATGTTGTGATTGGGTTATTACACAAGTCTTTTGATTTAGTTTCATGGCCTAATATCCAATATGACCACTGAAGACTGCACACAAACTGGAAAATGCAATCTCCAATCAGCAACATTTTTGGTGTTTATTTTGGGACTGGATATACCTTTTATATAGTGGCCCATGGGCAGAGGGGTATTGCCTGCTTTGCTGGACTGTTTTTGTCAGATAGTGTGGGTGTGGCAATGCCACAAATTTCCTCTATTTTTTTTTTTAATTTTGCAGTGAAATCGAATGTGACTTTAATTTTATATTTTAAATCATATATATGTGGGAATATATGCAATTCTAAAGGGTTCACAAACGTTAATAATAAATTTGGTTTTCTTTAGGCCATTGACAGGAATGTGACTTGCATTCAAAGGTAATTAAAACTTGTTCACCATCATCCTCAGTAAACTTTTCTAATAAAGCCTCATGAAAATAAGACTGTCCTGCTGACATATTGAGTGACTGCTGGGACCAGCTTGGGGAAATACAGAAGCTCCAGAATTTGTAAAGTGTTATCACCACCAAGTAGTTGATGTCTAACCTTGAAGTTTTGGGTTTGTTAGCAGGATTATGCTAAACATTTTGGCAAATTTTCATGAAATGCTGGGGCTTTGGAAAATGAAGACTACATAAGACTTTGGAAATTATCTTCCAATAAATTTGGAAATTCTGCATTCAGGATTCAATGTTTATTCTTTTACACTGTGAGACAGGTTGATCATTTTGGAAGTGTCATAATATAGCAGGCCCACCAGGGGTGCTATGTACTTAAGTTATGACTAGGTTTTCATGGAATTTCTACCAGAGACGAGGTTTTGGAAGACTCATTAGATTTTGGTGACGATCCAGATCAAATTGTGTTCTAATGACATTTTGGTTTATGTTGGAGATTGCTTGGCTTGGTAGAGGTTTGCACTCTGTGCATGCTCTTGTTAATCATTATGCAATATATCTCCTACTCCACAGGTGTTGGGTAGCAGTTAGCAATCCTGTTTGACAGATGTACTTTAGTAGGATATTCACTGTTTCTGCCAGTGTTTTTGCCTGTGACTCATCCTCTCCTTTTCCAAATCTCCAGCTTTTCTTTTCCCACACCATCACCCCCATCTGTATCACAACTACTTTATGTCATTACACCCTTTCTATTCACTGATTATCCATCATTTCCTATGTCTTTGTGGAGTCTGATTAATACAGATGGAGTTTTCCATGCTTTTCTGTACTCTTAATTTTATTTTATTTTATTCTCTCTTGGAATTGCCCATTTCTGGCTACACTTATCCATTTACCTGTGTTAGCTCTGTCTGCCAGTGTTGTGATCTGTTCTAATGATGACCTTTGAAAAATCCCCAATAAAGCATGTCAGCACTTTCATCCAGCTGCCTCAGGCTTCCACGTTACAGTCTCTTAGCCAAAGTGACAGACAGAAACATTAAGTAAATGATTACAGTGTGACTGCTTTCAGATGAAACACTATGATATTTACATTTTATGCTGAATAAAACTAATTTGTAGTTTTAACTTAAATAACTGGGGCAAGTGAGTAACCTGGGGTGAAAATTCATACTTTTGACTTCGAACAATAACAGTCTTATTAGAAAAGCTTTTAGACAGGGCTCCTCTAGCTTACGATTTTCTGATTTATAGCTTGTCCGTCCACTCAAAAATATTCTTTAAGCTTCATATTTGGGGTTTTTGTGGCAGATATACAATGTGTTACAGATCAGGTAACTCACATTTGGCCCTACAAACTGGACTGCCATCATCTGCAGTAAGAGACGACCTGATTTCAAGCCCAGCTGTTTTCATTAGTGTCAGTTGAGTAAATACCTCTCAAATTCTCACCATATTGTTCAAATGATTTTTTTTTTACTTCTTGCTAGATATTTGAACAATTACAGAACTGAAGCAGCACTCTCTACAGGCTGAATAAAATGTTTAGGTTAGCACTGCTGCACTTAGTTTTTAAATAGGTAGCCATCAGACTGAGCCCAGTGATCAGCAGCAGATGTGTTTAGATGGATTTCAGACTTTTGTTAGTCATGCGCAATGTCTTGACAATATTTAACAATATTCATGAATTCCAAAGGTGTGCTGCTGTTTTAAAAAAAAAGTATTGGGTACTGCTTCCTAATGTTAATATATAAATGTGTAACATTTGTTTTTATACAATAGACGTGAGAGTTTAGCTTGTTACCAGCACAGCGTGTAGACGTGTATGACATCAACGCTGGCCGTGTAGCGGCTCAGACTCCGGCCAAAAAGACATTAATGAATCAGCATTGTGCTGCACTGTCCCTAAGTGTAGGTTTTGTGATTTATTCTTCTTTGGCAGTGTGAACCTCAGTCATGTTCCAAGCTGAAACAAGACCTGCATGATGCAAGAAAGTGCAATTACCATGGATATGCACGGCCTGTGTCTGTGTGTCTGTCTCACACAACGTCTGCTCAGGCACTGCTAAAGGATAGGAACCATCTTTAATATAACACCTAGAATATGCACAGCCCGAATATCTCACACATTCACTTACTGTATGATATAGATCATATTCAAATCAGCAGTAATTTATTACTATTATCATTATTATTGGTGGAATGGTGGCACAGTGGTTAGCATGTCCATCTTACAGCAAGAAGGTCCTGGGTTCGACTCCTAGGACCGGGCATTTGTCTGTGGAGTTAGCATATCCTCCCCATACTCGCGTGGGTTTCCTCTGGGTACTCTGGTTTCTTCTGACAATCCAAAACATGCACTGTAGGCTAAACTGTCCCAAATCGCCCCTGGCTGTGAGTGTGAGTGTGAATGGTTGTGTGTGTGTATGAGTGTGTGTGTGTGTTAGCCCTGCGATGGCCTGGCGAGCTGTCCAGGATGTACCCCGGCCTCGCCCAGAGTCAGCTGAGATGGTCACGAGCCTCCCCACATCCCTAATAAGGATTAAATGGATTAGAAGATGAATGAATGAATGAATGAATAATTTTTTTCCCCTATTTTCTCCCTAATTTAGTCGTTTTCAATTCCCATCCATCAACTTTTGCCTTCCCTATCACACGATTACTGATTTTGCTAGGAACCTCTTTTTTTTTTTTGCTTAAGTAAGCTAAAAATAAATAAATTAATAATAATAATTCATTCAGGGGCTCCCGAGTGGCGCATCTAGTGGCGCAAGCAAGCACCCCTCCGTGACATGCAACGCTACTGCCCACCTCTTTCGAACTGCTGTGCATGCATATTTTGGGGGGCAACCTAACACACTCGGAGGAAAAGTGCTATCTGCCCCCTCATACAAATGAGCTCACAGACGCCCATGATTGGCTGGTGATCGCTGTGAGTGACAGGGAAGTGAGTGTATGCCATCCCTCCCTCCCGTGAGAGCTCGGCCAATTAGCTCCCATGGACTCCCGGTCACGAATGGCTGTGGCATTAACCCGGATTCAAACTTGCGATCTCTTGGTTGATAGTCGCGCCCCTTGTCGATGCGCCACTCAGGAGCCCCTGAATGAATTATTATAATTAATTTATTTATTTTTAGCTTACTTAAGCAAAAAAAAAAGAGTATGGTTCTTAGCAAAATCAATTTAAATTTAGAAATATCATTAATAAAACCATTTATAAGCAGTTCTCATGAGTCTTGGTATATCATTTCATCTTTCGTCCCACAGAATATTTCTTTAATCATTAGTTATATAGATGACATCTTTATTTCAGGAGTAGTGTACAGTTGGCTTGAAGGATTAGTCCAGAGATTTATATTTATTGTTTTGGGTTTTTTTCTTCTTGCTTTATCCCAGTACTCCTGTGAGTGGTTTGACAGATAAACCTTTTCTGTCTATTTTTCCTTCTCCAGACACCATTAATGTGCATTTGATATGTCACAATCAAAACTGCATTCGAAAAGGAATTTTCCACTATTAAATACGTTGGATAGAGATGACAGTGAAGAAAAAGACATTGCTGGCTATTTTCATTAAAATTTTATTCTTAGTTATAATAATAATTCTAATAACTAAACATATAATATTATAATAATAATAACAAAAAATATAATATTATAATAAAAAAATTATTGTAGTTATTTCTCAGTTTGCCTCTAAGGGCTCCCGTTATTGTCATCATTTCCTTTAATAATATAAAATTTATTGTCAGCCTACCTACATTTTTTCAGTGTCTCTGGTTTCCTGCATATTGGAGCAGCCCAGGGAGAATTTTTTTTAAAGCTCTGGATATCTGATATGACTGAGCAGTGATGGTAGAAACAGAAGTGACATTAAAAAAGAAAAGCACCAGAAGCATGAAGGAAGCATGCACCGAGATATGAGAACAAGATTCAAATTCAGTTCACTTTTACCTGTGTAGCACTTTTAAAAATACATGCTATTACACAAACAATGAACATATTTATTTAGAATGGAAGTTTTTCATCAAAAAGAGCCCATGTATGTAAATATATTTGCTACGCAATATGACTTTAATATTTTTGAGGTAAAACAGCACTATTTTCAAACTTGGATTGAGTTTCAACTAATGACCAAAAATTTTACGCCCAAATCAACTGGCCTATCAGGCGCCACAGCTTATCCTGGTTTCCACAACAGGAAACAATCCTGGATTGGATGTTAATTGCAGGTTGCCTTCCCAATATTTTACTGCTACCCATTTATACTGCTGGGTGGATAGAGGGACACTTGTGGTTGGGACCTTGCCCAGGGGTCGTAGCACAGTGGGGGTTTGATAGCCCAGCACCCTAACCACTACACCACCAGCCTCATATTGTCATACTTTAAAAAGGTGAAAATAAAAAATATTATTTTGGTTTCTAATGCTGTATATACTAAAAAAAAATGACCTCAGAGTCAGTCACTATCAGTGAATAGTCGCATGGTACTTTTGGAGAGTAACTTAATTTTGTGGGCAGGTATAGGTATAATAACAGAAGCATTACCTTAGTGTGAGTCTCTGGTGCATGAAGGTAAAACACCTGACTGCAGTAGGAAGGAGAATAAAAAGTAAAGAAGCTTAGCAAGCTATAAGAGAGACAAGCAGGAGGAGGAGAATGTTGAGAATATGTTTTTTTGTGTCATATGACATACTAGGATCTTGAACCTGCATTAGACTGGATAAAAACGAATACCACAGTTCGACACACACTGGCCACGTACTCTATCTGCGATAGTGAGCTTTCCGTAACTGCACCTGTGAAATGCTAGCCTTTTATTAAATGTAGTTGGAGAACTTTAATGTCTCGCAGCTCCAAAGTCCATGGTCCAATCCTGATCTCAGGTTACTGTTGTGTTCGCCTGTTGTGGACAGTGTGTTTCATTTAGGTTCTCCGATTTCCTTTCACCTCCCAAAATCCATGCTGGCTACACTGAAGTACCCCTCACTGTGTATGAGGGTGTGAATGATGAGAGTCTGGTGATGTACTGCCATCCCCGGTGTGGTGTATAGCCACCTCGCACCCAGCATTACTAGGATAGACTCCAGATCTACAGGGATAAGCTGTTTTTAAAATAAGTGAATAAACACTGTGAATGTGCAAAGCTCATTGGCTGAGCAATCCAATGTGTAATTTATCGTTGTTGATGACAAGGTGTTGGGCACGTGAATACTTACTATACTGTGTATGTGGGATTTTTCTTTCTTTTATACAATTTCTTATAATTGCAAGAAAGACAGAACACACACACACGCACACACACACACAGACACACACACACACACACACACACACACACACACACACACACATATATATATATATTTATATGTATGTATGTATGTAAAGACACACGCAGGCCATGTTGGCATTTGTTTAAACCTGGGTCAGGCAAGACCTCAAAATTAAACAGATGTTCTCATAATGTAAACACAATAGATGTGGCACCAAAGCCCAGGGTTAACGTTTTACACACACACACACACACACACACACACACATACACGTGCAAACACATAGAATGAGTGTAGTACCTCTGAGTCAATACAGCAAAGTCTGGCTTTCTCATTTTGATGAAAAGGAGCAAATTCTCCCTACACCCCAAAGATGCAGGCACACACACACACACACACACACACACACACACACTGTATTAGCAGTTGTGCTGAGGTCTCCAGCTGGGTTTGGATTGGATATGAGCAAGCTGACAGAGTGACAGGCTCCACTTAAGTCATAACAGTGATTAATTGTACAGTTCAGCAAGTTCTACAGAACCTGACTTGTTACTGTAAAGGCCTGGAGAGAAGCTCACAAAGAAATTAACTTGTTTGTCCATTAGCCAAGCAGAAGCATGAAACCTTTTGACTGCTTTGACTATAGAATACTTCACTACAACACTTTTATTACTGCTGGTATTTCATTTGGTGATGATTTTCAAGAAGATTTTCTGATTTTTAAGATGGGCTCCAGCCTTCACGCAACCCCAGGATCAAGCGGTTCAGCAAATGAATAAATGAATGTCAGTAAATAAAGCATTCGGGAAAGAATTCATCAGGAAGTAGTGAGTTCATATTCAAGGACAAATGAACGGTCATACTTTATCTACTTCAACTTGAGGAGCCAACGTCTCATCACTGAATGATGCATGACTTTAATTTACCATTTAAGTGCCTTAAAACAATTCCATGTTGGTATTGTTTTGCAGAAATGACCCAATTGTATCCATGTCATTGGTATTGTTATGATACTGGCCATAAATGTTGAATGTATGTGTTAGAGAGTGTCTAGCATTTTGCCAATTTCTCCAATAATGACTATTTATGGTTATTTTTCATTTGTTTAATTTTAATCGTAATTTTGTTGGATGGCCCTTTAAATGTCTATTGTTATCCTCCATGTTGTTTTGTAGTGTAGAAGGTGCTGCCACTCTGTGGCCACCTCAATACGTACCAGAAAGTATTGCACAATCCCAACCTTCACTTCCCTCCAAAACCAACAAAGGCCCAAGTTGAAGCTGTGTTCCACTGAGCAAATTAAGCTGTTTAATCACTTACCGCCTGTTTGTAGCGGGGAATATGGTATGTAATTTATCATCTAAGATTTTATTTTTATATATTATAATATGTATTTTGAAGTAAGTTTATAAATTTACAGAGTTGTTTTGTGTTAGGGCCTAGCTACTTATGTCAAACGACCCATGCTTGTGGAGTTTTGGTATTTGTCACAAAATTGTGTTTTACATTTAATTCCTTTAGGTAACTGACAGATCATGTGTTCATTTTGAAGTTTGAAGTTTGAAGTTAATTTTGAAAATATTTCATATTGATCATATAAAGTTGTAAGTTTATGTGAAATGGCTAAAGTTTGGTTAAAAAGGATGTTATTTTTTTGTGTTATTTTGCATTTTTACATTTTTCACGGAGTTTCTAAGGGAAATTAAAACTAGTCGTGTGACACTTCAGTCATTCGTATCAAACGGGCCGGTGCAGCTACTCCGAGGCTAGAAACTACAGGATTTTGCCCCGATGATTATCCAGGGGCCACACGAGGCCAAGCAGTGCATAAGGTGGTGTCAAGGCTCAAGGCACTTAAGTCCATGTAATCTTTATAATTTATCCAAATAGTAAACGAGTACAGAAACTATGCTAAGCACTAGCCAGTCATAACAGCTAAGCTAGCTGACCTAAAATAGCCATTAAGCTAATCTTGATCCGGAGGGGTGGTGGTAAGCACCGCTCCAGCAAGAAGGTCCTGGACTTAAGTCCCGGGCTCGGTTATGGCTTTTCTATATGAGGGGTGCATGTTCTCCCTGTTTTCCTCCTGGTACTCCTGGCAAGCTGTTCCTGGTGTACCCTGTCTTTCACTGGCAGTATAAGCGGTACGGATAATGAATGAAAGTGACAATACTCAATGCATGAGTTATTATTATTATTATTATTATGTTTTTTTAAATTCTGATTATGATTAACATTTTATTAATTCCTTTGCCCAGCTGTTTTATCCTGTTAGGGTCACGTGGAGGCTGGGGCCTATCTTAGCCGACTCTGAGTGAAAACAGGAACAACACATACACAACTCTTACTTACACTAAGAGGCAAATTAGAACGCAGAATTAGCTTAACATGCATGTCCCTGGACTGTGGGAGGAAACCAGAGAACCCGGAAGAAACCGGCACAAGCACATAAGTGAAGAAGCAAACACCACCCAGAAACACCCTTGCCGAGCCTAGCCCTTGAACCCAGGATCTTCTTGCTCTGAGGTAGACGTGCTAACCACTGCGCCACCACACTGCTTTTGATTCAGATTTTTATTTGATCACGTGTGACCTGGCTTCATTCTCCGAATTTTTATATATTTTTTTATATTTGTTCACTTATTTATGATTTGCATATTAGGATATGGTTTAAACCTCGTGGCTGCCTGCGGCCTTGCTGAGCAGAGTTTGAAAAGCTTATGTAGGTTGCCTCAGGGTTCTCCAGTTTCCTCCCACAGTCCAAAGATATGCAACTTAGATTGACCTGCTCCTCTAATTGCTCACAAGTGTGAATGGCTGTCTGTCTCACTGTCCTGCATTAGACTGGCATCCTGTTCAAGGTATACTCCACCCGTTATCCGTTAAGATTAGCTCCAGCTTCCCCGGGATCCTTCCGGAGGAGTGTTATAGGTGACGGATGTCTACTAATATCCACGATATGTGACATTCTCATTCCATTTATATTTAGAACTCTGTACACTTCTCTCATACTGCCCTATTAGTGCCTTTGTTTGTACTCAAGTCCTCTCAAACAGTGACTATTTGTGCTTTAGATGACAATACATGTTAGCTCCCTGCTACCATGCTGCATTTTTTTTTTCATTTATAGGGGACTATGTGTGTCTGAGAGAGAGAAAGAGAGATGGAGAAAAAGAGAGATAAGGAGTCACACAATACTAAGTTACAACTTAGAATTAGAGGACTTTTAAAAAAAGAGTAACAATTAGAGACTAAAGCTCCAGATTTTCAAAATATAGAAGGAAAACTAGTGTAACCGTATTCCCTCTGAAGAGTGCAAACCTGCCGCCCCAATGATCAGCCGGAGATCTCAGGAAGGGCAACTTGATGCTGACATTTTTAACTCAGAGGCCCGATGATAATGTCAATGTAAATGTGGCTAACTGAGAGGTCCTGTGCTGGACTGAGGGGGAAAAAACCGATAGAGTGATCGCCCAAGGGAGGAAGAGAGGTTTCTGAGAAAGAAACTGATTTGAATAAGGAAACAGGAGGAGATGAAATTTAAGAACTATTGCCTTACCATATTTCTCCAATGTCAGGTCTTATTATTTATGAGCATATCCACCAATTTTCAAACGAAATGCATTCTGGCAAGTTTGTCATCTAATGTCACCTATATTATATTTTGTAACATATTTTGCAGCCACAGTAGCTGTGTCCATACAAAGATAAATGGAAGTAGGTAGGTAGACTTGAGGTACAGGCAGAAATCCTATAAAGGCTTGTGGTAGAGAAGTATCTAAGAAAAATGAAATAAATGTCTTCTATGATCAAATGTGAACAAATGTTCATCTGGTAGTGTTGAGGCTAAATATATACATCTACTTTGCTTTGCACTGCACCATCTATTTCACGTAACAATGAAAGCCTATTTTCGTAACTAAAAAACAGATGCTAAGTCATAATCATGATATACTAATTCATAGTTATAAAATAACAAGTCATACATATGAGATGCATATGAGTACTTGGCTGAATATGAGTATCTTACTAAGTGTGAGGGTGGCTATGGTGAAAGGACATTTATCATATTTTCCATTAATTTGGTAAAAGTTTTGCAAATAGTCTCCATGTTCTCACCATGTTTGCTCTCCATTTACTGAGCTCTTTTTCATTTAGTAAGAAGTTTTGAACATGATCAAAATATTTAAGGAATCTTTGCCTAACATGTCTTTTCACCAGATAGTCTGCAGATAGTGGCAATAGGCATGAACTGTTCTCTGAACGGTTTGCAGATGTTCTTTGTGGTCTACAGCTATTCTTCAAACATTCTCCTTCCTCAGGAGTTTGGTGAGTTGTTGACAAATACTTGAAGAATACTTGGTGAACAGAGTGCGAACTCTGCGACAGCTGGCAAAAGTCTGTGGTCACGTGATCATCATGTGGCGGTGACATTCATCTGACAGTGGCACTATGTGACGGTTACTTTGTTGAGCGTTTGGAAAACAATTAGCACTGTTACCACATTCGTCAAAATGTTGCTGACTGAGGGAATCACAATGTTTGTGATGTTCATCAACTACTCACCAGAATATCACCAGAAAAACTTTAGAAAGTCATCAGCAAATCATAATAAATACTGATTTTCAAAGTGTGAATAGTTCAAAGTATGACTTACTTATAATTATGAAAGGGTATATCATTATGACTTACAGTCCAACTTTTTCCCCTCTAGTGGTAGAAACAGGCTGATGTTACTTATGGTACCGTACATTTTCTATTTGAGTATAAATAAATAAGTCAATTAAAATATAGTTTATAAGTAATATAAGTAAAAGTATTTTCACAATAATAGCCAATTAGTGGCTAAATGGTCATAAAGTCATATATAATCAGAAGTTAACTTACTGTTTTTAGGCACTTTGCCCAAAATACCAGGGTAATAATAGCAGAGCTCCAAGGAGCTCTAAAAGCAGAGCCAAAATAATAATAATAATAATAATAATAATAATAATAATAATAATAATAATAATAATAATAATAATAATAATAATTATTATTATTATTGTTATTATTAGTGTCATCATTATTATTCATCATAATAATAATGATAATAACAGTGGCGGCCCATGCATTTGGTTCCTGGGCCTTCAGTGGGGACTTAACAGACTTAATCCACGTCTTAATACCACCACTATCATGTCGCAATTATATAAACTACAGTAATATACAAAAATTCAATATAACAGGAACTGGCATTACAGAGAAAGAGGCATTTCACATATTGGGGGGAATACCATTATTACTAAAGCAAGAAACCCAGTAAACCCTTTAACATTACGTAACTTCCACCAGGGATCATGGTGGAAGCTGTCGGTAAATTTGCTGCTCGGCCAAATGTAACAAGCGTAAATGTAACGGCTCAGTGTTCAGAATCAATATTTATCTAATAACATGAAAAAACATAACATATATTTACATAAAATACATCATACTCACAAGAGATGCTGGTTATTTATAGACAAAATCCATCCTACTTTCCCTCATGCAGGATCAAAATATAATTTAAGTGACATCTGCCAGCAATTCAATTCAATTCAATTCAATTCAAGCACTGCTGATTCTGAAGGCCCTGGGCAGATTACATTGACATGGCAGCACATAGAGACTGAAATCTGATTGGACAAAAATAATTTAACATCCACATACATGTACTAGAAGCAGTGAAGCCAAGAGACACACAACAAAATGAGGACAATGGACTGTTGGGAACAAATGAATGCAATTTCATGGGGGAAAAAAATACTAGAATTTAAGCTGTAAATGTAAGTCAGTGCTTCTGATAGTGTTTGGGCCAGCAGAGAAGGCCTTGCTTGCCCTGACGGCCTGCCACTTGACAATAATAATAATACTAATAATATTAATAATAATAATAATAATAATCATATTCAAGTTGCTTATTCCTAATAAGGGTCATGGGGAGGATGGAGCCCATCTCAGCCTACTCTTGGTGAAGGTGGGGTACACCCTGGACAGCTTACCAGGCAATCGCAGGGCCAACACACACACAACCCCTTTCCTTTACACATGGGCAATTTGAAACAGCAAATTAGCCTACTGTGCTTGCTTTTGGACTACAGGAGGAAACCCATGCAATCAAGGTGAGAACATGCAAACTCCACACAGAAACTCCCCGAGCCCGGGAATCAAACCTAGGCCTTCTTTCTGTGAGGCGGACGTGCTAACCACTGCCTTGCCACCTATTAATATTATTAATAATATTATTATTGTTATTATTGTTTTTCTTCTTCTTCTTTCTCCTCCTCTTCTTCTTCTTCTTATTATTTTCAGCATTAAAAATACTACCTATTATAAGTAAGTGATTTCCTCGAGTGAACTCCTCACAGGGATAAATGATTCAAGCGAATTGTGCTTGTAGCCAGCTATGGTTGCCTTGGTAGCTCTCTCCGTTTCCTACTTCCAAAAGTTTCTGAGTCAGTCCACAAGCAGTAAACAGTTGCTTAATTCAAGTGTGGATCTGCAAGCAGTATCTAGCTAGTTCACTAATAAATATCTTATATCATTTAGCTTATTTTAGCATATAATTTAAATAGCTTATCAAACAAAGATAAAACAGAGACTTTTGTGCATTATGGACTGAGAAGAGTTAAACATATATAAATATATACTCATGGGAAATACCAGCCAGCAATACACTTTGCGTCGCTTGAGAAAATTTTGTCTCTCATCACACATTTCACTGCTTTTCATTGACGTTGGGTTGCTTGTCACTCATCGCTTCCTGTGTGGCTGCAGCTTCAGGCTTGGTGGATGTGACTGAATAGGAACTATGCGAATCAGCGATGCTTACCAAGCCTTTGGGGATCATAAGCAAACATAAATAAATTATATATGCCCTGCGGTGGCCTAGCGAGTTATCCAGGGTGTACTCTGCCCTCGCCCAAAGTCGCTGAGATGGGTGCCAGCCTCCCAGCGACCCTAATTAGGATTAAGCGGTGTGAAAATTGAATAATTGAGTTATTTAGTTTAGTAGTTACTTAGTTTTAACCTCAAAGCAATTTTTTATAAACTATATGGTCACAAGTGTATAGACACCTGATCACTGAACATCCAGTTCCAAAACCACTGTCACTAATATGAATTAGACTTTCCATTCCTTTACTGCTGTAATAACTTCTCTCTTCTGAAAAGGCTAATAGATTTAGGAATCTAGCTGTGGGGTGTAAATTTGATGTTTCAGCGTATCCTAGACCTTCTAACACTGTGCTGCTAATGCATGCAAATACATACACTCTCCTGCTTTCAGCACATTATTGTTACCTGATATACATATTACATATACATTCACACCCATCCACTTCATGCCGTGGAGGAATTTTGATCGAGGACTTTCAGCCACAGACTGATCCTCCAAGATGCATGACTGAACATTGCACGTCTTACCTGCCATCTTCCCCCAGACTATTTAATGTGTGTTAATACTGTAATGAAACAGCATTTGTATATGCACTTTCTTATTTAAACTGTGTGTGTGTGTGTGTGTGTGTGTGTGTGTGTGTGTGTGTGTGTGTGTGTGAGACAGAGAAAGAGAGAGAGAGGTTTGTGCTTGTCTGTGCTGCTGACATATATATATATATATATATATATATATATATATATGTATATGTATGTAGTAGAATGCCATTTCCAATACATTGTTTAATGACCCCGAACAC
>JAOUQZ010000051.1:22670558-22680749 GCA_028564935.1 Neosilurus hyrtlii
GGGGGGGGGGGGGGGGGGGGGGGGAGGGGGGGGGGGATAAACAGACATCCTACAGTCGGATGCAAAGAGATGCTTCAGTTCGCCCACATATTTGTTGCCCTTGTATCGGAAGGGAAAATGCAACTGAATATTCCCGTTTTTTATTCTTTGGTCTAATGATGTTTCACAAGTTCTTCTGGGATCAATTGATGCATCTTAAGTAGACTCACTGAAATGAGTTCCTGATGGCAGCAATTGCCAAGAAACTGGCTTGTACCCCGTCAAATCCCATGTGGTTAAACATGAATTTCTTTCCTGTTGCAGACTGACAGTAGTGCAGCTATCATTTTTGCTTTCAGATGCACTTCATATGCATTGGGATACAATGCTCAAAGTGTGCAGTCATAAAAACGTTTGAAAATCTTCAGCTGAGACTGTCAACACGGTCTCCTCTAGAGTTTTGCAAGAGTTCTGGAACTGTTGCTTTTCAACACTTTTGCTCTAGCGCTGAACATGTGCTGAATATATTTTCTTTTCAAACATGGAACGAAGGTGCCACCGCCCAGCACCCCTGCTTCCCATCGTCCGACACATGACCAGCTTACACTTATCATCGTCATCTGATCGTTCTGGGCCATAATCCCCACCTAAGAACTGCCTGTTATTACAATGAAGATTTTGTGGAAATTCAATTTCACTTCTTTATACCATCTTGTTTGCTTGCCATGGTCTTGCCTTGACCACTGTTTTGAGCTTAATCCACAACCTCGGCAAAGATCTACAGATTACATGTAGTGAGAATTTGGTCCCTGTGGACAACCAAATGGGAAAATGGAAATACGAGCTTTGTGTGCATGTGTGCATGTGAGTGTGTGTGTGTGTGTATGTGTGTGTGTGTGTGTGTGTGTGTGTGTGTGTGTGTGTGTGTGTTTTAGAGTGCTAAGGAAATGATAGCAGGCGTCTTGCGTTATCATTATGTAAAATAGTCAAAATTTGCAGATGCTTTTATTTAAGGCATCCTCATGGCCAAATAAAAAGTACACTGGTTGACTGTTGAAACCAAACAAAGCACCAGGACTTTTGTTAAATTAGCTTTAACTATTTACCTCAAAGAACGAAATGGAGATGATCCTGTCTGCAGGGTTGAGTGCTAACCAATGGCCTGAATTAAACTAACTCAATCATATGTGTTTCATTTAAACAGATTATTTCAGTGGTATAAATATATCTGAAAGAGTGCTGTACTCCTCTTATCTTTATATTTATCAGCTCTCTGTGTTGTGCTTGTTGAGTTAGCAGAGTTTATTGACAGGTTTGAAGGAAGTAAAATACACACTGGCTCATATATAAGTCTGTTAGCATAACCCATGACTGCTAGAGGCAGGTGGTCAGATAATCACTTTACATTTACCATGCCATGAGCTGATAGCAGCGAAGGAACTAAATCTTACATTTCTCAAAGTTCCCAAAACATTTGAAGAGAACATGTTTTCACCTAATGGAAAAGACCTGACCAGAAAGTGGCTTTCTAGATTTAGCAGAACGACTGATAAGACAGGGGCAATGTGGTATACTTTATCTTGTGGAAGACATAGCACAAACACACTTCCTGCTGAGATTAAAATAAAAAGAAGACATGATTAAGAACACATTTGGACCCAATGGAGAACACATTTTCTTGCTGTTTCAAAAGAACTATAATTTACTCACTTGGTAGACACGGGGCGGCATGATGGAGAAGTGGCTAGCACATCCGCCTCACAGCAAAAGGGTCCTGGGTTCTGGCGTTTCCGTGTGGAGTTTGCCCATGCTTACGTGGGTTTCCTTTGGTTTCCTCCCACTGTCCAAAGACATGTACATTAGGCTAATTAGCTGACCCAATTGCCTGTATATGTGAGGGTGAATGGTTTTTGTGTGTTGCCCTCTGATGGTTTGGTGAGCTGTCCAGGGTGTACTCAGCCTTCACCCAATGTCGGCAGAGATAGGCTCCAGTCTCCCTGCAACCCTAATAGGAGTAAACTGCTCGGCAAATAAGGCAGTGAGTGATTGGTAGACAGTTCCAAATCTAACTTTTCTATTTTAACTTTTAAGAGAGGCCAATATTGTATTATCCTCATTTTACAATTTTTACACAAAATTTACATTTGGAATCGAATGTCTTTTAACATGTGACGTGTCCATCAGTGTAATTTAGAATTTAAATTTTATTATTATAACATCCTTTCAAATGAATTGACCAGAATCTTAAAGGGGCCCATTCACTTGCCAAGAACATTAAATAAACATGAAAAATGGAGTTATTGACAATTAAATGGAAACAGCCACAATGTCTTTCTGAAACCATTTACTCCTGTATGCCGGTGTTAATGAGCCCTGAACCAGTGTGATGATATTAGTGAACATCACCATTTTGAGGTGAGATCCCGGAACTATCATAACATGTAAATGGCGAACGACAGCACAGACACGGACACAGACAAAAATTGGTTGTAACTTTATACATGTCAGGTGTGTGTGTGTGTGTGCGTGCGTGCGTGCGTGCGTGCGTGTGGTCTAGGCATTCATCATGTTATGGAAGCCTAAATTTATTTATATAATCACATTATGGGGACTTGTCTTCCTTATAGGGACAAAACACAGGTCCCTGTAATGTAAATCAATACATTTTTAAATGAAGACATGTTCACGGGTTGGGGTAAGGGTTAGTTTAAGGGTAGGGTAAGGGGTTAGGCATGTAGTGGTTATGGTCAGGGTAAGTTCCCAGAAAATGAATAAGAACACATACTGTCCCCTGAAGTTGTGGAAACTAGACTCTGTGTGTGTGTGTGTGTGTGTGTGTGTGTGTGTGTGTGTGTGTGTGTGTGTGTGAGTGAGTGAGTGAGACAGAGAGTGTGTGAGAGAGAGAGAGAGAGAGAGAGAGAGAGAGAGAGAGAGGGAGAGAGAGAGAGAGAGAAAGAGAGTGTAAAATGGTAAATGCCAGTTTTATTTTTCATGAAATTGTATTCCTTCTTCCGTTTCTTAACACTTGATTCCAGACTTTCTCATTTTCTGCACATCGGTGTTGCACTGCCACTTTATTGTGCCTGTTAAAAATTGTTCCTTCGGACATGTGGTATTGTTACTGTTACTGTAAACAGATACAGAATCAAAACAAGATGTAATGCAGGTGAATAAGAGATACTAAGCCTGTGATTTGGGTGTTTTTGCCAGAAAACCTTTGTATTCAGCCAAAATGAGCTAAAAATAAAAGATAAAACACATCAGCTATCCGCTAGTGAATGTGCACTTTTAACCAGTGTCCAAGCATTACAGGGTGTAAGTCATATCCTCTCAACTGCTTGGAACTTCAATAGCCATCTTAATCCAAAGGCACATTAATCACTTTCTAAACATGTAGTAACAATGAAATTGGTGCAAAAAGACAATCTTTTCAAACCCAGCAGGATATGTCTCAGGCATGCTGTCCCTTGGTGAAAGTATACATCCTCTGCTGAGTATAAGATTACTTCATTCATTCTCCTTCACTTCCTTTTAACATGACAAGATGAGGAGAAAAAAAAAAGCATACCAGTAGTATACCTTTTTTAATGATTACCATGTCAGGAAACACAATTTTTATTTTATTTTATTTTATTATTGATTTGCATTAAAATTTGCTATATTTTATGAACGGTACCTTATATTTATTATCATGTTGTCCTAAAAGTGTAAGAAAGTAAATCTGAGGCATTGCTGTAACAATTACTCCATTAATGGTTAGCTGTTAAATTATTGAAGATGCAAAAGAAAGCCTTTTAAGGGGCAGTGGGTGACGCATGCTGAACCGTGACCCAGACATAATGACAGTCCATCACTATGCTCTTTATAAGATTACATGCTTCAACTAGCCCCTGTGGAATGTCTAAAATGAAAAAGTACTAATCAAGGCAGAAAGCTCTCAATGATTCAAATGGAAAAACTGGTTGTATGACCTTCAGCAGACGTTCCTATAGGGTTACAAAAGTCGAATTTAAGTGGGGCAAAAGAACATTCTTTCGCACATGTTCCAGTAAAGTCTAATTTTTCTCTGCTGTTTCCAGTAACATGAACTTTTTTTAAAATTTCAATTGTTTCACCACCCTCTAACTTACACAGTCTAAATATACAGTACACTAATAAAAAATGTGTTTAATTTATATGTTGTTTATTTATATGGTGCACAAATTGTGCACATATATGTTTAAAAAAGAAACTAGTCAGAAACATAAAGGTGAATGTGTGGAGGAAATGAAGTATTGTACAGGTCCTCAGAGATGGCATCCAAAGTTTTTAACCACCCACCCTTTGTTGATGTCTGCCTGGTCTGTCACCAGTAGACAGCTATCAGTGTCAAAGTCAATGTCAAGGTCAAAGCCAGGATTTATGAACTGTAAGGATACAGCTGTGTATATGTAAATAATTTTTATTTATGTATATATTAATTATATACGTATAGATGCATGCAATTTATATTAAGTTGTTTTGTGCCCATATACATTGTTAAAAGTACAATACAAATAAAACTTGAATTGAATTGCAGGTCATTTAGTGCTTTTCAAATGACTGGTAAGTGAAGTAAAACTTTCTCTCTTTATAAACATACAGTATTTAGTGTGTAAAATCATGACTGTTAAATAACTCACCACTGGATAATTCTTTTAACAACTCTACAACAAGTCTAATGACTCAGCTAAAGACTCCATGAAAAGCTGTAATGAGGAACAGATTGTACACAGATTGCATCATCCGTGCATGCGTATAATATGTTGCTGAACATGATAATGTTGCCAGGACTAAAAAAATCTTGTTTATTTGTATAAAAAAGCATTTAAACATGGCCCACTTCAGGAAAAAGTACTTCATGTATCGTGTTCTGCATTGCCATTTCTTGGAGAAAATAAACAAACTGTTTTATGTCCAGTGGACTTTATGATGCCTATGTTACCAATCAAAAGTTTTAGAACACCCCCTATTATTTTTAGGTTAATTAAGATAAGCTCTTCAAGTCCAGTAAATGACCTGACAATAAACAAAGGTTAGTGGTATGTCAGAACTACCTTAACAGAAAAGAACATGACGAAATTATGGCATCCCAGCACAGTCCCAATACCCCCTTTACACAATTTCTCTTTACGAAACACTAACAGAGTACTGGTATTGGTCATTTTTGCAACATATTTGTGTGTAATGCAATACATTTAAGTGATACTGAGCTTATTTTAACATATATGACCATAAAAGGCTCTGTACTGGGCAATTTTATCCCATGGACTACTAGCAGGGCTGAGCAACCATTTTTTCGCAGAAGTTACATGAACTCGTTGGGCTGAGTTGTCTAGTTTGTAAACAAGCAGATCTATTCAGTGAGTGACATTTTAGGTGATAAAGCTCCCCGCATACTAAAGTCTCTTACATTTCACTGGTTCCTTTTGGTGAGGCACTACTCCCATCCGTTGTCATCTTTTTACTTTTTATGAAAGAATTCTGTAGGAACAGCGTCCTGTTTTAGACGTAAAAGCTTGGACTTCGTGCCAAGTAGTTCTGCCAGGAGGTCACGCGGATAGCAGGTCGGCTTGAAGTGGTCTTTGCAGACTACAAAACTGTGTCTGAAAGCAAACGTTTTCATAGTGTGGCCTGTGCCGATGTTACGTTATCCACCATTTCTGCGCTTGTTTGTGAAGCCGTATGATTTGCACACCACCGTTTTAGCACTGGCTGATAATTTGTGTTATATTAGACTGGTGTCTACTGCACGCAGCTCAGCCAATAGGACAAAGCAACAAATTCGCATCACTACTAGGGCTGAAACAGCCAATGAAGCAGGCAACATATAGCTGCACATACCAAGTAGTAGTAGCAGCAGTAGCAGGGTAGCGCCACTCGCGCATACTTGACAAGGGGCAAGGACTGACATTGCCTGACAGATCCACTAATATTGTACATGATCATTTTATAGAGTTAGTAATACTAATTCACCACAGGTACCTTTTAATGCTTCTCTGGTAGCTGTTATATATCAGAACGAACAGTGCAGCTAACTACAGCTATTTCAATGGTAATAATAATTCTTTAATATGTAAAATTCAATACCTGTTTTGTACAAATCCAATTCAGTTCAGGATGTAGACACCCATCTGCTGACACATGAACTTGGTCCAAGAAAATGGCAGGTTTTAAAGTCAAGAAACTGACAAAAGGAAAACAATAGCCAACCTTTTGTTTAGTCTACACCGTTTAATAGCTCATCCTCGTATTTCACCATGAAACAGAACTCCAACACGAAGAGAGACAGTTTAAAACTCACTGCATTCCCAACAGCTTATTACACTTTTCTACCTGTTCCAAGACAGATGTGAAACGGGGGGAAAATCATGTCGGAAAATTGACAGGAAGCAACACACTGGATGAATCAAAATGACTGGAATTTATTATGAGCAATCTTCTGTCCTTATAATTTCTCCTGTCTTGTCTAAATAATTAAATAAAAGTTGTACTTTTTTTCCCCTTTAAACATATTTTTAGGAATTGTGATCTCAGCCATCAACTCCCGTCTGGTGTCAGTTAAATAACAGGAAAAACATCCCCCCACCCTGCCCCACCCCACCGCCCTATAAATGAGTCTGTGAGTCTGAAATGATTCTATCTGACACCATAGCAGAGAAAATGGACAAAAATAGACATCCATTATTGTCGAGTTGTGTTTTCTGTAGCAAATTGTAAGCATTTGGCTTTACTTTAAGCAAATATACCTGATCACAGATTCAAGTGACAGACTCAACAGTTTCTCTTAAACAGTGAATCACCTCGAAATGGTGAATCTTCTTTTCAGAACTGAGTCAGCTGTCACATGGACGAACAGAATGTCTCTAGACAGCCTCAACAAACACTGGGGAAAATGACCAATCAGTGTTTTCCTAAACCATTTCTATAACAATATATTTTAAAAATAAAATAAAAAATACACGGAAGGGTAGCTTCAGTGGAAAAACACAGCTTTGGGAGCATTTTGCTCACTACTCTATTTCTTACTACTGATTACCTCAGCTTGTGCCGTGCTGTGTCACTGTGGAAGATAAACAGGGAATCCTCTTGTATGAGGATAAAAATTTCCACTGCATCGGTAATATGTCCAGCTTCATGTAGGAAAGAAGGAGTGAGGTGAGAGGCGGTTACCTTAATGGTGTGTGACAGCTTTCTGCTTTAGGTGGGATACATCTATAAAATGTCCACCACATGTCCCTGCTCTCTTATAACTCACCCCGACCTCCAGTGGAAAAACAAGCACTTGCTAACTCGGGCCTAAATCAGGTAACTGAAGTGTGTGTCAGAGTTCCAGGCATGAGGGAAATCTCTTGTAAATGGCAGTAAACATTTGACGTCAAGCGTTTTTTTTTTTTCCCTCCGAGGTGGCGCCTTTGCTGCCACCTAACGTTTCCACTTCAGACACGAGTTAACTCCTAAAATCTGCAGAATCTTGCTGGGGCAAAAGGCTTTCTTTGTTCTCAGTTACACATATCCGTAAAATGGCAGCGCGTCGCCTGGAAGGTGTTGGCCAGTGAAGCTGACGTCATCGTTGTTTTTCCACCTTAGACACTCGGGACGGAGCAAGCATGGCACCACCACTCTCGTACCCAACATGGCACACCCGATACACCCAAAGATTTCCAGGTGACTGTGTTTACGTTGCAATGGCTGGCTGACACAGCACACTGAGCTAATAGAGCATTGCAGGGAGACTGCACTCCTGTAGTCTGACTCAGCTAAGAAAATGTCAGTGTCCATCAAGGCTTCAGTCCACACCCACTGTACGTGACTGCTAGCACACTCTGGAATTAAAACAGAAAAGCTCTGCACCTATCAGATGTGCCATATCAGGTGTTTTTATGATTTTGCAATGCTCCACACACTCACATGTCAGACCATGAAGACAATAAAGTCCTGGATTATTTTAGGTTTTCATACTGATTGGACCCTTAGTGTAAAACCAACATCAAAAATTAACTTTTAAGTTTGTTTGCTAATGGCTGCTAAACTGAAATTAATAATAATAATAATAAACTAAAATATGTATACGGTGGCGCAGTGGTTAGCAGGCCCTGCGATGGCCTGGTAAGCTGTCCAGGTTGTACCCCACCTTTGTCCAGGTCGACTGAGATGGGCTCCATCCTTCCCGTGACACTAATTAGGATTAAGCAGCTTAGAAATTAATGAATGAATAAAATATGTTTAAAAGCGGCATGGTGGCATAATGTTTATCACGTCCATCTCACAGCAAGTAAGTCCTGGATTTGAGTTCTGACGTGTAGAGACATGCACATTAGGCTAAGTGTTTGTCCCAAATTGCCCCTAGTTGTGGATGTGAGTGTGAATGGTTGTGTATGTGTTAGCCCTGCAATGGACTGCCTTCGCCTATAGTTGGCTGAAATAGGCACTAACCTCTCGGTGACCCTAATAGACTAATGTAGCTTGGGAAATAAATAAATGCATAAAATATGTTTCGACTGAGTATAGAACTGCATGATATTAAGAACAATGTCATTACAAAATAATGAAATTAAATCATATATGCACTTATACTTGTTTTTTGCATATTGAGCATTAGCCTGTAAGAGGAGACACTAAAGACTTTGCTGTGTTACTCAGCCTCCTGTGTTGCTCTGGCCTCGCACTTCTGATCACATCGCTATAAAGCTGTCAGTATTAGGAGCAGCCTGTAGACTTACAGAGTGCTAATCCCTATTAAAAGCCATACCACTACTGTGTTTCACTGTACACGTGTTTGTTTCCCCCCAGTGCTAAAACCATATGCACAAGGTCAACACCTTCATTCAGCAGGCTGCTCAGAACCTCGAGCTTATTAGCAATTGTGTTTACGTACTTTTAAGTATTTCATGAAGGCATGACAGAGTTTTACAGTGTCCTGGAGTGTTTTTATTGGTCTTCAAAATGATGGCAAGCTCAGTTGTGCTTAGCAGGTATCAAATGTGTGATGTGAAAATTTACAGGCCACAATATTCTGGATGATGTTCACTGTTCACTGATGGAAGCTTCACAGGAGAATTCTCTTGATTTGGACTTGCTTTAGAAGTGATCATTTGCGAGTTGGAATGATGTCATTTCTGGCGTCAGCACATGAACTCAGTGCTCATCTGTGATGAGTGATGTGTATTTTCCTCCAACAGTATTGGAACAGTGTTGTTTGGTTTGAGCTCAAAAGACGAACAGTAAATGATCAATCAAAAATTCAAATTAATTTTCTCATATTTACACTTAGGTATGTCAATCACAATATACGTACACGACAGGTTGGATTACAGCTCACCCAATTTTTAAGCCAATCAAACTACTGGAACAGTCTAAAAGTAACTTACCATAAATAATACTCACTCATCATTTTAGTTAATTTGCCAAACTATTTAATCCTATTAGGGTCACGGGGAGGCTGGAGCCCATCTTTGCCAACAATGAGAAAAGGCGGGGTATACCCTGAATAGCTCAACAGTCCATTGCAGGACCTACACATGCACAACCATACACACTCACACTCTCACCAAGGGGCAATTATAATAATAAAACCTAGCTTTATGTGTTTTTCTTTGGACTCTAGGAGGAACCCAAAGTACATGGAGGAAACCCACACAGGCACAGGGAGACCAGAAACACAGAAACATTATCACTGAGCCCAAGACTCGAACCAGGGACCTTCTTGCTGTGAGATAGACATGCTAACCTCTACGCTACTGTGCCACCAACCATAACTAACACTGCCTATTTTATTGTGACCAATCACCAAAAAAAAACAAGTTGTATTGTACCAAACTGACTTTTTAGCTATGCATGTATATAAATATATGACCATTCCATGATAAGGCAAAATATGTTTTTCAAGTTTAACAAATTTATTCACGAGACTTTGTAAGAAAATTCGATTTAAAGTTTATGTAGTTTAAAGTTCTGACACCAAATTCTTTAGCAGTAACTAGTAATGTCTCACCAGTTACACCATTTGTGAATCACTATAATGTCAATATGCAAAATAATAATAATAATAATAATGCAATGGTCTTTCAAACTGTTCAGAGTGACCCTAATTAGGATTAAGCAGTTCAGAAAATGAAATGAATTATTATTATTATTATTATTATTATTATTATTATTATTATTATTATTATTATTATTATTATTATTATTATT
>JAOUQZ010000051.1:22681864-22694973 GCA_028564935.1 Neosilurus hyrtlii
AGTTGAGGTGGCTCGGGCATCTGATTAGAATGCCCCCCGAACGCCTCCCTGGTGTGGTGTTTCGGGCATGTCCAACCGGGAAGAGACCTCGAGGCCGACCCAGAACACGCTGGAGGGACTACATCTCTCGGCTGGTCTGGGAACGCCTTGACATCCCCCTGGAAGAGCTGGAGGAAGTGGCTGAGGAGAGGGACGTTTGGGAGTCACTGCTTAGGCTGCTGCCCCCGCGACCCGACTCCGGAACAAGCGGAAGAAGATGAAGATGAATATGAAGATGAATACTCAATTCTAATTGGTGTCTCATACAATTTTGAAAATGTAAAAAGAAAAAACTCCCAGTCACATGACTTTGGACCAATGAATCTTGTCACATGATCAGCACACCTGATTCTCATTCCACTAATTGCATGCACTATAAAAGGACTTTGTCAGCTTCTGGTTAGGGATGGTCTTGTGTCACAGTGTGCATTGGCTTTTGGCTCATGCGCCTTGTTTATTGTTTTGTCTTGTTTAGTTCTCTGATTTACTTTATTTCTAGGTAATTATTAAAGTTGTTTAACTTTATGCATTTGCATTCTCCTCAACAATCGCACCCCATGACAATATGTTTTATGATAAAGTCTTCAGGACTGTGTTCTGCACTCTGATTTGTCAGTAACATGGTACATTTTTCCAGTAATAACAGGAATCAACTTGTTTCACAGACATTCCACATATTGAAATGGAACTTTAAGAGGATAAAATATATGGTGTGTCATTCTGTAATCAGTTAAAATTGTAATCGTTGGAAAGTTACAGTGATATGAGGAATAAATCACTTCAGGATGTGCTGTTATGGAAAATTTTCAATGGCATAAGACCACCCTGTCACTACTTATTAGGTTGAGCCGTAAACGCAACACTTCGGAATTTCTCATTGTTAGGCTGCAAGATTATTTATCATGGTACATGGTCTGTGGCCGAAATGTGTATTTTTGGATATCAAATATATATATATATATATATATATATATATATATATATATATTGTCCATGCCTTATAGTAATACAGTACCCAGTCATAAAAAAAAAGTGCTTGCTAATATTTTGATGGATCACTTTTAGTCTTAATTACAGCTCATAATCACTATGGCATTGTTTCAACAACAAACTTTAGCAACAAAACATTTATTACTATCCAAAATTGGGTTAATTTTTTTACAGACATCTTCAAGTGATGACAGAAAATTTGAACCACTCCATAAAGTCTTCTCCAGCACATTCAGAGACTTTCAATAGGGTTAAGGTCAGGACTTTGTGGTGCCAGTACATATGTGAAAATGATTCCTCATGCTCCCTGAATCACTCTTTCACTATTTCAGTACCAATTTTATATCCCTACCATCAGGGAAGAAAATGTCCATTGGTGTCCAGCAGTGCCATGGTGATTATGTGCTGTAATCAAGGCTAAAGTTGTTCCAGCAAAATATTGGCATGTGTGACTTTTTTTGGGCCCAGCAGTATGATTCTCATAAGCCGTTGGCTACTGTAAAGGTCCACAGTATAGGATTTAGTTCATTGCACCCTATCGAATGCCCCTAATGTACCTCTCCCTTTTCAAGTGTCTGAGGGTGGGCTGAAAAGTTCATAGGCTCACTAAGAAGGAGTAATTGCAAAGCAATCAAACATAAGAGCTTCTATATCAATGGGATCGAAGCTCTGCAACACCGATGGAAGAAGTCTGAGAACTCAGGAGAGACTATGTTAAAAAACAAACCATATTTGGTCTGCTATGTCCATTGCGTCATGGCTAGCCTATGAACTTTTCAGCCAACCCTTGTGTATTAGAATGCATGGTCACCCTCATGTGTCCATAGTATACTTCCAAGTACTTATATTGACACTCCATTTGAATGATAGTCAGGTTTTTAGCAAAATTTTCTTCATCCTTCTTTGTCTTTTTTCCTCCTTTGTTTTTGGCCTGGTGTCTCATTCAGGATTCATGCATACACTTGTAAAACTGTGCAAAGTGGTAGGCAGCAACTTTCTTTAGAGGTTTGTCCATTCTGAGTTTACTGTAGCGGTGTATCATGGGAGCTCTGTTCGAGGACTGGCTCCCTACGTAGAAATAAAGAGGTCATACTAAGCACCCGAAATAGTACATAGTTACATGTATTTAATGCTCATGAATGCCTAAATACTACATATTGGACCTTTAAATCAGTACACTCTGACTTGTAGAGTTTGCACTCATTCTGCATAGCTAGTGAGTCAACAACTGAGAGATTACATATTTTCATAAATTAGAATTTTCTTACCTTTTACCTCCTGATTTTTATACCCATCAACCACATTTATAATAAGAGAACTGCAATATGCTAGTGCTATGCATTATTCCAAGAAGTGGGTATTGCTACAAGTGCTATACACCAGTAGTAACAAAATTAGGCTTGATGTGCTTAACAAAGCCCAGACATGGGTGAGATTCCTGCAAAACATCTGAAGAACAGACCCCCAGTTTATGCCTGGCAGGTAGGATGTGGGGGTTTCATTTTCACAAGCGTTGCTCCCTCACACACTACATACAGTTCTGTGTTAGTTAAACTGACCATCTGCATGTTTACATTCTACACCACAGGTATTCAGTTTTCTCCATTGCCACCTAATGCGTTCATGAATTATGCAGATATAGAACATGGAAAGAGTTTCCGTCTGCGCATTATGCTTATGAGAAAGTGTTCCATGTGTGTCTTTGGAGTGAAGTTTATTCAAAATCCATTAGGTTCTATTGTTTCTGCATGTGCATTTAAATGCCGAGCTCTGATTTCCATTTAATGGGAAAATAACTAATTACTGGAACTCACCTGAAATTTTTTACATTTTTGCAAAGAGTCAAGTCATTATTTCCTGGAACTTTGTTGCATAAACTAATTGTTTTGTGCCAACTAAAATGGCAAAAGAGGACATTTACATTTACAGCATTTGGCAGACGCTCTTATCCAGAGCGACTTACAATTCTCTTTTTTTTATTTTTTTTATACAAATGAGCAGTTGAGGGTTGAGGCCCTTGCTCAAGGGCCCAACAGTGGTGATAGCGGGGATTGAACCACTGACCTTCGAATCAGTAACCCATCACCTTGACCACTAAGCCACCACTGCCCTTGACATACTAACCACCAGGCCATTGAGCCGCTCAACCAGGAAAAAATGATCAGCTAAAACATACTGGGCTCTGTAGTAGTACCTGAGGTATCAGCTTAACAGGAACTGGCAACAAAGTCAGGTAAAATGAGTTCCGCAGCCTCATTCTTAGGCTCTGAAGCTCACGGTGCTGTGGGACAGGTGTTGTTTCAAAGATACTTAAGAGCTATTTTTAAATGTTGTAATTGTTGGTTTAAACATATATACAGAAAGCATTGATATGACTGATTGGTATATAACATAATGTAACATAATGGCTTGTCGACCCTTGAGTTACAGAACATACTCATTATATTTTAACTCTATGGCCCTATTTTAATGATCTAAGCATGATGAGAAGCATGTGGCACAACTGAATTTAGGGCATGTAGTGGGAAAAATGGTCGCAGCATCAGACTGTATAAATTATTTCAAAACTTTTTCCACCTTAAAAGTGACGTCTAACCTGTACAGTTAAGCTAAAAAACAAAATCTTTTAGCTAGAAAAAAAAAAACAATTAATTGGCACCATAAATATGCATACCCTTAAAACTAATACTTTGTTAAAGCACCTTTTAAAGTCATGGCAGCATTCTTTCTTTTTGGGTAGGTATGGCTATGGGTATGGGCACCTCCTGTGAACAGCCCTGTTCAGGACAAATCCCAGATTTTAAATTAGATTCAGTTCTGGGCCATTCAAAAACTTTCATCTTTTTCTGGTGAGTCGTTTCTTTTGTTGATTTTGAGCTATGCTTTGTGCCATCATTCCAAAATGTGAAATTGCTTCTCACCTTAAGCTTTTTGGCAGAAGAGTAAGGGCTTTGTGGGGAATAAAGGACTGGAATTTGGAACTTTAGTTAATCAGAGTCACTTTAATTAATGGCAAATATCAGTTTAAGAATGACTGGTTAATTCTGAGCAAGCTACTTATGCATTAACATTAGTTTATTTTTTATTATTTGTCCCCCACCCACTATTCTAAATTAATGAATTAATATTAATGATAATAACAATAATAATAATAATAATAATAATAATAATAATAATAATAATAATTAAAATAATTGGTGTCTGCTATCAGAAGCATTCCTAAACAGTAACTTCCTGTTATAGTATCAAATCTTAGATGGCAGAAAACTCTCAAGTCTCTGCTTTTGGAATACAAAAAAGAGAGAAAAAGAAAGCAGCACTTTTTTACCCATGCCAGGACCGTAGGTTTTAATTCATTAGCAATGCTACTGCCACCAAGACTGGCCTAGTCACTGCAACCTGACTCCCATGGGACAAATTAGCGTATAGATTTGTTCGTTTGGACAATAAAGGGGGTGACAAGGAAAAAAAAAATCACGCTACAGATTGTTCCAATTTGTCATTAGTTTTACTGCATGGCTGGAGAGTTCTGTTTGCACCAAAAATGAACTCAGTACTCCCCTTTGAAACTTACAAACACTCATGTCTTGTTCCTTTCTGGGATACAGAGAAGAGGTCTGTCTTTTTCAAGCTCGTATCAGATTGCAGAGTGGCAGGGAAAGAGTATTTAGCCATAAATCACCCGAAACAGTCTTGTTAAGGCTTGACTTTAAGAGTTCGAAGGGCTAGCTACTAATAAATGCTGCCTACATGCTACCCACTTGCCAGAAGGGTGAGATGGGTTTGCTGCAGTGGCAATATCTCTGGACTGTTGATGTTGTGGCAGTTTTAATAAAAGATATTATTGTAAACTTAGTGTGGTCCTGGATCCCACAGTGGCATAATATTAAGGTGTGGTGGATGACTCTCCAGGAGCATGTTAGCATGATGGTTTACCCATGCCTAATGTATTCATCATACACGCAGGTTTACCACATGGATGCATTCCTGTGAGATAGATTGGGCTCTCGCTTTCGCACTCACACACAGACACATTTGTACACATAGTAGGGTCACACTTTTTTTTTTGCAGGGGGAGTATAAATATACAGAAAAAGAGCTAACTGCAATGAACACTAATAGCTTGTGTCACTTTCCTCATAAAGAGGCATTTCTTCAATTCATCTGGAACTGTTATTGCGCCGCGATGGGCACTTGTGAAAATGTTATGGTAATGTTGGAGTGGATTAGGTGTCATATTGGATGGTTGTGGGTCTGCCAGTCCCAGCGCCCATTGAGACATTAGGAACTGAAATAGGCACTAAAAATTTGATCGGAATTATAAAGAGCTGCCTCTCTCTCTCTCTCTCTCTCTCTCTCTCTCTCTGCCCCCCTCAGTGCATGGCTCTATGCCAAACAGTAGATGGCTCAGGCATGGGCTCAGGAATCTTTCTCCATCCCACCAACTCGTCCTGACCACTCCTGGCCAAAGAGGAAAAAAAATAAAATTAAAAAAAGGAGCCAGACTATCAGACTCCAGGAGCATAAGACCACTCCTGAATGAAAGAAGCCTTCTTTTCCAACACCACTAAGGTAAGGAGAAGGACCATGACCACCCTGAACCTCTGCCGCTACCCTCCCTTTGGAAACACATAAACACATCGCTACTGCACACTGTATGTGCATATCCATAACTGTGAATGTATAGAACACACCTGACAACTGAATCTGATTAGCGGTATGCATAAACATCCCTGACGAGAGCACGAGGATATCTTTCCCTGTTTACCAAAACCATTGGAGTGGGTCTAAAACTAACTCTCTGTTGAAATACAAAAACAGTGAACTTTATTTGTCATCCAATGCTTACCATGGCTGACAGAAACCACCTTTATACTGTCTAAATGTACATAAAGGCTATAAAAATAAGAGTAAAGAAAACAGAGGTTTTATCAAAACTAATAAACAGTCCATAAATATATATATATAGCTTATAACACAGGCAGGTAATGGCAAGGCAAGTAAAGATCTGTGATACTATGAAGCAGTAAGAGCACAACCCTGTTCTTTGTATGTCTCGAAGTGTGATGATTACAAACGGGCTAATTTGAGCTTCTCCACTAAACATCAGTGCCCAACCTCATGAATGTACTGGTGGTTAAATCAGCAAATCCTAACAACCATGCTCCAAACTTTAGTGGAAAGCCTTCCCAGAAGATTGGAGGTAATAACAGCAAAAAGGGAGGCTAAATGTGCAACGGGCAGTTCACCAAGTATAATGAGTCTTATGGTCAGTTATGGTGTCCACAGACTTTTGGCTGCTATACAGTGTGGCTGCACGCTCCTTGGTTACTCACACAAAAGATATCAATGCATATCAAGACTAAAAATCATGGGGATGATACATCCAGTATGACACATCAAACTGTTTATCTATTTATAGTCACAGTTAAACAGTTTATTCATTCATTCCTTGTGTCAGTTCTATAACCGCCTGTTGTCATGCTGCAGGAAAACTGGAAAATGCTAAATTTATTATTACCAAAACAATAATACATTAATAGACGCCTGAGATTTGACCTTCCATACAGATCTGCTGTTATATAAACCCTTCTTATGAATCAGAACCAATCATTCAGTAACACTGTAATGTAAATACCAATCATTCGCTAAAGGATAAGTGCTTATTGACCATTAGTTTATATTGCATGGGAATGGCACAGTCTGATTGGTCCACTATATTGGGATTAAAAACCATTATCCCAAGTGGTGAATACGTGACTCAAACAATGGCCATTCACAGTCATTTAAAAAAAAAAATGCCGTCATCATTGTCTCACTTTTTTTTTTCAATCAAAAAAAAAAAAACAAAAAAACAACCATAATCTCATTTTAGTTTTTTTTCGAATGTGTTTAACCCTAACTCAAGGCCACTGAGCAGGCCAATAAAGTGTTTTCATTTCAAAATTTCACAAATTCAGCTCATAGCAGCATAAATAGTGAGAAAATAAAATCAAGTTTTGACAACTAAGGACTGCAGTGCTTCACTGTAAATGTACCAATCAACCAAGATGGCAGACAGGTGGCACTGTCTGCGGCAGGATGTACAGTGGGGCAAAAAAAGTATTTAGTCAGCTACCAATTGTGCATGTTCTCCCATTTAAAAGATGAGCGAGGACTCCAATATTTATATATAAAAGAGTCCAATAAACTAAAAGGAACTAATTGCGCACACACACACACACACACACACACACATACACATACACACACACGCGCACACACATTACAGGTACACTTCAACTATGAGAGACAGAATGGGGGGAAAGAATCCAGGAAATCATATTGTGGGACATTTAATGAATTAAATGGTAAAATAAGTATTTGGTCACCTACAAACAAATCTGGCTCTCACAGACCTGTAACTCCTCTGTCCTCCACTCGTTACCTGTATTAATGTCACCTGTTTGAACTCATTATCAGAATAAAATACACCTGTCCACAACCTCAAACAGTCAGACTCCAAACTCCACTATGGCCAAGAACAAAGAGCTGTCAAAGGACACCAGAAATGATACTGTAGCTCTGCACCAGGCTGGGAAGATTGAATCTTCAATAGGTAAGCAGCTTGGTGTGAAGAAATCAACTGTGGGAGCAATTATTAGAAAACGGAAGACATACAAGACCACTGATATTCTCCCTCGATCTGGGGCTCCATGAAAGATCTCACCCTGTGGGGTCAAACTGATCAACGAGAACGGTGAGCAAAAATCCCAGAGGCACACGGGGGACCTAGTGAATGACCTGCAGAGAGCTGGGACCAAAGTAACAAAGGCTACCATCAGTAACACACTACGCCGCCAGGGACTCAAATCCTGCAGTGCCAGACGTGTCCCCCTGCCTAAGCCTGTACATGTCCAGGCCTGTCTGTAGTTTGCTAGAGAGCATTTGAATGATCCAGAAGAGGATTGGGAGAATGTCATATGGTCAAATGAAACAAAAATAGAACTTTTTGGTAAAAACTCAACTTGTCATGTTCTAAGGAGAAAGAATGCTGAGTTGATCCAAAGAACAACATACCTACTGTGAAGCATGGGGGTGGAAACATCATGCTTTGGGGCTGTTTTTCTGCAAAGGAACCAGGACGACTGATCTGTGTAAAGGAAAAAATGAAAGGGGCCATGTATCGTGAGATTTTGAGTGAAAACCTCCTTCCATCAGCAAGGGTATTGAAGGCTGGATCTTTCAGCATGACTATGATGCCAGCGACAGCCCCAAGGCATCACTGCTCTAGAGGAGATCTGCATGGAGGAATGGGCCAAAATACCAGCAATAGTGTGAGAAAACCTTGTGAAGACTTACAGAAAACGTTTGACCTATGTCACTGCCAACAAAGGGTATATAATAAAGTATTGAGATGAACTTTTTTTATTGACCAAATATGTATTTTCCAACATAATTTGCAAATACATTCTTTAAAAATCAGACAATGTGATTTTCTGGATTTTTTTTCTCATTTTGTCTCTCATAGTTGAGGTTTACCTGTGATGAAAATTGGAGCCCTCTCTCATCTTTTAAGTGGGAGAACTTGCACAATTGGTGGCTGACTAAATACTTTTTTGCCCCACTGCAGCCCCTCTACCTTAAATAGTATCTATAAAAAGGAACATTTGGTGTGTGCCAATCATTCATTCATTCATTCTCTACACTATTTAATCCTAATTATGGTCACGGGCGGCTGGTGTCCATCTTAGCTGACTCTGGGCGAGGGCAGGGTACACCCTGGACAGGCCATTGCAGGGTAGTAAAAACACTGAGGCAATCCAATGGCCTACTCTTTCTGAATAACAGCAATGGTTCTTTTACATGGCTCTCACCACACTAACCCAGTTAGCTGCACTGGGTGGACAGCAGTGACAACTCAGTGATAGTGGGGCTTGATTCCCCAACCTTCAGATCAGTGAGCCAGCACCTTAGCCACCAAGGCACCACTGCCCTTGTGCCAATCATACAATAATTATTCAACTTATCCAATGTTGGCTTGTTGAATGCCAAGAATTAGCTAGTGACTTTTCACCAATCAAAAATGAGAAAATATTTTAATGAATAATAGTCTCTGAAATAGTGAACCAGTCAGATTATTATATGTGCCATTCTCATGTAGCATTACTTCACTGGTCCTAATTAGGGTTGCAGAGAGGCTGGCGCACATCTCAGCTGACTCTGGGTGAAGGCAGGGTACAACCTTTACAGCTCACCAGGCCATTGCAGGGCCAACACACAAACAACCATTCACACCCACTATCACACCTAGGGGCAATTTGGAACCGGCAGTCAGCCTACTGTGCATGTTTTTGGACTATGGGAGGAAACCCGAGTTCTCGGAGGAAAAGCACGGTGACAACATGCAGACTCCACACAGACATGCCCTGAGCCCAGGAATTGAATGCAGCTTCTTTCCGTGGGGCGAACATGCTAACCGCTGCACCACTGTGCAGCATATACTAACTAATATCATGTCCCCTTAGTTTAATTACCGGATTAAATATAAACTATTTGTTCACATGCCTGAATAATTCCAAATGTTATAAACACCCAAGTTATCCTGCCACCTTTAATAAATGATGAACTTTTTGACCCCAGTGTAATAACTAATCGTGTTCAGATCCTGTTTTCGCATTTCCCTTTGCCAGTTTTCTAAGCTAAACTATCAGACACGGAAAGCAATAAAGGAAGAAAAACAGCAAAGTCAAACATTTCATTGGACAGATTGCGGAGTGTTTCTCGGTGCAGGAAACCCAATTCCCTTTTCAGGGTAATTAAATATAAACTTGGGTTTCAGAAAGGGACAGCAATTAAGACAGGAGGAAAAGCACGTATTAAGTCCTAATTATTTTGTGTTCAGGTCAGGTAATTGTGATTTATATATATATATATATATATATATATATATATATATATATATATATATAATATATATTTTTTTTAACCAGACTCTAATCAGTCAGGGACATATTTTGCTTGGCCAGGTGTATATTGTGTCTTACTGATCATATCGGGATATACACTGATGAGATCTTTATAAATCTAGCTCTGGCTGTGCCTTGCAGACTTTAACCAGTGATGGACAGACAAAATGGAGCCAATTGCAGGAGATGGAAAGAAATGAAATTGAACATCAATACGCGAACATAACTTTTTAAATAAACATTTGTACTCGGCTAACTCTCTTGGCAGAATACTTTCTGCTAACCTGTCTCTACTGGGAGGATTTAATATGAAATGTTCATGAAAGGCTGGACACATTAGCGGTGAGGACTACTGGCAAGATGTGACATGAGTAATGTGCTCTGTTTGTTTAAAGCTAGGCAAAGCTGGCATTTTCACGGCTTGATACTTATTCAAAGCTCCTTGGTTTTGTTCAAGTCGCGTCTGAAGCGTTCAGGTTTATGTGTCAAAAGGAGAAAACATGAGAATAGAATAAGTGCCCATTCCTAGCCACAGCTGACCCACCCTTGACCATGGCCAATCTAATTTGAAACCTCAAGTAAGAGATCAGGCTCTCTCAAACAGGGAAAATGCACGGATAGTAATATCTATGGCTCTGCAGGGTTGTCGATTTGTTACTTGATGGACGTGTGTCAGAGCCCGAAGTCCTCAGCCCGACTCTGTTGCTTGCCAATTGAAACAAATGATAATCCTTCTTAACACAGCAAGGCATCTCCAGCTCCATAAAATTTACAATCGAAACGTCATGTTCTTTACTTTGAGCTTTGGCATTTCCCTGTGAAAGAGACTGTGCTCCTCTCATTAACTAATTGCCTTGCTCTACTTGGGTTCAATTACAGCGGAGAGTGAAACAAGCTGTTGAATGTTCTGTCTGCTTGTCATTACGTTAAATCCTAAGATCAGTTAAGGGTTCAGAGATTCAGTGGATGGAAAAGACATATGAGCAGTTTCTCACCTCTAGTTAGGTTCTAATTGGACAAGGGCTTGACTGTAGTTTGAGAACTAGACCCGGTGCTCTGGACTTATTACTGGAGTTTTTCCAGGTTGGTTATCGCTAATATAGTAATGATAAAAATACATCTGTAACACAAACCAGAAAATGTGGATTCACTTAACAGTTTGTAAACTGAACAAAGGTTAACAAAAGTGCAGGTGATAAATTTAAATTTCAGAACTAAACGTCCGCTGGACCGGTAAGAAATTCGCCTTGAGCTAATTTTTCCTTTTGAGCTGAATTCCATAAAAAACACTCAGAACAGTTCATATAAAATACAAAGACCTCCATTCAGCGTATCATGGAAAATCTGGTTGAATTTTAATTAAATAAAATAAGTGTTACCCGAACCCTCCATTTTTTTTAGTCTTACTGATTTAGGCTGGATTAAAAAAAATCCTGCTATCTCATCAGTGCCCGCACCCGGAAATCGGCACCGCATCAAATTGTATGTTTTAATTTTTTTAGGAAAATGCCTCAGACAGCGTAAAAACAACAAAAATCACAGAATGTGATTCTGTGTTAGATGGTGTGATTGTGATTGTGAGATTGGTTCAGTTCTGTTTGAAATAATTTTATTTTTCCTAAAGATTTTTTTGAACTGCAAGGCTGCTGTTCTATACAGTTCAGAGTTTCAGAGTTTTAATACATGTTAAATGTACATGTAAAAGACTGGTCATCTAGGGTGTATTGTATAGCTTCAGTCACTTTTCCTACATTTAGCCTTAAAGGTTTTCGCTTCGACTGGCTCCTCATTTCTCTATGGAAACAGCAAACAAACAAAAAAAAAAAAACACGTGCTGCATTTAGGTTTTAATTTTTTATTTATTTTTTTTTAATCCCGACTTAGCGGCGATCCAGCAGAACGACCTGATAGAGGTTTGAATGAGGTGGTTTTGAAAGTGGTGTAGTTGCATTTACATTATAAAGAATGTCTTGAATGTCTGTTGTGAGGAAAATAGGTCAGGTCTGTAAGGCGAATCATACAATGTTCATATAAAAGTCATGCAATTTTTAAAGACCTAAACAAAATCCTGTGTATGACATCCCAGTGATAGTCGGCCTATATGTGGTTGTTGTACATCCATTACATGACATACAAACACTCAACCTAACTAGTCTTAAAAATATTGTGGGTTTAAGGTAGACAGTCATTGGACTATTTTAAGGAAACCATATTCTGAGCATGTCAAATAAACCAAAACAAACAAAAAAAAGCATCTTAAATGAATGTCTGTTGTAACACAGCCATAGAGTATTGCACAACAGAGCTAGGAAGTGGACATGCATTACCTGTGAGAAATGTATTTTTTTTTTTTGAATATTTTTTTTTTTTTTTTTTTTTTTTTTTTTTTTTTTTTTTTTTTTTTTTTTTTTACATATTCAAAACTCCATGACTAGTAAAGGTTCCCATATATAGTATTTCCATTGCAAAACAAGTGCTTCATACAGTCCACCACTGTACTGGGATTTCACTCCATTTCTGAAGCGGTCCACTTGTGTACCTGTTGTGCAACATATGACAAGAATTTTAATTACAATTCTATTATTTATATTGCCAACTTGCATTTTTTTGTCATTATTTTTGTTTACTAATACAAGGTTAATTCCAACACACTGATTTCAGCCTAAACGTTGCGGACGCAGGTGGCATTGTACACACTATCGCCTGCGTCCTTTGTGTTAAAAAGTGACATCCACTAGAGGGCACCTCAGAGACAAAACATCTCTGTGTATCAGTTTTCCAAATCAAACTTTAAAGGAGAAAACATCACTGGTTAAAAGTTAATCTCATTTAAATATCAAGCTTCATTTCTTTCCGTGTGCAGAATATGAGGCCGATAGCTTCTGTTTTAACAATTTTATGGGCAGTTATTTGAAAACTGAGCCTCAGAATGATGATGTCATAGGATTTTGATTGATTGATTCATGCCATTTACTGACAGATTTGTGTGGGAGGTGTGAAAAGGTTGAGATTAAAATCGTTACCTGTGCAGTGTGAAACTATCAATCTATTTATCTATATATATATATTTATATATCCATCTCTCTCTCTCTCTCTCTCTCTCTCTCTCTCTCTCTCTCTCTTTATATATAT
>JAOUQZ010000051.1:22725606-22740535 GCA_028564935.1 Neosilurus hyrtlii
TTCAGGGCCCGAATGGCCTGCGGGAAGAAGCTCCTCCTCATTTGCTCAGTGTTTGCCTTCAAGGAACGGAAACGTTTTCCTGACCGCAACAGAGAGAAGAGTCCTGATGTCCTGTGATTTCCCCAAGTAACACTCTCGGGAGATTATGAAAAGTGGTGCAAAAAAACCCAAAAAAACATCCAGTGAGTGTCAGCTGTATGAGTAGAAACTTCTCGTTGATGATGGAGCTTAGAGAATGGCCAGACTGGTTTGAGTGGACAGTAACCTAAATTCTTAACCACTCAGTTAAGCCCTTCCCAGCCAACTTGGGGTGAAGGCGGGATACACCTTGAACAGTTTGCCAGACCATTGCATGGCAAGCACAGACACACAACCATTTTCACTTACATTCACACCTAGCAGCAATCAAGAATGTCCCATTAGACCAATGTTCATGTCTTCAGACTGTGGGAGGAAAACATGCAACCTCACATAGAATTGCCCTCACCAGGCACAACGCTCAAACCGAAGACCTTCTGCTGTGAGACAGATGTGCTAACCGCTATGTCACCATGTGATGTTCTGGGTAAGGTTCTGCTGGGAGATATCAAGTCCTATAATTCATGTGAATTTAACTTCACCTCTACCTAAACATTGTTGCAGACCAACGACAGCCCTTTGTTACAACAACTTTCTGCAGGATAGTGCACCCAGATAGTGCACCCTATCTTGACATACTGGTCAAGTGTGGCCTCCAAATGGCCTCCTAATGAATCCATCTGTAGGATGTGCTGGAGAAACAAGTCCAAACCGTGGAGATCCTACCTTGCCACTTACATGAATTAAAGGGTATTTTCTGAGCTGCTTGGAGTTAAATAAGTCAGTAGAGCCATTGCCTTAATGGGTTAGAGCCATTTTTGTAGCACACATAGGACCTGCTCAATAACAGGTGGTTTTAATGTCATGGCGGACTGTACAGCTAATAAGGACAATGGTGTCTGAACTCAAGCATAAAGTTTAATAGCACAGATAATGGTCAGATAATTGACCATAGATAATTGAAAATTGGCGTAAAAATAGCCATTTGCTCAGCTGTGTTGGGTTGCATATCCAGCTCTAGTTTTGCCAAGCAGCCCCAACAATAGTCTTCAGTGTATTCACATCGCACTGCAGTGCTCTACACTCGGATCATCAAACTGCTCCAATGGCAGACTACCAACAATCTCTATCAAGGTTTGTCTCAATTAGAAAATGAGACATGGTAACTTAAATTACATCATGATTCATTTCTATATATGGTTTGGCTGCACTAAGCTCCCTGGTGATCTACATTGCTTCAGTCATATCTTCTGCTTGTCTCTAGTTTATGTAAACTTGCATAGTCAGAAATGAAAGGTAATAAACAGCTGGCAGCATGTTCAAACTCTCAGTATTAGCAATACCTGCAATTATGGTAATGATTTTGTTGAAGATGCTCGGGTTTTGAACAGTTTGAGTATTGTTTCAGCCCATAATGGGACTCATCGGTGGCAAAAAATAAATGAATAAATAAAATTGTGTTTTATGCCTGTGCATTTTTAATGCACTCCCACCTGGGGTTCATTTAACAATAACAAAAGGTCTAAAAGGCTTATTAGTAAGAAACAATTACTTACTGTATTATACTCAACACATTTCAATAACTAGACAACAAGAAAGAATGTGTGAGATGACAAAGACAATAGAAACTCACTGAATGGTTTAATTATTGACAATTGAACAGCACTCTTCAGTACTAATGTCTTGAAAATAAAAATGCTGTTTTTTCTTTAGTTCCAGAAATGTGCAAAATATACAGCTGTTAAAGCTAGGGTTGGTAATCTGGAAAGCTTGCAAAATCTGAGAGCAGAATCTGTTCAGAATGCTGGCTGAACCTTGCCTGCCCAAAGTCAAGTCACCCTTAAACACACTCTGACTGCAGGCATGTGCATGGTAGGGTCATGCACAATCAGGGAGACAAGGGAGCATTTGATTGAATATTTCCCAGCAGACCACAAGGCTCAGTCTGCTTTGGTACAGGATTACTGTGGCCACAGGTGACAGATTTTCTTTCGAACCTTTTTTAGATCTCATAAGTTATTGGTTGCTGTAAAGGTGTAAAGACAATTTTAACTATTCTAACAGTTTGCATATATAGCTAAATCTTACCAACCCCACCTTTAAGGAACATTTAACATATCTTGGCATGCTCAAGGTGACCCAACACCATATAAATTAATCATTTCTCCTTAGCCTCAACGGTTTGAGTTTTGCAACCCTCTGGACCATGTATTTCTGAATGTTTGATGTGCCCACCCAGTGTCTGCAAGCCATGATCTGTAGCACAGTTTCTAATTGACTGTCCTCTGTCTGGTTTTTCTCCTGCAGACTCAGAGGTGGCCTCTATTTCCACAATGACCCCATGGGTCAGAATGCCTCATTGAATCAGGGGTCACGGTGTAGACTGGAATGGCAGGGAAGTGAGTATGTTTGCTACTTTGGACGACTCGATTCCGCGTGCGCAGAGAAAAGAAAAAGAGTTCAAAAGCAGTTCCGGCTGTGTATAAAGCTCTCCTGCAGATTTGGCACCAGTGATAAGATCAAGGTCCTTCACCGTGAAGGTGAGCATAACTGGACACGTACAAATGACTTGCTATTTTCCATTTGCAGGGCTTGTAAGGGAAAAGAAACGTTTTATTATGACCATATGGAAGACTTAAATCCAGGCCAAAAGTAATCAATCAAAAATTTGTAAAGGTCAGCTGCAGTTTGGAACCAGAATTGATATTGTGCAGCTTTTGAATGAGTTGTAAACTGCAAATTGTAAATAATATTTCATTTTAACTTTATTTTCAGAAAGGTTTATTTCAGACCACAACACCATCAGCGCACATCGATTCAATAGGAACTATGTAATTATCTCATAGTCATAGTGCTGAGACCCTTTGGGAGTGTTATGAGTTCAAATGTTAGTTCACGAGAATGTTTTCGCACAGGGGGAAAGCTAACACTAAGGGACACACACATTATCAGCTTGGTAACCTCAGGCCTGTCTTAGACCTTAGCGGAAGCTTAGGTGTGTTGGTTTAGCAGAACTAGTGTTACATGGACCAGTAATGTAGCGGCAGGGATCCAGGTTAGCTAAACATTTAGCTTGTGTGTGCTGCATGAGGCTTACTGTAGTAACACTGATCATGCATGAACCATATGGATCTCCATGAAGGCTTGGATCATATAATGTAGAAACATGTATCGTTCACACTGAGCCTAGCATAAAATGAAAAGAAGCAATGCCTAAACATTTCAGTGTCAAAAATACATTTTATCCTTACTGTAGTAATGGAATGGACAGCAGAATAAATGAGAATTAGAAATATGCTGATTGGAACACGGAAAGATATTTATAGTGAATTCCATAGTAGAGATATAATATATAGCAGACAGAGCTCTGCATTTCATCAGTGTCTCTTATGTGTGTGTGTGTGTGTGTGTGTGTGTTTGAGAGAGAGAGAGAGAGAGAGAAATTACCTGAAAAATATGCTAAAGTAAGCCTTGATTACAGCGTGTAATCACTATGACATTGCTGCTTCAATTGCTCTGGTCGAGGCTCAGCAACCATAAAGTACTGAACAACCAGGTTATCTCATCAATGGACTTTTTCTTCCCTCCTGGCATGGATATAAAAACTGGGGTTCAAATAGCGTAAGAGTGGTTTAGGGCCTGACCTAAACAGAAGTGCAGAAGTGAAGGTCTGAAGCAGAAATGCTGAACATATAATAAAAAGAGGTTTTAATAATAAAGCCAGGCAGAAGTATTCAAACACAGTCCAATATCACAAACGGGTAAATAAAGAGAGGGTCAAAAGAACAAGCAAACAGAACTATGCAGGCAAGCAAGATACACTAACTAATAAATGGTATGTGTCATACACAAAAACAATAATAGCATACGCTGGGAATGATAATTAGAACAGATGGTCAAAACAGGTCATACACTGAAAATGCAAACAAGCAGGGAAAAGGCTATGCAATATTGATCACATGATACAGTATTATAATGCTTTGTGTCGTGTAATAGTTTGGAGCATGTGTTTATAGTCCTTTCCATTATACGCATGATAGAATGCCTGTGTGATTTAATTATCTCCCGTCAGTGCATGTGCATTGTTGGTGCATTGTAGTTCTTCCGCCTTAAAAACCCGGAAGCGATGTATATGAGACATAGTTGCACTGAATAAACTGCTGAGTAAAACAGCAGCAAACCATGTCACTATCATTGTTTAATCATGCTGCTATGTACATGTATTCTATTCATGTTGTTGATATAGAAGTTTCCCTGCATCTAATCTATGACTACTTTCCTTAGCTCCTGATTTCTCTGCTTGCTCTACTCTGTTGGAGTGAAGTTTAAATAAACAGGCCCATGATAAAATTTTCAAGACATGAGCTTACCCCTTCACCATCTGTCAAGTTTTAGTTAAAGTCTGATGGTGATAGGGTCTTGAGAAGATAAAGCTGAAGTGACTGAGGCGCTCCAACGCAAAAGAAAAAGGGTCTGTGAACACTTATCATGGATTACACTGCAAAACGTAGTGGGAGGGAAGGGAAATTGGCCAGCGAAACATCTAAATACACAGCTAACGTTTGGCTTGAAAGGTCATGACCCCGCAAGCAGATCAAAGGTCACTGGAAACACACCTGTGTCCACAAGCAACTCTGACTGCACACATCCAAAGGAACTGTTATCATGTTAAGCAAAATGTTAACATGGTCGTTCTGGTCCATAGCAGGACCCACACCGACCTTTTTACAAGCAGTTTTTATTGCTTTTAAATAAGTCATATTCTGTATGTGCAGTCACAGTGAAATAATAATGTGCTCACAATGTAAATTTGCCTTGACGTTTTTGTGAGTAGCAGTGTAAGGATTTTTCCCATCTCTTGGCTGCACTGTAAAAAGCCTAAGAAGATCAATCGTGAAACAGTCTCGCCAAGTCCCTTCTCCTTTTTCCTGTTTCTACACACTGCCATGGAAACTTTACAAAACCACTAGCACAGATGTATGACAGAACAGCCCCCTGGGATATGAAGTCCTTTAGGAGCCAGAAGGAAAGTGGGTGTACATGTGGACAAAAAATAAAAAGAATAAAAAACCACAACCACAAACCACTGGACTATTGAAGTTGGGACCCACAAAAAAAAAAAAGAAATCTTATAACAATATCAGGACTGAAAAAATAGATTTTTTTTAAACAATTAGATTTTATTATTTTAGTTGCTTTGAAACTGTAGTCTGTAGCATTCATAAGTGACTGTGGTTATAAAAAACCACAGATAAACATCAATGCTGACTTTTTGTCAGTGCTACATGGTAATAGCTTCAAGTATGACTTATTTGTTTGGGTGTAATTCTGTATTCTCTTGGCTTATAGTGAACTGCTCTGGTGTTCTGCTTCCATCTGCCATTTGAAGCAGATTCTGTAAAATCATTGAGGTTTTCTGACTTGAGCAGCTCATCATTACCTGGTATTTATTGTTCCCTTCCTGCATCCCATCTGACTTGACTACATTATCGAAGGTCTTTTATGTTTTATGAGCATGTGGTCATCTCCCTGAGTACATCTGCATTCCCTCACATTTACCGCCTGTCTGAGTCAGAAACCTCCCAGTCTTTAAACACCATGGTTAACATATCATTCTGTTATCTCATATAATGAGCATTCCGAACCTACACGTCTAGATGGCACAGCGTTCGAAGGACAGTGCAATCTAGAACGTGACCTGAGTTTTTAAAACGGATGTTTTCTATCAAGTGAAGCTATCTCACCCAAGATGTGGTGGTCTTTTATAGGTGTTTACTGATAAGCTAGCCTGAGAGGGACTAGTGGGAGATATACATTGAGCATGTGGGTGGTAGATTTATATTTTTTGCTGCTGCTGAACTTTTAGACTTTTACTCATATCTGCAACATAGTTTTAGAGATATTTAAAAAAACCTATATAAATTTTGATAACAATTATCTCACAATGAGAAATATGAAGCATAAATACAAGGATTGTTCATATTAAATAAAATACTCATAATTCCTACATGCAGGACTGTGCATAAGTCTTAGACACCCTTTGTTTCAGTAAAGACTTTGTTATAGATTTTATTTTATGACTTTTACATTATAAAGCCAAAAAAATATATAAATAAGTAAAAAACACAAAACACAGAGGGGCACTAATAGATGAAAGGTACCTCCACCACACAGCATGGATAATGTAGGAAAGGCTCTATATGGGTACTGGTTTTAATTACCCATGTACTCATCCTACATGTTCTCTAGTACATGGGTGTGACCAAATTACCAAAAAAAAAACCTCTCGTTTAAAGAATTTATGAGATGGTTGGGGTTTGACCTTTGAAGGTCACTCAAGGTCAAAGGTAATTGTTTTATTTAAAAAGTCTATACGTGGTTTTCAGTTAGTGTTCCATAGTAACAGCACTCATATTCAAGTTGTAAGTGCGCTATCTCCAAAACCTTTTGACCTTCCTCTGACCTTGACCTTCCTCTGACCTGACCATTCCAAAGTTAAATGATTTTTGAGGTAGGGTAGTGTCCCCCAACAGGTATGTGAAATTTGATCATAGGTGTCGTTAGGATTTTGTTCACAGACAATCTGACAAACAAATAAACACTGGTGAGTACAGTACCTCCACCAAAAAAGTTGGGGTGGAAGTAAAAACATTAGTTTTCCAGCACAAAATTATACAAAGTTACGTAAGAGACCACTTTTCAGACAAAAGAAATATAATGAAGGCTCCTGGGTTTTACTGCAAAAATAAGAAGCATGTGTAACAAACTAAATCTTCAAAAGAACTGTGGTTGGTTCTGTAAGATTTTTAGTAAAACCTACAACTAACCTTATAACTCAACTTGTATCTTAGACTACTATTTTTTACAAAATATATTTTATATTTCCCTCTTTAAATCTCCACCTTATCGTGGTGGATGGGGTTTGCATGTCCAAATGAGCCATGTTTTCGGTGGCATTATGCCCGTGGTAGGGTCACCCAAGTTCTAGGTGAAGGTCCAGAATAATTGTGGTTCAGAAGATCCCTATGAGAGAAAAAAAAAACTGCAAGGACTCTACTTGCCTGTACATGGGTTACCAGGGTGGCCCCCTGTAGCCAGGCCTAGGGGAGGGGCTTAAAGGCAAGCGCTTGGTGGTCGGGCGTCTGCCCATGGAGCCCAGTCGGACCCAGCCCAAGAGGAGACATGGGTCTGCCCTCCCATGGACCCATCATATGTGTTAGGGGCTATAGGGGTTGTGTGCAGTGTGAGCCGGGTGGCGTTGTAGGCATGGGTTCTGCCCGACCAATCCTTGTCTACTGATTCTGGCTTTTGGGACATGGAATGACATCTTTTTGGTGGGGAAGGAGCCTGAGCTGGTGCACAAGGTTGAGAGATACCGACTAGATATAGTCAGGCTCACCTCGACACTTTGCTTGGGCCATGGAACCACCCATCTCGAGAGGGGCTGGACGTTGTTTTAATTTTGGAGTTGCTCATGATGAGCCCTAGTTATTGGTGCTCACATGTTGGGGTTGGAAGGGTGTGATTGGAGTTTATGGCCTCTCTGCTTTGAACCCGAATGGTGTTTCGTTGTTGGACTTCTGTGCTCATCACAGTTTGTCCATCACGAACACCATGTTCAAACATAAGGATGGCCATAAGTGCACTTGGCACCAGGACACCCTAGGCCACAGTTTGATGATCGACTTTGTAGTCGTGTCATCGGACTTGCCACCACATGTTCTGGACACTCGGGTGAAGAGGAGCTGAGCTGTCAACCAGTCACCACCTGGTGGTGAGCAAGCTCTGATGTCAGGGGAGGATGCCTTCCAGACCTGGGAGACCCAAGCATGAAGTCAGGGTCTTCTGGGAACATTTGGCGGAGTCTCCTGTCTGAAGGGCCTTCAACTCCCACCTCTGGCAGAGCTACAACCACATCCAAATGTAGATAGAGTCCGAATGGGCCATGCTGCAGATGCAAAATCTCGGGTGAGGGAGGAGTTCAGTGAGGGCCTGGAGAAATCGGTTGGCCTCGAAAAGGCTCTGGACATCCATCTGACACCTCAGGAGGGGGAAGTAGTACTCCACAAACACTGTTTACGGTAGAAGTGCGGAGTTGCTCACCTCAAATGGGGATGTTGTCGGGAGGTGGAAGGAATACTTCAAAGATGTACTCAATTCCACCAACCTGCCCACTGTGGAATAGGTACAACCTGGGGGTTTGGGAGAGGGTCTGCCCATCACTGGGGTGGAGGTCGCTGATGTAGTTAAAAAGCTCCTTGGTGGCCAGGCTCCGGGGGTGGACAAGATCCACCCTGAATATCTCAAGGCCCTGGACTAGTAATCTGGGCTTGTAGTTAGGAGACCGAAGGGTGTGTTCTATTGTGGAATCACACTCCTCAGCCTACCCGGGAAAGTGTATTCAGGAGTACTGTAGAGAAGAATCCGACTGATGGTTGAACCTCGGATTCGGGAGGAACAATGTGGCTTTTGTCCTGGCCGCAGCACTCTTGACCCGCTCTACACAATCCACAGGATCCTAGTGGGGGGGGCATGGGGGCTTGCCCAACCTGTCCACATGTGCTTTGTGAACTTGGAGAAGGCTTTTGACCATGTCACTCGGGCTATCTTGTGGGGTGTGCTCTGGGAATATGGTATATCAGACCCATTCCTACTGGCCTTTTGGTATATGTGCTGCCAGAGACAGAATTTGATCGAATCCATTTCCAGTGGGGCTTGGACTCCACCAAGGCTGTCCTTTGTCACCCATTCTGTTCATAAAATTTATGGATAAAATTTCTAGTCTCAGCCAAAGCATAAAGGGGTTATGGTTTGGTGCCCATAGGATCTCGTCTCTACTTTCTGCAGATGACGTTGTCCTTTTGGCTTTATCAAACTGGGACCTTCAGCTCTCACTGGAGTGATTCACAGCCGAGTGTGAAGCAGCCGGGATGCGAATCAACACCTCCAAGTCCGCGGCCATGGCTCTCAGCCGGAAAAAGGTGAAATGCTCCCTCTGGGTCTGGAATGTGGACATGCCCCAAATGGAGGAGTTCAAGTATCTCGGAGTCTTGTTCACAAGTTATGGGATGAATGGAGTGGGAGGTTGATAGGCAGATCGGTGCAGCCTCTGCTGTAAAGTGAAGCTCCGCTGTGGTGAAGTTGGAGCTGAGCTGTAAGGCAAAGCTCTCAATTTACCTGTTGATTTATGTTCCTAGCCTCACCTATGGTCACAAGCTTTGGGTAGTGACCGAAAGAAGAAGATTGCAAATGCAAGCAACTGAATTGAGCTCTCTTGACAGGGTGGCAGGGCTTTCTCTTAGAGGGTGAGAAGTTTGGCCATCTGGGAGGAGCTCAGAGTGGAACAGCTGCTCTTTCACTTTGAGAGGAGCCAGTTGAGGTGGCTCGGGCATCTGAACACCTACCTGGTGTGGTGTTTCGGGAATGTCCAACTGGAAAGAAACCCTGGGGTCGATCCAGAACATGCTGGAGGGACTATTTCTCTTGGCTGGTTTGGGAATGCCTCGGTGTTACCCCAGACTCGAACACAGGACCTTTTTGCTGTGAGGTGGACATGCTTACCACCACGCCACTGTGCTGCCCACTATACATCCTTACTCACTCATTCGCACTCATATGCCGATCCCCTTAATCCTCTTATGGCTGTAGGAAGTAGAACCTGTCTCAGTCGACAGTGGCGAAGGCAGGGAACACCCTCAATACCTCACTAGACCACTGCAGGGCAAACACACACACACACACACACACAACCATTCACACTCACATCTACAAGCAATTTGGAACAGCCAATAAGTCTAATGTGCATGACTTTGGACTGTGGGAGAAAACTGGAGTACATGGAGGAAACCCACACATGCATGAGGAAAACATGCAGGGCAACACACATACAACTATTTACTCATTAACTTTCACACCTAGGGGCAATTTGGAACTGCAAATCAGCTTACTGTGGACGGTTTTTGACTGGGAGAAAATCCAGAGTACCCAGAGGAAACCCAGGCAAGCACAGGGGAGAACATGTACCCCATACAGAAACGTCTCACGCCCGGAAATCGAACCCAGGACCTTCTTGCTGTGAGGCGAACATGCTAACCACTGCGCCACTGTGCTGCCTTTATTCATTCATTCATTCATTCATTTATTTATTTATTTATTATGACACTGTTGCTTCTCAATGACTTTAACTTGTTTGGCTGGATTTTAGGATCTGTTTGGGTAGCTAATAAAAGTAGCTGTTCTCCTAAGCAGGTTAATGTAATAAACTTCTCCAAACAATCTTTAAAAAGTCACTAAAAATTACTTTACTTCACTTTTACTCCACGTCATGTTCACTTTTCAATACGTCTTAACTCCAATACCCAAAAATCACGGGTTTAAACCAAGCTTTGTGATCTTCAGATACCAGCCTGGTGTTCAGGTCCAAACAGGGATCCTAAAGGGCAGGACCAGTTCTAATAGAGTTAATGGACCATCCACTGAAAATAAGTCAATGACTCACCACTGAAACAAAGCAAACATATTAGTACATGTTCTACGATTAGTTTCCTAATTCACTTTTTACAAGAGGAATAAATAGGCAAGTTACTTTCGTCTGTTTGCCATGCCTACATTACTAAGGCAGCAGCTAAAAAAAAAAATTATGCATATCCTGGTTTGCGAGGTGTGTGCCAGAGTAAATTGGGCAGAATATGGTCGGAAGATTTCCCTGTTTGAGACCGAGGGCTCATTGCTCATATTTGGGATGGAACCGGCCCACCATAGCCAGGCACAACTGCTCTGAAGCCTCTTTGTGGGACAGGCGTATGCCTGCTAGACCACAAATTATAATTGGAGCAGGAAAGGCCTCGAGCTCGTATATCCTACACCATTCACACACTTCCACACAAGCCTCCTGTATTAACGTCACACAAACACACATCTCTCTTACAACAGCCGTATACTGCATGTGCTTAAACAAATATAGACTGTAGACAGTAGCATGTGAGTGATTTCTATCAGCTTCTGGTGTTATGAGGTAAAATCTACAGTTCGCTCCTATAATATCTGTTGTGAAAAATGTTTCATACCTGTAGTTTAGGATCGGAGTCCCTAACATGCTCGGATTGAATTTAGAGGTGGCATGATGGCACAGTGGTTAGCACGTCCGCCTCGCAGCAAGTGGATCCCGCGTTCGGTTTCCGGGCTCAGGGCGTTTCTGTGTGGAGTTTACATGTTCTACCTGTGCAAGCATGGGAATCTGGAACAGCTAATTAGCCTAATGTGCATGTCTTTAGATTGTAGACGGAAACCAGAGTACCCCGTGGAAGCCCATACAAATATGGGGAGAGCATGCAAAGTCAGAAATACTCTCGCTGAGCCTGGGACTCCAACCCAGGACCTTCTTACTGTGAGGCAGACTTACTAATCACTAGGCCATTCCACCTATTATTATTATTATTATCATTATTATTATTATTGTTATTGTTATTGTTAGTGTGGTTGTTGTAGTAAATAGTAAGAACTAGCTCTCCCAATACAAAATGTATGTAGGTGACAGAGCCTTACTGTTTGTAAGCGTATGATGTTATAGCTACTTATTTTTAAATGTGTCAGTGGTGGCTTAGTGGATAAGGTGATGGGTTACTGCTCCAAAGGTCAGCGGTTCAATCGCCACTGTTGGGCCCTTAACCCTCAATTACTCAGCTGTATAAAAAACGTTATTGAAAATGCAAATCTGCATCTTTCTTTGCTAAACTCAGTACTATATTTTCATGGTTAATAAAGTGAATTCAAAAGCCAATGGCTCTAAAAATCCTATTTTGTGTATTTTCTTTTCTGTCCAGAAGTCACGCTCATGCGCATGTTCAGTGTATGTGAAAATATTATTCTATGCTTCACAGTTATTTTTAGAGAGTTATTTGCCTCTGCTTATAGGGTCCTGTGCAGCACACCTAAGTGCAGGGAGTGGACTTGTTTCTTCATAGTATATAGACTAAACTTTTTATGAATATATATTTTTTCTTCCTGACTTTAAGGATGAAAGTTTACTTTTGTGATTTGACATTTGTTTAAAAACCCCTCAGATATCTGAATACTTTTTAACTGCAATGATTCAGTTTATATTATACACATATATAGCTGTGGAAGAAAATTGCAAGAATATGTTTAATGGTGGTCATCATTTAAAACATTGCCTTTTATTACATGGATACTTAAAAATTCTAATTTAAATCATTCATTCATTCATTTAGGATTGCCGGAGGCTGGACCCCATTCAGCTGTCTCTAGGCGAAGGTGGGGTACACCCTGAACAGCTCGAGAGGCCATTGCAGGACCAACACACATACACTGTCACACAAAGTGGCGTTTTGTAACTGCCAGACAGCCTACTGTGCATGTTTTTGGACTGTGGGAGAAAACTGGAGTACCCAGAGTGAACCCCACACAAGCACAGGGAGAACATGTAAACTAAGCACAGAAACGACCCGGTAATCAGGCCCGGGACCTTCGTGCTGTGAGGCCACCATTCCTAAATTGCTAGTCAGTCAGTCAGACAGACAGACAGACAGATAGATAGATAGATAGATAGATAGATAGATAGATAATTAAATCTTCCATTAGATTAACACCACTTGCTTAATATTGTCTGTGTTTTTTTTGCTGCCAAATCAGCTCTAACCCATCAAGACATGGACTCCTGTGTGTGCTGTGATATCTGGCACCAAGATGTGAGCAGCAAATCCTTTAATTCCTGTAATTTGTGAGGTGGGTTTACATGGAGCGGACTTGTTTGTTCTGGGGAATTAGAAGGCCAAGTCATCCCCTTGAACTATTTGCGATACTCCTCAAACCGTAGCTGAATAATTCAGCATTATCCAGCTTGCCTTCATTTCATAGTGCATCCTAGTGCCATTTCTTCCACAGGTAAGCAACACACACACACACACACACACACACACACACACACACACACAACTGAAAATATTATGGAAAATGTAATTCATCAGACCAGGCCACTTTCTTACATTGCTTCATGGTCCAGTGCTGATGCTCGCATACCTGTAATAGATGCCTTCAGTGGTGGAGACTGCAAGGGCACTCTAACTGGTTTGCAGCTACACAGCAACTACTGCAATGCACTGTGTTCTGTCACCTTTCTATTAGAGCCAGTATGTACATTTTAGCAGCTTGTGATTTAGCTGCTCTTCTGCAATCAGAGTAAATGAACTACTGTTCAGTCCCTTGAGCATCCATGTTGGATGGATGAAATCGGATCATAGTAAGGTATTAGAAGAATAATTATCCAGTTGTTAATATGCAAACCTATGTTGACAAACTTGACCAGGATAATGTGGTGGGTGGTCACGTCCCTCCACATTTTGCGGTGTCGTTGAGGGACATTCTTCCTGCTGCCATAGGGGTGTCAGTGAGTGACCTTTATCTGGCTAGCATTGGGATGTTGGTGAGGAACCTTCTTCCGCCGTGCTATTTAATCCATACCTGGCACCCTGACAGGTGCTATCCCTTCGGGTCATAGGAGACCTGGGAGCAATGGTGACTAAGGGGCAGCCATGAAGGCCACAGCAGATCGTCTAGAGCCACCTGGCTAACTGAATGACTGAATATGCAAATACTGTGTTTGATATTTTGGTCTAGACAGTTTATTTGTTTATTTGTCACATGTAAGACTTACAACCATATATTCATTCATTCATTCATTTTCTAATCCACTTGATCCTAATTAGGGTTGTGGGGATGCTGGCTGCTATCTCAGCTGACTAAGGGCAAGGGTGGGGTTACACAGATAATTTACCTACTGTGCCTGTTTTTGGACTGTGGGAGGAAGCCCACACAGGCATAGGTTGAACATGCAAACTCCACAAAGACGTTGCGAGACCAGTAATCGAATCCAGGCCTTGTTGTGAGGCAGATGTGCTAACCACTGCGCCACCATGCTGCCCACTTGCAATCATATTTATTATATTATTATGATGCCATGTCCCCCCATTGCAGCTGGGTTATTTAAGGCCAGCCATGTATTGCACTGTCTATGGTGAGAGGCATGTAAAAGAACCGTTGCTGTGGTTCATAAAGAGTAGGCCATGGGATGCTGTCAGCGTGTTTCTGCCCTGCGATGGCCTGGTGAGCTGTCCAGGGTGTTCCCCGCCCTTGCCCAGAGTTGGCTGAGATGGGTGCCAGCCTTCCTGCAATCCTTATTAGGATTAAGCAGTTCAGAAAATGAATGAATGATTGAATGATGCCATATGTTTGTTAGTGTTTAAATGCAAAATATTTGTCTGTAACTGGCTGAAATGCACTTGTATGCATTTTTTTTTTCTTTTTCTCCAAATTCCCCCCATAATTGTAGCTCGTAGCCCATCTGTTACACATGACCACATGTGATGCCTGCCTCCCTCATCTTTTCAAACTGCTGCACATGCATATTCAGGGATAGTGTAACACACTGGGAGGTAATCTCTCCCTTCTATTCATGAGCTCACAAGACACTCATGATTGGCTAGTGATCACCTTAACTGATGGGTAGACAGGTGTATGTCATCCCTCCCTTTCTTCAGAGCATGGCCAATCAGCTTCCAACTGCCACCGGCTGCAGTTGGCTGCAGGCATCAACCTGGATTCAAATTCAAGGACTCTAGGATGATAGCAGTGCATCTTGCTGATGTTCCACTTGGGAGCCCCTTCATGTGTGTTTAAGTGATCACATTTTACTAACACCATCACGTGAAAACTGTAATGTAGTCAGTATTCTGTAAGTGACGTATACACACACACACAAACACACACAAACACACACAAACACACACACACACACACACACACACACACACACACACACACACACACACACACA
>JAOUQZ010000051.1:22770945-22785153 GCA_028564935.1 Neosilurus hyrtlii
ATATATATATATATATATATATATATATATATATATATATATATATATATATATATATATATATATATATATAGAGGGAAAGATACATTTTGTTTTGCATGTAACTGTGCATGAGTTGTCATGACGTGGTTAGAGCAACTACCTACACACATACTAAACTGTACCACACACCTTATAAATCTCACTTGCATAGAGAAAGCCATGATATATGAGTGCCTGATGGACAAGTGGATGTGGAAGGGGTGGGAGGGCAAGAGGAGGTGCTGCACCATTTGAGACCTCTTTGCACATTTGTGTGTGTGTGTGTGTGGGGGGAGAGAGCTTGTTTTTTAAAGAAGTATACCCAGTTAGAAAACGATGGAGGGTGGAAAGAATTTCATGCCTACCTGCTCTATAATGAGCAGAAATTATTCGACTTGCTTTCGGCAACGGGCAGTGGAATCTGGTGATGCTTCCCTGGCGAGACTGTTTTTACTCAAAATAAAATAACACCATTTTAACCTTCCAATTTATTCCAATTTACATATCCCCGACCACTGTTTCCCTTGCAGACAGGAGTGCAGGACTTCAGACGCCAGTGAGGTAGCGCCAATAGGTGTTTGATTAGTTAATTAATAATTCCCCTGGTACCGCAATTAATTTGCAATTAAGTGAGGGAATCTATGTTTTGATGACTCTCCTTCTTACAAAAACATGCCAGCTCACACACACACACACACACATGCTTACACAACGAAGGCACAAGCATAGCGGCTGGGTTTATTCTAGACCCCCCCCCCTCCCCCCCAGAGCTGCTACTTTTTTCTGTTACGTTTCAAAGTAAATGCTGCCAGAAATCAGTTTGTTTATTCTGTACTCCCTGTCGTCAGGAGCTCGGCATCACCACATTACAGTTTGTCACCTGCTCTGTGTCAGGTTTAAAATGGAAAAAAAAATGACAGCAGCTAATTATGATCACCATAACTCTGCACTCCAGTTGTCGTTAAAAATTTAGACTTTTCTTTTTCTTTTTTTTTCTTTTTTTTTTTTATTTATATTTTAGGATGTAGTCAAGTGTAACAAGTTTGATATCCAGCATTTGATATCCAGATCTGCATGTTGAAACCTGATCTCAGCTCTGGGATTTGGGAGAACAGACCACCAGTGTAGTGGAGCGACAGACCCACAAAGCTCATCAATATCACAAATACTTCTTCTTCCCATGTGACACCAAGTCTTGCCAATTAGATCCCTTTTGCTTCATGGCAATGAGCGATGGAGGGGCGCATACTGTACACTCCAAAATGGCAAAATTGCTCAGACTCCACTTCAAATTGATTGCAATTTAAGCAGCGTCACAATTATTCCAGCAGGTTCCAGTGGGACGGGATGAGGAATGAAGCACTGACTGTTTTAATCCTGCATGAGCTTCAGTATGGGAGGCCTGGAAGGCTATGGAGGGCTTCATGCTACGCTAGCCCTTTTCCTCTTCATAGCGTGTGGGAAGTAATCTGGCTAATCCATCTCTAGAAGAAAAAGGAGGTGTCCCACATGCCTGTTTGCTGCGCTAAGGTGTTATTGTCTCAAACTCGCTAACCTCAGCTTAGTCATTTCATTCTTAGCATCTACCTTTGCCAGCTTCTTTTAGGTCCATGTTCTAGTCCTAATGGCTATGCCGGCACCCTTTAACTGTTTGAATAAACCCAAGGATAAATATTTTCTGAGACCATGTCAACACTTGTGTCATACAATTTCAATTTGGACTTCAATTAAAGGCTTTTTCCCCCCTTCCCTGTTTGCTAAGGATGAAAGAAAATATAGCCTTGTTAAGACCAAAAAGATTTGGTGAGCTTAATGAGGGTGCCAGAAGTAAAAGATCATCTGAGTTACCCTTACAGCCCCATGTTTAATATGATAATACTTTTAAACTGTAATTCATTGCTTGATGTTGAAGTGAATCCTTATGCATGGTGTATTACACAGAGAGATAGGGCACCGTCCTGAAAAAGCAGTGGAATATCTCAACAGCTGTGCTAACTCTAACAAGACATCATGAGCTCGTTCACTGTGGTATTGTAGCTCCAAGAGATGCATGTTAAATAAATGCCTCATGCATGCATGTTAGCAACCAAGTGCAGAAAATCTTGCAGTTTAGTCTAGGAACCACAAGAGGGGGCAAATCCCTGCTGGGTAATGAGACTTGGCAAAATGTACTGCAGGAAAGAGGACTGGTGGAAACATGGCTTACATTTACTATTATTATTTTTCATTCATTTATTCATTTTCTAAGCTGCTTAATACTAATTAGGGTTGCAGGGAGGCTGGCGCCCATCTCAACTAACTCTGGGTGGGGGTGGGATACACCCTAGACAGCTCACCAGACTATTGCAGGGCATAAACACACAACCATTCACACTCACTCTGACAGCTAGGGGCAATTTGGAACAGCCAATCAGCCTACTGTGCATGCTTTTGGACTGTGGGAGGAAACCGGAGTACTTGGAAGAAACCCACGCAAGACACGGGGAGACCATACAAACTCCACACAGAAACATCCTCAGCCTGGGAATCGAACCTGGGACCTAGGGTTGCTGTGAGGCGGACGCATTAACCACTGCACCATTGTGCCGCCCATTATTTTTATTATTTAGTTATTTTTTTTATTTTAACCAAATTTCTTTTTGTCGTATTGGTTTTAATCTTCAAGATGGATGATGGTCATTGGTAATTTTTCACCTTCATGCCTTTTAACCAAAATATTCACACTCCATTGGTGATTTTTTTACTATGTTTGACATACATGTAAGCAGGCATTTGCTGTGATTGATTGCTGCTAGATGATCTGAAGCAAATAAAAAAATATGACATAGTTTGGAAAGAGTGCCAGCTTTATTTTGATGCCAATGCCCTGGGGCTACTCAATCTCTCTGACAGTTCAGTTCAATATGACAGACAGAGTTCTCCTGTGATGTCATATATACTTTGCCCTAAAAGACTGGATTTATAGGCATTTTTATATAATTTTATATATTTTAATTAAATTGAATTTGTTCTCATGAATCTATTATCGGAAGCTTCACATATCAGAATCAGCTCAGCTGATGGTACATTAGTAAAGAATAAAGTAAAGAATACCTAACGTTTTTGTATTCAGTCTATACACAACTGACATCACTCTAGACTGAAATGTATTTGAACAGATAAGTGCCTACAGTAAATGTTTCTTATATGGAATAATTTTCAAGTTGTATATATAAACCCCATTTTTCAGAAAAGTTGGGATATTTTTCAAAATGCAATAAAAACAAAAATCTTCATGCATTTATTTATTCATTAATTTTCTGAGTCTAATCCTAATTAATTTTAATTTTAATTTTAAAAGATTTTAAATATTTTACTGACCAATGTTATTTTATTTTGTATATGTAAACAAAGGTAAAATTTGATGCCCGCAACACACCAGAAAAGTCTGTACAGAGACATGCTTACCATTGTGTTACATCACCTTTCCTTTTCATTACCCATTTTAGTTATTTAGGATACTAATTGTTGCAGTTGGAATTTTTGTCCATGCTTGATTGATATAAGACTATAGCTCGTCAACAGTCCGTGGTCACCATTGTCTGATTCTTTTCTTCAAGATGCACCATACATTCCAGTAGGAGACAGATCTGGATTGGCAGCAGGCCAGTGAACCACACTATGCTGTCATAGATCATAGAGAATGAGGCCTGGCCTTGTCCTGTTTAAATAAGCATGGACTTCCAGAAATAGCCCTCTCCATCTAGAATCCCAGTATATGCTTCCACTTCAATGTTTTTTTTTCACACATATGAAACTCACCCATGCCATAGGCATTGATTCATTTTGATAACATCCCAGATGCTGGTTTGTGTACCTATCTCTAATAACAATCTAGAGAACTCAATGTTTTGTTTTTTTGTTTTGTTTTGTTTTCCCCCAAAAACAAGCTGAAACATGAACTCATCTGACAACAGCACATGGTTCCGCTGTCTTTCAATCCACCTGAGATGGGCCCAGGCTCAAATTCTTGGCAGCATTTCTGCATAGAATTGATGTATGGCTTCCTCCTTGCATAATACAGTTTCAGGTTGCCTTGAGTGACAGTGAAGGGCAGCTTGGTGGTGTAGTGGTTAGCACATCCACCTCAGAACATTCATTCATGTATGTTCTCTTTTTGCTTGTACTGATTTTTAACTGGCTGTTCCAAATTGCCCCAAGGTGTAAGTCTGAGTGTGAATGGTGGTGTGTGTTTGCCCTGTGAAGATCTGTTACGTTGTTTAGGGTGTATGCTACCTTAGCCCAGTGTTGGCTGAGACCCCACGACCCTGTTAGGATTAAGCAACTTGGCAAATGAGTGAGTGCGATTAAGTGACAGTGGTTTGCTGAAATACTACCAATCCCATGTGCCTTCATCTGTCACTGTAGCATAATGGTTTTTACACAGTGCAACCTTAGGGCTCAAAGGTCACACACACCCGAGTGGTATTTGACTTTGCCCTCAATACACTGAGATGTGCCCGAATTCCCTGATAGTTTTCAAAATATTACGTACTGTAAATGCTAAAAGGCCCAAAATATTTGCAATCTTGCATTGGGAAATCTTTCTTTTAAACTGACTAACAATTCATGAAAGCTTGATGTTACCGTCATACCCAATCATGATACCTCACATGCTACCAATTAGTCTTCTTATTGTGATATCTTCCAAACTAGTTTCACTATTCTGTAAACTAGTGTTATCATTGCATATACTGTAAACAGAAAACATGATGTCATTCCCAGGTTTATTAGATCCATGTCTTACTGTGTGGCTTGAAGTAAACTTGTATGATTGCTGAAATTTCATAGTCTGTCGGTGCCATTATGAAAAAGGACAACATCAGTATTCTTCAGCATAACCAAGCATTTTTTCAAAAAGACATTGACCCAAAATACACATCATTGCTGCTAGTTGTGAAATAAGTAAAGCAAGGTTTACATTAAGCAACATTTAGCTTTTGTAATGACTGTCCCAAAGTTCTGACCTTAACCCTATCAAAAACATGGGGCTAAGCAGAGTTGTAAAATATCCAACCAGGGTTCAGACAGAAGTTTGTTGATAGCTACCAAGTGTCTGATCAAAATGAAATATTCCACCAAATATTAGGTTTGCTGTATGTATATTTTTGACCATGTGTGTATAATTTTGGGGGCACAGTGGCATTCGAGTAGCCTGGGTTCAAGCCCTTTCGCAGCCGAGGGCGTTTCTGTCTGAAGTTTGTATGCTCTTCTTGTGCTTGCATGGGTTTCTTCTAGGTACTTCTGGGGACCTCCCACAGTCCACAGACTTGCACAGTAGACTAATTAGCCGTTCTAAATTGCCCCTAGCTTTGAATTTAAGTGTGGATTGTTCTGCCCAGCCATGCAACTGTGTCAACACACCTTTCCCGAGCTTGGGTAAATTGGGAGGAGTAGGAAAAGACCTGCTGACCTGCTCTGTAAAAACCTAGCCAAGAAAGCTTTATGACAATTCATACATGGAATTTTAAAGTTTTCACATGGAGGTTCAGATTCTGATTTCAAAATGGCTGCCATGAAGAAAGCACATATCATGCTTATGAGTATTAGAACTGTTTAGATGCAAATATCAAGGCCCGGTACTGCTTTATGGTAGAAAATATGGAGGAGTTGATCCTTACACATTAATAAAGAAAGATTCCTTGCAGCATTTAATGGACTTTCCAGAAATCACAAAAGTTGACACCTCAAACTGTCTGGTTGCACCAGAAAGCAGGCCAGAAATGACAAGAGCATAGAAGCCCGTAACTGCTGACCCATAAATCCATAGCCACTTAATCCTAATTAGGGTCGTGGGGAGGCTGGGGCCCATCTCATCTGACTCTGAGCAAAGGGCAGGGTACACCCTGAACAGCTCACCAGACTATTCGCAAGGCAGCCAGAACACATACAACCATTCACACTTACTCTCACACCTAGGGGCAATTTGGAACAGCCAATTAGACTACTGTTTACGTTTTTGGACTGTTGGAGGAAACCGGAGTACCTAGAGGAAACTCACACAAGCATGAGGAGAACATGCAAACTCCACACACAAATGCCAGGGCCCAGGAATCAAACCAAGGCCTTCTTGCTGTGAGGTGGATGTGATAACCACTGTGCCACCGTTCCGCCTGATATCCAATTGTTAAAAGACAAGCCAAAAAAAAAATAAAAATAAAAATGGTGGAACTTGTTTAGTCTTACAGTAAAATGAGATACAAAACCGAATGTGGTTATTTACGCAGGTCTCCATAGCCAATAATATTGTTTATACCTTAACTGTAATCATAATATATAGTGATTCTTCAATTTTCCTGTTAGTCTCAGTTAAAGAATTGTAGCCTGTTTACCTTTCTGTCCCAAAAATATGCTTACAAATGTTTAAAAATATAGTAAAATAATTAAAACCGAAATAACCTTGTTCGATCCATCCATTAGCTGCTGTGCTAACTGAATGGACATAGACTGATTTCATAGCCAGCGTTGTGCTGAACATTAAACTTTTCTCCAAGTGAATCGCTTAAGCTACATTTAAGACTCCACCATCACCCCCACCCCTCTGACACATACACCCACTCCATGTCTCACTCCTCTCTGTTTGATCTAATTTGGTATAATAGGCCTCATTTGATTGTCATTGGCCTAATGAGGATAATTAATTGGCCCTTCTGGGCTATTGTAATAAGCCAACCACTGGGCTGAGCGAAAGTAAACACGTAGTGTGGAGCTGTGAAAATAAATAGAGTTTGAATGTGAGATTATTACACTCAAATGAATGTTTAAATCACGCTCTGCTTAGCATGTGTCTGTGAAAACACAGCAGACTCCCACACTACGTCCGCGTTTCAGACCATGCTGTTGTAGCTAACGCCTCACTAGCATACAGCGGTGATGCAATTTCAAATCCAGTTCACCATAAACTGGCTCATTCTTTTTCTAACACCTATTGCTGAAATGAAACCTTCCTATTAAGCTAAAAGAAATAAAATGCATAACACCATGATTCTGATAAACTGTATTTACCACATGTTAGAAAACTATAAAATAAGGGTTCTTACAAACACAAATTAATCTTAGCATAGGGAAAATAAAAAGTAAATTAATTAAAAAACATAATATAAATGTTTAAGCTTAGTGTTTACATGTTTTTCCCCTTTGGTGACAATAAAATGGGAACTTGAGAATTCAGAGAACACAAACCTCTGTTAATTGTCAATTTTTTTTATTTTTTTATAGTGCTTTTTACAATTGACATTGTCACAACGCAGCTTTACACAGTAAAACTAATTACAATAGAATTTAAACATTTCTTCTGCAAACCCTACATAGACAAGACCGCGGTAACGGTGCCAAGGAAAAACTCTCTCAGTTGACACAAGGAAGAGACCATGAGAGGAAACAGACTCAGAACCCTCATTTGGGTGAAACCAGCCAAAAATTCAAACCGAACAAGAGAAACTTCATTACAGTCCAACATGAAGTTTGGTTGGTTATACCACAACTGTAAGTCCTAAATCATTTTTGCAAAAGAGTTTATATCACAAGTAGTAAAAAGTCATCTTCACAGTTTCCAAGTGCACATCTAAGTCCATATGGGCCAGCATCAGCACACCAGGACAGACCACAGGACTCAGAAAGCAGAAGGATTAGGAGGATCATGATCACAGGCATCCCAGAAGCAGCATGTGTACCTCAGCAAAAGCAGAGAGAGAGAGAGAAAGAGAGAAAGAGGTTGTTTGGTATGCTCATAACAGTGTAATGATAAAACAAAGAGTGCTGGGTGCAAGCAGAGACTCATAGACATGACTGACTATGGCAGCATGACTAAAAAGAGAGAAACCAGAAGGAAGGCAGACATGAGAGCTCCTTGTGACATTGGGCAATCAGCCACTCCACTGTCAGGGACCTGGGTGAACATGTGGCAGTCCTTCTTGACCAAATTCCAGTCTCTGATTGACATTTCATAAAAAAATTCACACTAAATCTATTTATTTATTTTATTTTTTAAGCAATCCTGCTAACAAACAATTACAAACTGAGGGTAAAACATAACTTTCATGGCAGCGGTAAACATAAGCTGTAAATACTGAACTCAAAGTGAAATGTAAGAAAGAAAAGTCAAAATTTCAGGTTTTAAACTGTCTGGAAGCTGAGCGTGATTTATCAGATACATCAGCAAATCAGATTTATCCCATTAAAATTATGTTCATGGTTAAACACCTGAGAGTTTAGTGAGAGTGTGCTTCCACTCTGTACTAGTAAGTGTTTCCCCTCATTCTGATGACATTTGCCTATAAAAACAGATCAAAGAAAAACCTAAGGTCAACTTGTGCAGATGTGGTACTTCAGTGTCTATGTGTGTGTGTGTCTTTGCACACATCTTGTCCAAATTGAAGATGAGATCATTGCTTACCAACATCATCATCTTCCAAGACCTATAATGCTCTGTCACTGATGGCACTGACGTTGGGTCTATGCTTTTTTATAGGCTTAGTGGAATAAATGGAAAACGCAAACCAAACCGCTATAGCAAAAATATTTATTTATAAAGTCATCAAAGAAAAAAAAAATGTTACATTTACTTACACAGGAAGCGATGAGGTAAGGATAGGTATGACTTCTGTCTCATTCAAGCTCAATTTTAATCTTAAACAATCTCGGTCTCTGTCTGTCTCACTCTTACTTTCTGTCTATATCCTTGCTGGCCCTGTCCTGCCATAACCGATTCAGGCATGGTGTTATGGGAATGGTTCTATGGCGACTAAAGGCCGTGTTTTGATTGGCAACTCGTAACGACTCCAAACTCCACAACCGTCGGCCAGACTCGCAACATTCAATCACACAACAGTGCTACCATGGACACCAAAATGAATTAAAGGCCATTGTTGTTATTGGAATATCAACTGGACTTTCCATTCTCGGAACTGTAATAAATTTAATGAAAAAAAAAATGAAGGACTTCATTGGCACTAGTATTTAATAAATCAAATGGTTCAGAAGTCTAATGTTTTGCTGAGTATAAACTACATGTATTAAAAGAAGATCCGAAGGATAATAGTTTATTAATACAATATAGATAGTGTGAAAGAAAAAGCAATGTCTCTGCAAAGGAATATGTAAATGAGTCAGCTGACTTCATTTGACTTTCACTTTCTGATACCAGTTTTACCTGATCAAAATTGAAGCAGACTGGGAGTAAATCCCAGGAACACCAGGCGTGACATGAGAATGCACAACATAATGACAATACACTGTGCAACAGTCTTAACGACCTCATTATTAATATTAACAGACTCAAATACAATTGGACTTGAACAAACTACACACCCGGTTCAAGGCAGGAATGTTGCGCCTCAGGAATATTCTGCCTCATTGTTCAGGGTTAAATAAAAATGTGTGAATCAGAAACGGCGAATCATTTCTTTCCGTCTATGAGTCGAAACAATCAGAGCCGAGTAACAGGGCAGGAATCAATGCCTGTGTAATAGGAACAATTGGATTTATGGGAAAGGGGTGAGACATTCTTTTTTCTGAGACCATTCAAACGTCTCAGACGTCAAGCCATCTAAGATGTTTTCCTTTCTGCCTCTAATCATTCAAACATTTCATTTATTTGCCAAACCTGCTAGAGTTGGGGGGAGGCTGGAGCCTTTCTCAGCCAACTCTGGGTGACAGTAGGGTACACCCTGAAAAGGTCATCAGACAAACTTTTATGTTTACACTCACACCTAGGGGAAACGTGGAACAGAAAATTAGGCTAATGTGCATGTCTTTGGACTGTTGGAGGAAACAAGAGCACCTGGAGGAAACCCACACAAGCAATGTGGACAGCTAGCAAATGCACTTCAAGTCTTATTTAGCGCCGTTACTGTTTTGAAAGCCGTAATGCTTGCATTTTTATTGTGTAGTTAGTTATATGTCACCCTAAATGCAGAACTTGTGACTTGTTATATGTCATGCTTCTGGTCCCGTAACGGAGCAAAAACATGCGCGGTGGCTGCATGGCTGTTTGTTCAGTGCAAAACCAAAGCCTGCACACTGAGAGGTTTACTTTTATGACAGTATTGTGGGATGTCTGTGTAAACTCTGTGCCTGACAAGCATTTTTTTTCTCACTGAATGCCACTGACCACAATCAGACTTCGTCACAAAGTCACTGCAGAGCACTACCCTTTCATCAGCGTGCATTCACGCATACAAATTGAAGACTGTATAAACAAATGCTAGCATGTAGTCCTAAGTTTTTTGCGCTGGTGATGCCAACGCCACAGACAGACGTTACCTTTCAGCATGGTTTGTGGAATCCATTTCGGTGACATTAGTCCCGACCTCAAATGCTAACACTATATATAGAGAAAGTGCAGAACTGGCTGACGCTCAGAATAAATGGGTGATTTCATCTATAATCCACACAAACAGCACAATGGCAGTATGGCCTCAAGACACTGCAAACAAGTGCAGAAAAAAAATAATATAAAAACAAATTAACCCACATACAAACAAGCAAATGTTGACTGATTCATGTCAGGCATAGCGGCGCTCCGTTTGAGCTCAACTGGACGCAGAGCGCTTTCTGTGACTGCCGGATTTGACAGCAGGAGCAGCATGATGTTACGAAAAGAGAGCAAAGCAGGCTGGGTGAGAAATGGGTTTGTGTTAGAATTTGGCCTGATACGACTTCAAACCCATTTCCAAACTTACTTGAATGCTAGGAAGAGATGATGACAGCCGAGCAGTTTGTTAGGCTTCAAACCTGGATTCAAAAATCAAAGCGCAAAGCAAGAAAATAAACTAAGAAATGAATCATTACGTCATGGTAAAATGCTGCCTTTTCATCCATTTCGAACAGTTTCGCTGTGTAAATGAAACCCTAGCATGTATCTCGTTTCGGAGCAGTTCAGATCTGCGCTGTGCCTCACTGCTCTCCAAATGGAAGCGTTCATGTTTTATTGCCACCCTCACTTTCATGGCCTGCCAATTTGGCTCGCTGAGTAAACAGTCTGTATGAATTGCTGATAATTGGGAGAGTTGCCTGCAGTATGGGAGAGAGTTCATAGGTCATAGGTCAGTGTTTTTGGGCTGCTGGCCAGCTGTGAATGGGTCAGCGCTCATTAAGAACCATTCGTGTGGACTTGCACCTGAGCTGTCACAAGCATTAAAGCCTTTTAAAACACGTTTATTACGCATTGTAACTGCATTCCTTATGTTTAAGCTGGATGATGCAGACTGGTTACAAATGTTAACAGATTTAAAAGCATTTTAAAACAGAGCTCTGCGCTGTCTCACACTTTATATGATGCCCATATTCATAAAGCTTTATGAATATATGTATAATTTTTCTGTGCTTTGATTATCATGCTTTTTAAAACATTAAATGTCATTGTATTGGTGAACCTGGTTGAATTAAAGCTGTTCATTAATTTTCTGTAATTTATATAGATGTTATCATTCATGTTATCTAGGATTTAGCATTTCTATTATAGCTAGAGGTAGACTCATAGAGTGCAAAGGTATTGCTGCCGGACACCTATGGATTGTGGTGACACACTGAATAACCCAAAAACTCCAGTTAGGCTTATCGTTAAGGTTTGATCACCTCATGTTAAAAGAGTGGGATTTTCTCTAAATTTATGACCTTTTTATGACCTTGTTGTGAAGGCTGGCGCCCATCGCAGCCATCTTTGGACGAGGGCAGAGTACACCCTGGACAGCTTGCCAGGCCATCGCAGGGCAGAAATACAGCAGATTATCTATACTTATTCAATAGCACATACAATAAGCAGAGATGAACAAATCAATTAGAAGCTGGCTTTTGGTAGGAAAAGTTTGTTTACACTGAAGAGGTTTGATAAATGCCTTTTTATGATACGGTGTGGGAATGATGTTCCTTTGCATCACACGACTCGATAGCAGGAATTACATGCAATGTATTGATACTGGCCATGGAAGAGCTGATGATGTTAACTGATAATTTATTATTTTTTTTCCATTTTTGGGATAATCCCCAGACATTGCCATGTCAAGTCATGTTTTGATGTATATAAGTTGGATTGAAAAATAAATAAATAAATAAATGAAATGAAATTCTGTCCTAATTGTAAAATCGAAACATTTTTATGGTGTTTTACGCTGAAATCGAAAGAGTCATCATTTTAAACGATATCTAAAAGTACGGCCCTGCATCTTCCAGCTGGTTTGGTGCTGGTGGGTCAAAAAAGCAGTAAATCACGGTGACATATTGTAAGGGGAAAATACACCACACTACAAGGTTTAAGTGTCACTTAGTTTTGAAACACTGCATTACACCACACTGTTATGATGTTATTTTTCCCAAGTGTTACAAATTTATTCATTTCCTGCAACGGTTTCTCCTATTGTGGTCACAGGAAAACTGAAGCCTATCTCAGCTGACTAGGAGCAAGAGCAGGGTACACCCTGAACAGCTCACCAGTCCATTGCAGGACCACCACACCTAACCTCTCTCTCTCTCTCACACACACACACACACACACACACACACACTCACACCTAGGGGCAATTTAACAAACACTTAACAAACAGGTAATTAGCCTAATGCGCATGTTATTGTACCAGAAGGAAACCCTCGCAAGCACGGGGTGGAATGTGCAAACTCCACACAGAAGTACCCGAGTTTGGGGCCCAAGTCCAGGATATTTTTGCCATGAGGAGGACATGTTAATCACAAGGCCACAGTGTCACCCCAAAGTATTCTACTTTCAATATATATATTTTTTTTAATAACTGAACTGACACTATTCATCAAAATGCTTTTTAATACACAATATTTTTATTCAAATCAAAAATATACTGCAGCATTTGCTGTATACTCTCATAATTTTTTATAATGAATAAAACCGAAAAGTAATTTAATGAAAGAGGAATGAACTTGTGTGGATCTAGTTGATTGATTGTTATGCTGTAATGGATCAACATGTTATTTATTGCTTTACAAGATAAACATGGATTCGATATTTTAAAAAAATGATAAAAATAATTGTTAAAAAATAATAATAATCACATTTAGCAGTGTATGCGCCAGTGTATGTGAGGTTGTCTTTATTGTATAATCTGACCTGCATAGTGTAGATTTTTCTTATAATGAAACCAGATTCCAGATCACTGGACCATCTCAATGGAGGCCTGCCAACGTCCACCAGGCCCTTCTCTTGGCTTTAATCGAGACAGCTCTCCTACAGTTTCTTAAAGATGAGTGGATGTCTGTTTCGTATGCTACGGTGCTGGAGGGTCATGATGTCGACTTTGCTCTTGAAGGATGCTGCTACTTGTACATTGTACACTTGCCAAGATGGAACGGCTAATGTGCAGGAAGTGAGGGAGTTAAAGAGTAAGCATGATGAGGCCGTCTTCTTACATCTTTCATTCTGAATACATCATGAAACAATCCGAAATTATCTCACTAACAGTTGCAATTGGAAGCTGTAATACAAATGCAGACTCTGCATTTACTATGTAAATTTACACACACACAAAAAAAATGCCTTGCAAATGTGTTCCAGTCTCATACTGTAAATACTCAATATGAAAGAAGATCCTAGGTATTGATGACACATATAAAACAGTTTTAGAGCAGTTCAGTCCCTCCAAAAATATTTTGCAACTGCACAGTGCTGTACAAGTGAGACCCAGTCTGTAGCACTTGTACTCGCCACAACAGCCAGATTTACAGCCACATTTGGTGAGCTGTAGGCAAATTTTGGCTATTGGAGAGTTGGCTGTCCAGAAGACCTGCCATTCCTTACCAACCTTCTGACATCCCCAGTCTGCAGGGTCCTCTGCCTCTGGCTGACATATGTGCACACTAAAAATTCATAGCTAAGATATGATACTTCAAGTTAATGGCAGCCATCTTGGACGATTGAAATTATCTGCTTCACTAAAACTGTTTGAATTAGTCTCGTGATGCGATTTTCAGACAGTCAACAACAATGTTGACGACAAGAAAGCTAGGTAGGCCAGTTGGCTCCAGCAATTGTACTGAATCAGAAAGGAAAGAGTAAAAAAGCTTTGATTAGACAACGTGTACATTGTGGGAATTGCATTACATCCTCATGACCGTAAGTGAATTGAAACTCTATATATATATATATATATATATATGTGTGTGTGTGTGTGTGTGTGTGTGTGT
>JAOUQZ010000051.1:22785253-22797849 GCA_028564935.1 Neosilurus hyrtlii
TGTATATATATATATATATATATATATATATATATGTATATATATATATATATATATATATATATATATATTGTGTGTGTGTGTGTGTGTGTGTGTGTGTGTATGTATAGTTTCAATTCACTTATGGCCATGAGGATGTAATGCAATTCCCACGATGTACACGTTGTCTAATTAAAGCTTTAATATTCTGCATGGTCATTTTAACCCACCATAATTACACATTACTCCGTTATACTGTCTCCAGTCTGAGTTTGAAATGCCCACAAATGCTCTGACAGGCAAATACACTACTAATAGTCACGTTAGTCATTTTCTGATTGGGGCGTCAGTGGCTACTTAATTTCAGGCCATGTCTCAGAGCTGTGCCAATGTTACCCATGCTTGTCATGTGCAGTGAAGTTTAATAAGTTAGACACAACAAACAAACATTAATGGTCCTTTCTGCAAACATTTAGCCAAGTCACTGAAAGCTTCCTGGCAGAGATCAGTACCCAGACTGCATTGCTCCAACTTTCTTACGTTCTCAGGGGTTTTGGTGCTTCTACCTTCAGTAGCAGTGGCTCCAGAGCTGGTGATCCGTGGTTTGGTTGTTTTCCTACTCAAAGACACCTTCCTGACCCTGGTGTTTAATTTTTGGTGAGCTGTGAGTTAATTGAAATGTATTTTTTTTAAAAATGTACTACTGTAGACCAGACCTTTAGATCAAACCTCAGTTCACACCTAGGAGTAATTTGGAACAGCCATTTGGTTTAATGTGCATGTCGTTGGACTGTGGAAGGAAACCAGAGCACCCAGAGGAAACCCATGAATGCATGTTGGGGAAAAAAAATTCCACACACTGGGCTCAAACCCAGGACCATCATGCTGTAATGCAAAATTGTAAACTTCCTTGGTGGAATCTGTCAATTCAGTATTGAAGAATCATCTTTATTAGGAATGAGTCTTACACTCACTCATGTGCCAAATTTACTTACTCCTATTAGGGTTGTGGGAAGGCAGGAGTCTATCTCAGCCATCACTGGGTGAAGGAAGGGTACACCCTGAACACACTCAAACAAACTGCCATTTACACTCACAACTAGGGGCAATTCAGAACAGCCAATCAGCCTTATATGCTTGTCTTTGGACTGTGGAAACCAGAGTACCCGAAGGAAACCCATACAAGCACTGGGAGAACATGCAAACTCCCCACAGAAACTTCTGAGCCGGGACTCAAAGCCAGGACCTTCTTACTGAGGTGATGTGAGAGTGTTAACCCCTACGCCATCACGTCCCACTTGCTTGAATCTGTCACTTCAATATTGGAAAATCATCTTCAGTGAGAATATGTGGTACAATCTACACTAATAAGTCTGGGGTTCTTGGAAAATTCTTTTTTGTGTTAAACAGTCTGCTCTTAGGATGAGTTTGTTAAAGTTGGCAGTCTCAAATGTATATCATTTGTAAATGAGTTTCCTTAAAGTGGAATAATTTATCAGTCCATCTATTATCTCTTCCTGGCTTTCATTAAAACTACAAGTAAAAAGGCACTAGTAGGAGTGTCATGTTTGTATTGTCTTAGTTTGTTTAAGGAGTACTGAGTGACTAGTTCACATACACCAAATTATATTTGAAAATGATTCATCCTGTTTTGACAGTCTCCCCAATTTACCAAAAATCCATATATCTAACAATACCATACTAGCGTGCCAAGGAACACACATGATACTTATTCACACTGTGGTTCTTGGAAACAAAGCACTGCTCAGATATGCCAGCTGCTAATAATCCAATGTCAAAGAGCATATGTCATCATTCTAATTTTGAACCTTTTACAAATTCCCTTCATCAGTTTATATTTTTTGTATTTGCAGCACAGTGACATGGCCTCCTCACAGGTTTGAGTCCCAGGCTCGGGTACTCCATCGGGATGTGGAGTTAGCATGTTCTCCCTGTGCTTGGTTGAGTTTCCTCTGGGTACTCCAGTTTCCTCCCACGGTCCAAAAACATGCAAATTAATTGTCTGTCCAAATATCCCCTAGGTGAGGGTGTGAGTGAGAATTATTTTCTGTGGGCTCCCGAGTGGCGAATCAACAAAATGCGTGTGGATTTGTGGATGTGGATTTGTGTGATAGTGTGTTAGGCCACGTGCGCAGCAGTTCATAAAGAGGTGGGTGACAGCATCGCGTGTCACACAGGGGCATGTGCATGCTTACACCCCTTCCTGCGTGGTGGTGGTCATATGTGATAGAGAGGGTGGGAATTAGATACTGGTCTTGTGAGCTGTTCATGGTGTACCAGTACTCTGCCTTCACCCAGGCTCCAGCCTCCCTTAAACATAATAGTAGAATCGGGGAAGAGATGAAGTCTGAGAGGGGAGATGGAGAAAATATTTCTGTGTGCATGGTGCATGAACCGCATGTATAGAGTTGTACACTAGTTTAGATTACACGGTAAACTGTCTGGGTAAAAGTCAATTAAATTTAATGCATTAATTCCACAATTATTTATTGCTGTAATTAATTTGTCTACAGCTTCATCCCACAATTTATTTTCATATTCTTTTCTAACAGCAACTGAGTCTCCTTTAGCAATTCATTTTGTGCTGTGTGCTTTTAATAATATTAAGAAGCACTTGCCTCAAACACGTAGCACAGCAACACTCTCTTAATGTTTCCAGCAAAGCAAAATCATTTCTATGAGGCTAAGGAACTTCAGATGAAACGATTCATCTCAAGAGCCAAAACCTTGTACTTTGTCACTCAACCAGATCAGTAACACAAAAAATTATTTCCGTATGTCTGAAAGCCGCTAGAGTTTGGACGTGTCCCGGTGATTTTCTAACTAATGCCTTTGTCACAGAGTCAACACAAACTATAAACTACAGCTTTGTGGGAGTTGCAAGACAATGAGTCACCAGTAAAAAATCTAGGCACAGACGGAGTGGAGGTACGAGACAATGACGCAAAAAAGTAATAGAAATAAGCTATGCCAGTACAGGTGGGAGCAGGATACAGAACAGGAAGCGATAAACAGAAGAACTGGCAGATGGTGAGAGAAAAAGAACCCAAACTTTTCAGCAGGTGTAGGATGACCAGTGGGAGGAGGTGCGAATTAAAGAAGTCGAATATGAGACAGAGTGAAATGCAGAAATAGAAATAATGACAACAACAGGAATGGTGGAAATAAAACAAAAGCTGATATAAATGTAGAAATTGCAGTTGCTATGGTGAAAACGGCATTAAAAGCCGATATATCAATCATTAAAGCTCCACCACCTGCTTTGTAATGCACCCACTATGGAAGAAAAAACAGCAAGATCATCAAAACAGATTGCACATCAACTGAGTGTGATTAAGAAAGCTGTTTAATGCCCCTCTTGGTGTTTGTGGGTCTTTGTCTCAAACTTTTAAAGGGCCGAAGGAAGCAAAGAATTTCAAACGGCTTCAACTTTTGACTCTTGTACACTCTGTCCTGACATAGGTGGAGGAACGTTCTTAGAGCTTGTCTGTTAATTGGGAATAACTTCCCTAAAGACACCCTAGAGAGTCACTCTTTTTCTCCAGACCTGTCAACACTCCTTTCAAATGGGGATTTGTCTTATTTCGGGGACCTCTTTTTGCCATTTAATATGAATCCCAGGCTACAGCTGCTGGAGTGATCAAGGGAAGGGGAGCTTGTAATGTGTTCTGGCCCCAACGGCCTCCTGCACTCATCTTCATTACCATGAAATGCATTGAATATTGAACACATTTTTTTTAATGTCTTATGTAAAAAGTTGGAAATAATTTAAATCAGGAAGGGGCTGCAGTTAAAGTTTGCTTTTCTTCTGGCTTCTAACAAATTCACTCCATCTTATTTCCCAAGTTTTGGGTGCAGAATGATGCAAATTACTTTTTATCGTTCCTTTTTTTTTCTTTTTCAGGAGCTGGCTCCACAGATTTCAAAGAGGAATTGGTAGAAAAGTGAGTTATTGGGTGTTGCAATTTACCAGTACATGCTAATAAATATCAAAGGAATTAGATCACCAGTCGCGCATGTGCAGTTCGTTCACGAAAGTTAATTTTTGACAGAGCTTTATAATCCAAGTCAATATTTTGATTTAATCAAAGCTTTTCATAAGTTCAGTCTTTACAACTTAGTAATATTTTGAGGAATGCAAATGTGTGCCAGCCTATCCTTGGTAGGCTTTCACCAGATCAACCCTATAAAACCAGAAATGCTTGAGCAAACAGGCACGAGTGCCTATGGATGAAGAACAAGGTGTTTTCTATGCAACAAAGTAAGGTAAAGATCAGATATCATACTAATTTTCTAACCTTTACTTTTTTATTTTGGATACCATTGGAGCCCCACAGCAAGTACAATTCCTAGAAACTATACAGTTCTTCAGGAAGCTGCGACCCGACCTCTCCCTGAATCGCTAATTTTGAGTGTTTGGCTTCCTCCTCTCATTTATGTTTTTTCTGTTCTCTGTGACTACCCTTCTCTGATTGGTTTCCTTTCTAAAGTGGGTCATCTTTCCTATAAGTAAGCTGGGAGTCAGAGTGGGATGGACAGAGATAAGTGCCATGATGCACTATGGTGCAAAAAATAACTACATGAATAAATAATTAAAATAAATAGATACAAACTCTGCAAACATCTTGTGTTTACAGCCAGTTTAAACAGTAGTTTCCCCAGATGGAAAACTTGTGCTAACCTCATTATTTGACACTCTGACATCTTCTATCATGGCTATTCATCACTGTAACAACATTTGTGGGTCAAAAAAAGAAAAGAAAAAGCATAAAATCTCTCCTTTAAAAAGAGCTTGTGTGTTTCTTACTCTACGTTTGCCAACTATTTACTCTCGCCTGAGTTACAGCAAAGAGAAGTGAGATTTCTTGTTCTATGTGTTGTCGAAGCACCGCTAGTGTTTTTATGATGGCATCAAGCACAAATGGGATAATTGGATTAAAAGTATTGTCCATGATCCTGACAGCTGGCAGAGCTGAAATCTGCTCATGGTTATTACATCCAGCTCACAGCAAGAAGGTCTTGGGTTCTAGGTTTAACTGAAATGTACTGAAATGTAGTGTATTGAGAATGCCATTAATCTTTCTGATTGAATATAGATATATGTATGTCGGTTTTAAGAATCACACCCTTAACCCTAAAGCAGAACTGATTAAGTGACTGGTGGAGCGAACACATGTTCACTGACCTTTCACGTGGCACCAACTGGAACATATAATGCCAGATCCTTTTTGTTGTAAAATGGGGCCTAACATTAGGTTACGTTATGTTACCTGAATGACATGTTCACACTAATACTATTAATACCATTACTACTGTCGTGACATTTGTTACGTAGAAATTCGAATTTAAAATCTTACCTCTTCCTAGTCTTCGGACACAGGCATGCTCTGTCTTACTTGAAGATGAAGCTGAACTTCTGATTATCTAATTACATCCCGGCGTTCTGAAATGTTCCTGTCTATGCAAATGTAATAACTACCGTGATATTACTTTATTTTACAACAATTTCTGTAAGCTCTCAAATATCTAGTAATAATAACATGAACAATATATAGCTCACACGAAACTTCTAGGACTGAATGTGCACTTGTGGATTGCAGAAAGGCAAATATATAAAATTTTCTGTGGAACGAAAATCGGCGCTTCACAGTACCTTCTGTGTTGCTCATGCAAAAGGGGAACACTTTCTGGACTTTATGGCGGATATAAATGCTTCAGGAGCGGCACGGTGGTATGGAAGATGTGGAAACGTGAAAGAAGGGAAGGTGCAGCTCACCCCCTGCCACCAAACATTTGTCCTGCTTGTTTGGGAATAGAACCAGCAACCTTTAGGTCCCAAACACGCTTCTCTAACCATTATTCCGTGCCTGCCCCATAATTAATGAATTCATATGTATTTGTTCTTGCTCATATCATATGCTAATGAAAAAGGACCACTATCTAGTGTACATGCCACACTCTCTTTAAAATAATAATATATATTTTATTTTCCTTCTTACTGCAAATTTCAATATTTCATATGTTCATTATTTATAATTTCATGATTTAAGATCCTCAGTAATCAAATATCTAACCATAAAATATGATTCAGTTCATGTCTACCTGTATACAAGCATGTGATGATATATAACTGTAGAAAATCATTATGTTTGCGGAATTCTGTAAAATCATTCACTGAACTGCAGAGCTATGAGTTAATATTTGCAAGGCGCACACTCCTTAAGTGTTTCAGTTGGAGCCGAGGAATTTCCAGGCATCATGAAGAAAAATATTTAGATTTAAAGTCCTCAAATAAAATAGATACATTGAGAAGCGGTGTCATGGACCACTGAGAAGTGGAGAGTCAACTTCCTGTCCTCTTTGTGGCTTGGCTGAGATCTCTGAAAATGGCCTTACCTGCATTCAGGCTCAATTAAATTTTTGGAGGAGATACAGGTCAGAAACCGAGTCTTCTTAGGAGGAGAAAAGCTGGCTTTCAAATCAAACACTCCCCTCGCTCAGTCAACTATTCAATCTTTATTTATGAGTGCGCCCATAAAAACGGTTTTCAGCGACACTGGTAAAGTCACCTCCCTTATGTAGGAGATGATGATTTTTATTCTCATGTATTTTATTCATGACATGTTTTTTTTTTCTGTTTTGAATGACTGGTTGTTTTATTGAGTAATTGGAACAATATACATTTCCAGTCAAATAGTTTTTGACATCTTGAGTTATTTTTCAGAGTTATTACACTATTATTACTGCAATACAACCTAAAATAATACAGGAATGGGGATAAATAAGAAAAGCAAAACCATTCTATAACTTATTAATCATTTGCTCTCATATCATATCAATGTTCTCGATCTTTTTATTAATTAAACATTTAATAAGGCTTTTTAAGCCCTTAACAGAGTTGTGGTAGCACTATTAATTTATGCATTCATTCATCTGCCAGACCACTTCATCGAATCTGGGTGAAGGCAGGGTACACTCTGAACAGCTTGCCAATCTATTGCTGGGCAGCGTTAGTTCTATGTGGAAACACAATGAAAAACAAATTGAAACAAGATTTATATGGTTAATATTTACATATTTCACCCTTGACTCTGAGGCAGGTTAGGTGATCTACACGCTTTAGAGCTATCCGCTAGCAGCCAATGGAATCTTTTCTGCTATGTTCAGCATACTCATTAAAATACCAAAGTAAGCTGTGCTCTGTAAAAGTGCAGTATATGCTACAACAACAATAGTAATATAAAAAAAAGATTAGCTTTGCTTGTGCTCACAAAAATAGGAAAATACAACAAATGATGTGGGATGATGTCTGTAATTATCATGATGATCTTGGTGGAATCATGATGATCTTGAGGGGAACTTGGTGGATTTGTGATGTTTCTGGAGAACTCGGTGAAATCGAGATGATTGCGCTGATCATGGTAAGATTTTGGACTGTCACAAATTTTGCTGTGATTATTATAATTTGATGTTAATCGTGATAGAACATGGGAATCACAGTAAAGCACAGTATAGCTTAATAGGCCTTAAAAGACTTTAACAAAAAAGAAAGTAACAGACCTTGATGGGCCATCGTTGGGGTTCTTGATAAACTTGGCAACACGATTCCTTCAAGTTTCATCTCCTGGATGCGCTCTGCCTCCTTCTTATACCCCAATCATGCTTCAAGCGTGCTCATAAATCGTGAAGCGCCACACTTTTTTAATTGGGGACATCACGGACATCATGCCCCAGTGTAAACCCAGGGTAATAATGTTCACTCGAACTGATAATGGATGGGTTGTTTTCACTGTTTCTTGGTTTATGTTCACTTCAAGGTGATTGGGCTGATTGATAAAATACATGCTGTGGTTACAGTGTGGACATTCACACAGGATGATGTATTTATAATTTACAATTACTCATAATAAAAGTATTTATAATTACACACAAGATGAATGTGTCCTGTAAGAGGTGTTTTTTTATCCGAACGGGCTGGACCCATTCACACTCACACAGTGTCAATTTGGAACAGCCAAATAGCCGAATGTGCATGTCTTTTGACTGCGGGAGGAAACTGGAGTACCTGGAGGAAATTCACTCGGGGAGAACATGCAAACCCCACACACAAACGTCCTCGCTGAGCGAAGGACTTGACCCCAGGACCTTCTTGCTGTGAGGCAGACGTGCTAACCACTATGCCAAATTAGAATAACATTATTTTATGTAGGAAATTGTTACCACAGTGATATGATAGTCCTGTGAAGAGCTTCTCCCATATAAACTGTGATCATTTAGTACCATTGGCCTGTTTGTTACTTTTCTGGCTTATTTAGTCTGTATCCAGACACTGACTTTTGTCAGATGGCCTAAGTGTGAATTTTGTTGCCAGTAGTGATTGTGTTTTTCATTTAGTTTGAATAGTCTATGCACACATGTAATACCTGACCTATATTAGCTCGAGCTCACCTCACACCAGTAATCCTGTCCTGCGGTCTTTGACATTTGGTACGTTTCAGTGCAACATGCAGACGCCTAAATCACACTCGATCCCATGAGCTTTCTTATATTTATGATGCAATCACTTTAGTCGGCTAAATCATCTACCTTGTCAAATATCACAGTGGGGTTTATACGTCTACCAGCTGTTTTAACAGTGGCCTGGCGAGCAGTCCAGGGTGTACCCTGCCCTTGCCCAGAGTTGGCTGAGATAGGCTCCAGCTCCCCTGTGACCCTAATAAAGGACAAATCAATTTAGAAAATGAAATGAATGAAATGAAGCAATGACAGGCGACATGGTGGGGTAGTGGTTAGCATGTCCACCTCACAGCATGAAGGCCTTGGTTTGATTCCCGGGCTCTGGGTGTGTTTGTGTGGAGTTCGCATGGTCTCCCTTTACTAGCATGGGTTTCCTCTGGTACCTTGGGTTCCTCCCACAGTCCGAAAACATGCACAGTAGGCTGATTGGTTGTTCCAAATTGACCCTATATATATATATATATATATATATATATATATACTTATGCATGCAAACTAGTGTGCATTCATTAACATTTTAAGCGTATTGGCCATCAGAAATCATCTTCATAAAATACTTTAGACATGTGTACATTTTCATTCTTGTGCGGTAATGAAATCACCTCACATTATTTTTATAAATACGCCTCACCCACTAAAAAGCTAAGCCGTATTACTGCTGACTATGTTCGTGTCCCGTAGTGCACCAATGCTGACAGATAGAAAATACTGTACACATGATATACTATTTAAACTCCAGATAAGCATCTGAACCAGAAAAAAAAATAAAAAAGATGTTTTGAGTCACGACAGTATTAAAGCTACAGTCAAAAACTGTTTCTATTATGGCAGTCAGGGAACTTCTGTCTGAAAAGAATTAAGATTATTTGCAGATAAAACATTGCATAACGTGGATAATAATTTTAAGTTGTAATCCAAGGAGCGCTGCTAAACTTTCTTCATACAAACAGCACATTACTCAGAGATGCTCTGCCATGCTCTTCTAAGATTTCCCAAAGGTTTATAAAGATGGTTTGGATCACTGGGCAGATCTCTCTGTTGTAGGTGGCACTGACTCGTTTATACAGCTTTGTCTCTGGGATAACTGAATCAGATATTACAGTACTACTTTTCATTCATCACATGAACAGTTGCATTGCTTTTATGTCACTTGATCCTTAAGGTTAACCGTTTTAGAATTTAACTCACATATTGCATCAAAAGTGAATTTTTAGTTTTATTGCATTTATTTTTCATTAATACATTGCATGTATGTGACAGTGGTGGCCTGGTGGTAGTTTGCTGGTGTACTGATCCGAAGGCCAGGGGTTCAATCCACACTATCACTAAGTTGTCACTGCTGTCCCCCCAGTGCAGCTAACTGGGTTATCAAAGGCCGGCCATGTCTTTCACTGTCTGTGGTGAGAGGCATGTAAAACAACCATTGCTGTCATTCAAAAATTGGGTCACCATTAGTGTGTTTCTGCTGTGCAATGGCCTGGTGAGCTCTCCAGTGTGTACTGAGATGGGTGGCAGCCTCCCCATGACCCTTATTAGGATTAAGTGGTTCAGAAAATTAATGAATTTCATGTACACAACACACTGAAATGCAATCAGTGGACAACTATAGTCATAAACCGCACTCGGGGCAGAGCTGAGAACAAAGATTCTCAAACAGAGATGGCATCAAAATTTTCCAGAAGGTGTTGGCATTAAGATAAAAATTTCCTAAGGAATAAAATATATATTCATTTATTTTCTAAGCCACTTAATCCTAATTAGGGTTGTGGGGAGGCTGGCGCCCATCTCAGCCAACTCTGGGCAAGGACAGGGTATGGCGTGGACAGCTTATCAGACCATTGCAGGGCCAACGCACATACACAAATATACTATTCACACACTCACACCTAGGGGCGATTCAGGACTGCAAATTAGCCTACTGTGCATGTTTTTGGACTGTCGGAGGAAACCAACACAAGCATGGGGAGAACATGCAAACTCCACACAGAAACCCACCAAGCCTGGGAATCAAACCCAGGACCTTCTTCCTGTTATGTCAGCGTGCTAACCACTGCTCCACCGTGCTGCCCAGTATAATAGTTTTTCTCTGTAGGTGAGGTGGAGATAACAGAATTGTCCTTGAGACAGTGTTGAGTCAGGGCACCAGGAGACGTAATAAAAGCAAATTAACACTAGATTGTTTTTTATGGTTTAATTTTTTAAACATGACAGTGGTCATACATGCTCCATTACAACGTCTTTTGAAAATGTATTCAAAGTATGAAAAATGCTTTAGCTGCCATGGAAAACATGAAGGTCATATTGCATACCGCTCTTCATACTTTCAGGATGAATTTCAGGATGCTGAATTTCAAAATTAAAAAAAAATGATTGCTGCAAGACTCAAGCATTATTCAGGGTTTGTGTTGTGGATAAGAAGTAATTCTTGAATGAGGTGATGTATGAGATTTTTTGGTTGAGAATTATTTGGTTTAGGGGTTGTGATCAGATAATACCCTCCAGCAATGAATAATTCTTCGTATCCTACAAAAGCTGAATTCGCACTCACTCTCTCTCATTTGCCGAAACGCTTAATTATTCTTGGGTCATCGGGAGGCTGACGTCTATCTCAGCCAACACTGGGCAAATGCAGGGTACACCCTGAACAGCCTGCCAGACCATCACACGGCAACACAGATATAACCATTCACACTCACAATCACACCTAGGGGCAATTTGGAACAGCCACTTAGCCTACTGTGCATGTCTTTGGACTGTGAGAGGAAACTGAAGTACCCGGAAGAAACCCACACAAACACCTGGAGAACTGAATGCTTGTGTTTTAAAGATATCTATTATACAAAGATGTATGTAAACTTCTGACCTCAACTATACAATAACATAACTTTTACATCATATCTGTATTGCACAGAAGGAACCATTTTGTATAATCCAATAATCCCTTTAACCATTTACACTCTTCTTTAATTTTTCACGATTGTGCTTACCAAAGAGCAAGAATCTCTACAAGAATGGTGTGTGTTTCTTTTCTCTTGTGTTTGCACTAAGAATGATTGGTAATAAACAATTTATTTAATAAAAATGTCATTGTACATTTTTCCTCAAGCTGCCCAGACAGTAGTGTAGCATACTGTGTAAAACTATAGGCCCAGTATGTTTAGGTCAGTGCTGCATGTATCTCCTGGGAGGATTGGCCGAACCCAGTAAAGCACCGGCGAGTGCGAGAGACGGGAGGAATGGCGCCAATTCTAATAAGAGAAATGCGGGCCTTAAGAAACCGCTAATAGTTCCTAAAGTTTCCTGTCCCATGAGTCTCAGTGGCGGGAGGGAGGAGGGCTAAGGCGGAGGCTGCTAATCAGTGTCAGGCTCCTGGAAGAGATGGCTTTCCATGTGTGTGTGTGTGTGTGTGTGTGTGTGTGTTATGAGCTGAGGAAAGGGTATATTGAGGTATCCTGGAGAGAGGGACAGAAAGCAAAAGAGAAAGAGGCTGCACAGAGTACTGAATAATGTAAATCTCTATCCTTAAATACAGCAGCCTTATTGAGGAGCTCACTGGCCAGGGGACTGCCACTGTGTGCAGGAAACCTTCTTTCTTTCTTTCTTTTTTTTTTTTTTTTTTGAAAAGGAGAGCTTCACGCATGCGACAGAAACAGGGAGAGAGTGATAGAGTGTGACTTGGCAGGCTCCAGTTCAGAAAATAAGGCTTGGTTCAGCAAAGGTTTATATAATTTATAGAAAAAATTGTGGTCATTGTTTGTAACTTTTATATATATATATATAAAACAGTACTACAATTTTATCCTGTCAAGCCTGTTTTGTGGTTGCCCACTCATCAGGGGATTTATTAAGAGCATTCTTTTACCACTGTATATATACAGTCATCATCATATACATTCCTCCTTTCCCAACTCCAACATCTCAAAATTAACGTTGGATTATACCGGGACGACAGACTTGCCATCATCAATGCATCACCAAGCAAGACAGAAAAAACAAGAAAAAAATATGCAAAATATTCAAGGGCAACGGACTACGAATAACAATTGAGGCCAATAAACATACCACCAACTTCCTAGACG
>JAOUQZ010000051.1:22860807-22872795 GCA_028564935.1 Neosilurus hyrtlii
GGGGGGGGGGGGGGGGGGGGGGGGGGGGGGGGGGGGGGGGGGGGGGGGGGGGGGGGGGGGGGGGCATCATTTCAAAGTACATCTTCATGACCTCTTACTCATGGTGTATTTTTAATTAGAATGTGAGCCTGTTGGATTTGTGAAATCCTAAATTGTGTGTAGAACCATATGTGTTGGGTGAGCAAGTGATGAACTATGAGGCAAGTTGTGACAAAATCTAACCTCTAGGTATTTTCATGAGTCTGGATTAGTTAATTTGTGTTGCCTCTGTTTAAATGCATACATAAACTTATGGTACAATGCAAATCTGCAGAAAGTGGTTAAGTAAGAAGCTAAAAACAGTGCATAAAGCTCGGTGATTGGGATGTTTCATAGCGGTTATCAAACACCTTGATTATGTCCCAGAGGTCAATTAGTAGGTGATTGTGTGAGAGTGTGTAGGTCATGTCGCACATTGGTGGGACTTCGTGTCTAAGGAACAGACAAAGAGACTGAGGACACAAGTCTGGCCCTCAGTAGAGCATCATTTACTGGTCTGCCCATTACATGGGATATCCCACAAAAACCATGATGGGGATGTGTTAGGAACTGGAGTTACTATTAAAGAAAAAACATAAAAACCACAACTAAAGTCCTAAAGTCTTTCCCACAGTAAATAAAAACCTTTACAGCTGTACAGACTGTTACCAAGCACTGAAACTTGAGACTCATCCCACAGAGAAACAGGAAACATTGCCCCAGAAATGCTTGACCATAACAACAATTGTTCAATAATTGTAAAATTGTCCAAATCGAATTTAATATTAGATTTTGAATAGAATATGTGAAGCATACTCCATAGACATCGCTGCAAAGGAGGTGTAACTATGAAAATAATAATATATTAAAAAGTAGGCATTGATATAAACATGTGATTATGAAGGGTGGTGTAGCAGGATGGCACGGTGGTATAGTGGTTGGTACGTCCACCTCACAAGATGGTCCTGGGCTCAGCAAGGGTGTTTCTGTGTGGAGTTTGTATGTTCGAGTGTGAGTGTGAATGTTGGGGGTGTGCTGGCACTATGATGGATTGGCGAGCTGGCTCCAGCCTCCTTGCGATCCTAGTTCTATGAATGAATGAATGAATGAATGAATGAGTACTGTCCGAGCTACAGTTATAAAACGTTATCCAGCAACTCAGGATTATAGAACTGAACAGCGCTCTAATATGATCCTACCAACGACGCAATCTTTTGAACCCATGACCTACTCTCTTCACACGAGCCTAACATAACATACCTTAATGTGCACATAATTCAGGGCAGGTTTGATGACTGCTGCATGCATGGGTGCATCTCAAGCAGGTCTGCTCAGTGTACCTGATCTCCAAAGGCCATGTGGATATGGTGGTATTTAGTCTTCCAGAGACATGTCTTTCCCAGAAGCCAATTACAGTTATTGATGAAGGAGACCTGGCACTATCGATCACGATGAGTACATTCATTTGTGGATCTCTTGGTTAATTAAAAATGCACTCATGTGTCAAGTGGAATGGTGTGCCCACTCAACACTATACAGAAATATACTGAAACTGTACTATTCTTCTATTTGGTATTTTTTTTTATGAAGCTTACCTGAAGTTATAAATTAAAGCGTTGGAGTGAGGACAGTTTCATGGCATCATTCACGCTCAATTTCCATCTGTGGCTTGCTTTTTGATTATGGTTGTAAATCTCTTCGTCAGGGTTGGACAGTACGTCCTCTCTACGGTTATGCTTTACTAGTTTTCATGATTTTTTTCTTTTTTACAGACCCTCATGTGTTATGATTGCTCACAAAGTCATTACGTTTCAAAAATTTTATTATGAAACATTTACTGTATCAACAATCCATATTCATGCCATTCGAGGTTACTGGGAGCCAGAACGACATATTAACCGTATGCGTACAGGAAGAAAAACTTGGACTATACCCCAACAGGTTTCAGCTCATTTCATTTCATGACAACAGCGTCTTCATTCCGGTTGACATGGTGGCTAGCGTTCCTGCTTCACAGTGCAAGGGTCCTGGGTTTGATCTAGACTTTAGGTTACAGCTGGGTGAAGTTTGGCACGTACTTTCAATATCCAGCTGGGTTTCTTCTGGGTTCTTTGGTTTCCTCCAACTGTCCAAAAACAATTAGGTAGGTGGCTTAATGTTAAATTGCCCCTGGGTTTGAATCTTTTTTCATGGTGCCCTATGATGGGATGGAGTCCCTGCTATGGTGCATTCTTCTACCTTGACCACCATGACCCTGTCATTTCTGATTTTCATATAATTAACAATTATGCACTGAAGGTGAGGTTGATGTCATTGAATATTCAAGTCTAATATATCTCTAGGTGCACAGGGTTAAACATGCAAACTCCACACAGAGGTGCCCTCGCCAGGCAAAATGCCTAACTGAAGACCTTTTTGCTGTGAGGTAGAAGTTCTAACTTATTATAACATGACATAGATTACCCTTTTGCAAGTGTTGCATGCTCCTAAATGAAAAAAGGCCTGGTTTGGCCTGGTGCGTCCTTCTCACTGCTTAAATATATACAGTTGTAGGAACAGGTGAATTTAGGGACTTGGTTTCTCATCGTCATCATCACCATTTGCTAGCAATTAAGTGCAATATGGGATGTCAAAGACACAGCACAGCATTTTTAGATATCCTAAGTTTTTTTGAAGATCTATTGTGGCACCAGGGTTTTTACAGTGTGGCCCAGAGGAAAACAGAGGAAAGAAGTCATTAAAGCAAGGGTTTCATCATAGCATGAAAATTATACCTGAGTTAATGGCTTGTATGATGAAGTGAAACACCTTGAGGTGAAAAGTACTGTTATGTTTATAGAGTTCATAGTTTTAATACATCGGGTTCACCTGTCAGATCTCACAGTACCTGAATTATTGCAGCTAGTCTCTAACATACTTTGACAACTGAACTGTGAAAAATCGTGAATAAGCACCCGTCTTAACATCTGCTTGCTCGCGTCCTGATGATACTACAGCCATATGTGGCCAGTGGCTCAGTAGAGCGTTATTTGCTGTGCTATCTGATAGGGAGGGAGCCATATGCTCTCTTCCCTGTCAATCACCACTACACGATGTAAACTCATTCACATAGAAAGGAGCGGGTTGTGTGCTTTCCACTGTGTGTGTCACAATGTCCCCTGACATTGCATGTGCAGGATAGCCTTTACTCTACCTGACTGGTAGTTTTATAAAAATGTTTGGAAGGGAATTGGATGTAAATAAATTGGTGGAAAAAAATCAGGAATAATTAATGATAATAATAATAATAATAATAATAATAATAATAATAATAATAATAATAATAATAATAATAATAATAATAATAATTATCATTATTGTTGTTGTTGTTGTTGTTATTATTATTATCAACAGAAGAAATTATTATTTAATTCTTGTATTAATTGTCTAAGCCGTTTAATCCGAAATAGGGTTGCAGGGAGGCTGACTCAGCCGACTCTGGGCAAGGGAGGGGTACACCCTGAACAGCTTGCCAGATCATTGCAGGGCAACACACACATACAACCAATCAGTCACACATGGGGCAATTTGAAACAGCCAAAATGCAAACTCCACAGAGAAACGCCCGAGCCTGGAAATCGAACCCATGCCTTCTTGTTGTGCTAACCACTGCACCACCGTTCCGCTTGAATCTTTAATTCCACTTTATTTTTCGAGCCACTTTAACCTTTACTAGGGTTGCAGGAACGATGGAGCCCATCCCAGCCAACTCATGGTGAAGATGGGGTACACCCTGATCAGCTCGCCGGTCCACTGCAATGCCAACCCACACACACACACACACACACACACACACACACACACACACAAACCAAAAAAACATTTACACTCACACCTAGGAGCAATTAAAAATATAAAATAATGCATTATAAATAAAACATTAATAAAGTTGCCTGAATGGGATTTCCTCCATCAGTCACTGGCATGCTTTAATTAATGCTGTGAGCTTTAGTGACATAAACTTGGATTCAATCAGTCGAACATGAACTTAATCAATTCAGTTTGTAATCGGATATCAGCATATTAAATGCAGTGATAAATATTAATAAATAAATAAACAGCAGCGCAAACTTGACTGGCATACTCAAGTTGCAAACTGGCAAACTTGGCACACTCCCTCAACATAACCCTAACCCTAACCCAGCAGTTCAAAAAGGTGCAATGTACCACAGTCAAAACATTCTAACATGCAATTTTAATCTTTATTCATTCATTTGCTAAACTGCTTAATTCTGCTGGGGTCTTGGGGAGGATAAATTCACACACATGCAACCATTTACACCTAGAACATTTTGAAACAGCCAATTAGCCTAATGGTCATGTCTTTAGACGGTGGGAGGAAACCAGAGTACCCTGAGGAAACCCATGCAAACATAGGAAGACCGTGCAAACTCAAACTCAAATGGCATTGTCGAGCCCAGGACTTGAACCCAGAACCTTCTTGCTGTGATGTGTACATGCTCACCACTACACCACTATTGTTTGTTTTTGGAGATAACCTGATTTAAATGCTATAACTTTGCAAGGTTTTTTTGTTCATTTGTTTGTTTATTTGTTGTGGGGTTTCTTTTTTTGTCTTTTTTTCTTTTTTTGTTTTTTTTTTTTTTGCTTTTGCTAATAGTCAAAATCTCACCATGTAAAGAGTTTTCCCAAATGAACCTGGAAATCTGCATTTCATTCTTCACACATTAGACCCATTCCACACTACACCCATGTTTACCCAGGATTGTGACTTTCAGAGGTTTTGTAAACCTGGTAGTTATATTTAAAGCCAGCCAAATGTACACTGGATTGCATTGGCAATCATCCCACACACTCAGTACAATAAAGTGATGTGTGTGTGTGTGTGTGTGTGTGTGTGTGTGTGTGTGTCAATGCCATTTCCAAAAGCTTTTCTTTGCTCATCTTTCCTGTTCGCCCCTCCTGACTTACATATGGATCTCATCTCTCCTGCAATTCACTCAGGCTTTGTAATGTAAATAGTGCCGTGTGTGGAATGTATGGATTAAGGTGCTTGGAGATTAATTCCAGAGAGCTGACCCCACAAAGATAGATTAACACAAATATACACTATCCACTTACCAGCGAGAAGTAATGTCTTACACCAGGTTTTTACCAAAATAGATGATTTAATCCAGTAGCATAGTTTGTGAAATGCTTTTATTAGCATTTCACTACCTCAGTAAACCACATGAATTCATTACACAGTATTGCACAATTTCTTGTGCATATATCATAAAGCACATATCTATAGCCAGAAAGGCTGTAATAATCTCACATGCACACCACCTTTTATGTAATATGACAAGTAATTTAGCAACATTATATTTCCAACTAGATGGTGCATGTATCTCCATTATGCAGCATGAATACTGTAGCAAATACATCCGATATGGGTACTGGATTTAATTACCCATGTGCTCATCTTATGATATGTTCTATAGTACATGGATGTGACCAAATAAGCACAAAACCTTGTCCCGTTTGAAGGATTTTCAAGACAGCTAAAATTTGCCCTTTCAAGGCCACTCAAGGTCAAATGTTATTGTTTAAAACAGTTAATATATGGTTTCCTGTTTCATAATTATGTATATCAGCACTCGTTTCCACGTTATAAGGGTTCTGTTAGCAAAAATGAGCGACCATGCTCTGAACCTCACCTTTGACCTTGACATTCCAATATCAAATCATTTCTGGGACTCAGGTAGAGTAGGGTCCCTACCAACTTTGGTGAAAATCCTTGTATGCTTTTTTTTTCAGAGACAAACAAATAAACAGATGGCCGACGAACAACTACAGTACCTCTGCTAAAACTCCATTTTGTGCCTGAGGTAACAATCCCACTTTCAGGATAGGCCGAACTCATATGGAGCACATCAAACTCTCCACAGATGTAAGATATGGATTGTATCTGACATCAACATACTGCAGGATGAACAAAAACCTGTTCTCTATTATAGTTTATCCGCCATGGCAGCAGTCATCTACCAGCCACACACACATCGAGTGACGTCATTTATTCGAACATAAAACATAATCAGAGACTGACTTATCACAGTCACCATGAACACGATGACAACAACGTTACAACACAAATTTGAACGTGGTGGCTTTAGCAAAGTCAGAGCTTGTCCACATCTGGCTCACGGATGGCTCGTAATTTCATTCCGTCGCACTTTGCAAGTGTTTTTTTATTTAATGACAGCAGTAAGATTGTCCATATGGAAATTAGGATTTGCTTATTAAAAGCAGAGATATCTTCTCCAGTGGGAAAGGATATAGTGAGGTGATGACAAGTTGCACTCATGTCAAAAAATACATTTCATAGCTATCCATGTAGCACGCAGCAACTAATGCTAATGCTAGCCTCTTTCGTATTTGAATCTAAACAGAGGAGCCAAAGTATGACACCATTTGGCGTATCACAAGCGTAGATGATGTGTAGATAGCCTCGATGGACAAAAGAGGAAATGGAGCGATTTTTGGCGAACTGCAGAACGCCTGTGTGGATATGTAAGATCAGGAGCTGAATGAGATATTGTCCATGGAGTCCCTGGTGGAACTTGATGGAAATACTCAGACGAATGTGCGAAATCTCACAGAGAAACTGTTGACTTGTGACTTTTAAAAGCTTCCGTCTTTATAAAATCCATTGTGAGCTCATCCTGGGAGTCTTATCTCATCCTTTTTGCACGCTTCTTATTGTCTTTAATCTTCTAAACCAGCATACGGTAATAAAACACAATCAAACAGAAAATAAGTTGTTGTTTTTTTTTTGTTATTAATCTTAGCTGCCTCTCACAGATTATTCCTGAAGGGGTTTCCTTATTATTTTCACCTGTGGATGACAAAAGCTGCTTTGCAATACGTAGTTGCAGTGATGACTTTTGTTAAAATATAGAACTAAAACGGAATTAATTTATTGGCTCAATAGGCCAAAGTCTCATTAAAGGAGAAGACAGTATTTGTTAAAAGTTAATCTTATTTAAAACTCTGTCTGTGTGCAAATTCTTAGACCCATTGCTGCTAGATTGTATATGGGATTATTTAAAAACCTAATCTTAGAATGATGATGTCATCAAGACTCAAGTTAACATGCAAGAGCATGGCTTTAAACTTTTAAAAAAAAATTTTTTTTCAGTATTTCAGGTATATATTAATCCTTGTACATATCTAGTTTCGCACTGCACAGGTACTAATTTATATCTAAGGTTTTTGACACCTGCACCACAAATCTGTTAATAAAAGGTATGAGTGTATCAAAACCCTATACTTGTGCACGTTAACTTGGGCCTTGATGACATCATCCTTTTGGGAGCCCATAACATTTTTAAAACCAAAACTATAGTCCAAGATCTGTAGCCTACACTATAGGCTAAGCCTAAAAACTTTTTGTTTGTTTGTTTTTGCACAAATAAAGAAATGAATCTGGACATTTAAATGTATATAACTTTTAACTTTTTATTTAGTGTTTGCTTCTCGTTTATGTCCATGACCACTCGCAAATGTTTTTGTTACTAAACGCATGGCTGGTGGAGATGCTTACAATGATATACTAAAATATGTGCAGTTGGTCAAAAAATGAATTTTAATTTTATTTTTCATTTATTCCTTTATTAATTTATTTTTAAGCAGAGGTCCCACTCAGGCAGAGCACCATACTTTAAAATAAAACATCTACTTGATTCTTTATGGCTAGTACATCTGTATGTACTTACATCCATATCCATCGTGGTGCTGATTGGCTGTTTTCTCTTTGCCAGGAATGTCTGGGAATACACACTAAAGCAGTTCTTATTTTCACAAACCTTTAAAGTTGTTTTCCTTATGTTTTACTGAAAAATAAAATAATAAAATTAATAATTTAATATACACCACATATGTTTAACATAATCAACCATCAGTAAAAACATCTATCAGGAGCTTTGCTTTAAAGCAGTCCCTAAATAAATAAATATTTTCAAATATTTCAAATGTAGTTAATTCTGAAGTAAAAATTAGAAGCTTTACCTTTACTAGCACAAGAGTAACAGTTTCACTTATGAATTTTCCATCAAATAAAGGCTTTTTATATTTTCTTTTTAAATAAACTATGCCTTGGATTTTCTCTTTTCCACTGAAAGTTTTGTTCCCCACACCAGAGCACCTTTTGAGATGTTTGAGAAGTTGATGTGTTGGAAACAGGAAAAATGAGCAAACGTAAGGTTCGTAATGACTTTCGAAAGTGCCGCATTGTGATGGTGGTGTTCCTGGTATGCAAGTGCTATGTATCTACCAAACATGGTCTGAGGAAGGACAACCAGTGAACTGGCAAGAGTGTGATGGGCATCCAAGGTTCACTGATGTGCATAGAGAGTGAAGGCTAGTTGAGCAAAGGCTAGCTGGTCTGATCTCACAGAAGAGCTACTGTAGCACAAACTGCAGAAACTGTTATTGCTGGATATGATACAAAGGAGTCAGGACACCCTGTATTGCAGCTTGCTGACTGATTGGTGTATACTATCAGAATGAACTTTTGCTACACTATACTCATTTTGTAGTGGCAGCTCATTATGTGCCATAGGTCTGGGATCCTACCAAGGGAACAGAATCGGTGTCATCAGCATACCAATAAAAGAAAAACAAAATCTGGTGACTTTTTCCCCTTTAATATGGTATACAGTCAGAAGAGAAGGGGGCCAAGTACACTGTAGATATTGAAGTATGCCAGATGAGATAGAAAAAAGAAGGATTCAATTACATAATGTAAATCATTTTAAAAAACGAAGAATATTTTATTACGCAAATGAATTCTGGAAGCAAACCATACCAAGAGCACGTCACCGAATACCTCACACTGCTAAATCGGCCCATGCAGACCTCATAATAATGTTTACAAGAAAGTCTTGTTTACTCTCCTCTGAGCGCAGATTGAGTCCAGACTGAAACTCAGAGGAGGCGAAAAAGATAAAATGGAAGCAACTGGTGGAAACGCCTTTAACAGTTACACAGTGTTTGTATTGTGTCTTGTCTTGCGTGTTAGTTGCTTCGGATTAAAACAATGTAAATGAATAAGTGGAGGGAGATTTTCATATTAGTCACGTCCTTAAAGAGGAGTCCAGAGCAAACCTTTCCTTCCAAAATAAATACGAGAGATGAATTTATGGGCCTCTGTTTCAGTTCAAAAAGCAGGTCCTTGGTGAGGATCTGCACTGATCATCGCTATTCTTCATAAAATAACTGACAAGAGATCAGAGGAAATGCTGGAGACGGAGCAAGTTCTTGTTTCAAATGAGTCCCTAGTGAGAGATTCTGCAGCAGGAGAGGGAATGTCAAGAGCAGTGAATTATACTACAGCACTTTTTTTTTCAATCCTCCACCAGACAGGAAGAGCAGCAAATACTGTAGTCTTGTGCTTGATCATCAATACATACTGTTTTATTAGTAGGTTGCATGCATAGTACACAACATTAATGAAGGGAACTGAAATCAGTGCAAGAATAAATTAATTAGCAAACAGAATTAGCATACTATAGTAATAAATGTTATTCAATACAAACACCTCAAGTTATTTATCAGTTATTCCTATTAGTCTATTATTATTAGGCTATTAGTCATATACGAACCGAGGGAGTGAAATCACTATTTTACTCTAGTTTATTATTACCCAAGAAATCTAGCATTTTTTTGTTTTATTCAAATTTTTGTGAATTAAAAATATATGTGCTTACTGTAAAGTAATTTATGAAAGAGGGACTGGAGGCCTATTCCATGCAGCAAGCCAATAAAGTTATGTTAATTAGAAAGAACAGTAAATTTTTTAAAAAATAAAAAAATATATATTCTTATCATTAAAAACTTTAATTCCATGTTCAGTTTTTTTCATAAAATAGGTGTAAAATTAATGAAACTGGCGTTAGTGGAATAGCATTCTAACTAGCTAGCAACATGTCAGGCTTCATCACACCGGGTGCAATATGCTCCCCACCAGCATTAGGCTATAACAAAGATTGGAGAACTGTTTTTTGCAGCAAGTTGATAAAGTTGTCTTTGGTAGAGAAGAAAGCAACCTGTGTAATTCTTGAAAATAAAAACCACGTTCTTACCACCAAATTCTTTTGAATTAGCTGGCTAGTGTTCACTTAGCTTTATATAGGCCATGACACTTTGCTTTCTTTTCTTTCTTTTTTTTTTCCTCCAATGACATATCAGGTAATAGGATATGAGCTGATATCCCAGTAGTAGATTAGCCAATCAGAACATGTGATTGATCTAGTGAGTAAGTATCGAATAAATACTGTATATGCATATATATGCCTTTAGTGGAATTTTTTACAACCATTAAAATTATTGAATACATACAGTATAAGCGCTAATAATTATTGGCTTTCCGTCAGAGAGTGCTATTGTTGGAAGCCGAATATTTTGTTCAGGTGGTGAAACCCATAATAATCCACTGGAGCCATGGAAGTCTATTGTGTTAGTAATTTCGCCCGTACCATAAATGACTATTAATGAAAACCATGCTAAGAAAATATTTCAAGTCTTATATGCCACTTTACTCCATCTGCATTATACAACCAGCCCATGGAATTTCAAATAAACACCAGGCACTTCCACACGTCCCTCAAAATCACTTACTACCTTAATTTCTGTGTGGAATTCAACACTATGGTCACACTACAATATCACTGGTTTAATGAAATGGGAGAAATGTTGGCTAAAGAAAACTTTCCAAATAATTTGCCTTAATGGGTTAATATTTTTCCTCTGTTTCCGTCTCCTATGTGAGTTTTATCTTACATCCAGAAGAATGCAGAGTTCTTAGTCTACTGTATTAGCAGGCACTGTATAGTATAGAGTTGTGTATATATGCTGTACTCTATCAGTAGTTTTGGCAGAGGTATTGGACTCACCAATTTTTTGTTGTCCGTCCAGCCGTCCGTTGGTCTGTTTGTTTGTCAGTGTGCATGTAAAAAAAAAAAAAAAGAAAGAAAATGCTGACCACATTCCTGCATGCATTTTCCCCATACTTGGTAGGGACACTACCCTACCTGAGTTCCAAAAATGACTTGAATTTAAAATGTCAAGGTCAAAGGTGAAGGTCAGTGCAAGGGCACAAAGTTTTGAAGAGAAAGCGCTTATAACTTTGAAGGAAGGGCCAATAGACATGCTGTTACTATGGAACACCAATAGGAAACCGTGTATCAAGTTTCAAATGAGACAGTTACCTTTGACTTTGGCCAAACAACAACCACCTCGAAAATCCTTCAAACAAGAGCTCATAACCACGTACTGTAGAACATTTCGTAATGCACATGTGTAATTAAAACCAGAACCCATATAAGGGCTATTTGCTGCATTTCAAATCTGCATAGCAGAGATACCTTGGACTCTATGAGTGCCACTCAAGTTATATACAGTAGAGCCTTATTAATTTGTCGGGGTCCAATGCACCTCAGCGCATATAACGTGAGATCGGATTTTAGCATTCTTGCATGTGAAAATTCTTATTCTCAAAAGCGTAATATCTTATTCTTTAAAGCATAAATATGGTCATGTGACCCTAAAATGTATGAAGAAGATGCTCATATGTGAAGAAAAGATGGAACAATAGGTGACAAACCTTTTAAAATACACACAGCTGAAATCAAAGGAGATGTGGAGTGCTGTGTATACAGTTGCTAGAGCTCATATTTACATTTAGGAAATTTGACAGGCAGAGATTGAAAGTTAAAGATTGAAATAGCATTAAGATCAATTAATTCAATTGCCAAACTGTTTAATCCTGCTAGGGTCAAGCGGAGGCTGAAGCCTATCTCAGCTGACTATGGACAAAGGCACCCTGAACAGCTCGCCAGTCCATTGCAGGGCAACACATATGCACACACACACACACACACACACACACACACACACACACACACACACACACACACACACACACACACA
>JAOUQZ010000051.1:22918071-22941237 GCA_028564935.1 Neosilurus hyrtlii
ATTTTCGGGGTAGGGCTTATTTTGGATCGTTCTGCTGAAGTAAGGGTAGGTCTTATTATCGGGGAAACACGGTAGTAATACAGGGTGCAACATATTTCTTTATTATATATATATATATATAATTGTGTTCATTGTGAAGTTGCTGAATGTAAATAGACTAAAACATTTTGCTAAAAAGCATTAAAGGGTATTAATCACACTTATCCTTCAAAAAACGGAAAAGACTTATTTTAGATTTACCTCACTATCCCAATGTTGATCTGACGATTCAGATATAGAAATGAATAAAAAAGTAACAATGATTTATCTGTAAAACAGGGTCAGTAGATATGTTTGATAAAAAAATCTTTCTAGTTTGATTGGCTTTTTAGTTCCCTTGTTAACTCCATTGCAGGTATAAAAACAACACTGTTGAGTTGTACTGTCGTAATCTTACAATTTCTAATATATTAACATTTTATTGTGACATTTTTATGAAATGTTTTCCTTATAATTTACAAGTATACTTGCTTAAAATATAAAAAAACACTTTTTGCCACCGCCCTTATCCAGAGTCGGCTGAGATGGGCGCCAGTCTCCCCGCGACCCTAATTAGGATTAAGTGGTTCAGAAAATGAATGAATGAATGAACTTTCTGCCACCTGCCTGGCCATTAAAATAAATGAGAGATACACTGATTGCAATTTTTCTGGCTTATGTTGATTTCTAAATTTTTTGTTTCTGACCTTCCGATAACGATTTTTGCCTATTTCAATTTTCTTTAGAACAGCTATCATTGACAGCATATAAGAAACAAAACTTTTCTTAAATACATTTTTTATTTCCATACTTTATTAGTAATAATAATAGTAAAAATAAAAATAATGATACATTGATGAGTATTATTATTATTATTATTATTATGATTATTATTATTATTATCACTATCACTATTATAACATAGTAAAAATAGGTTATGTAGCTCGTCTGACATCTAACCCTTCTCGAGCCAAATCCAAGCCTGGCTTTAACACTGCCCACTCTGCTCATCTTTCCAAAAGTCATTTTAGTGCACTGAATGCACTACCTCTGCAGTTTTTCCATGTCAGTTTCTTCAAACTGTTCAGCTGGGTGATTGGGTTTTTGAGTGTGTAAATAGCTTTGTTCTGAAAGTTTCCATTGTGGTTCCTTGGCCTTACATGTATTCCAAATTGTGTGAATTAGGTCTGTACTAATGGTGAAAACGTTCCACGCTGACTAACTGCATGAAGCTGTAAGAGTGTGTGCGTGACTGTGCAGTTATCTTTGAGATCTCAGTAGCCATTATATGTGTGCATGTGGCTGTGATGTAATTACCTGCGCCAGAACCATGAGGGTGATTGACAAAGGTGACCAGCTCAGAATCAGAAATATGTGAGGATGATCAGCCGATCACTGGTCACGTTGGTCACCTTGAAAATTGGCTGATTCTGGTCTACGGCCAGTTTCTAGGTGCATCTCTAAACAACAACAACAGCAACAATATCAATAATAATAAGGCAGTGGTGGCTCAGTGGTTAAGGCTCTGGGTTGGTGGTTCAAGCCCCAGTATCACCAAGCTGCCACTGTTTGGCCCTTAACCATCAATTGCTCAGTTGTACTAAAAAAAATGTAAGTCACTCTGGATAGGGGTGTCTGCCAAATGCCATAAATGCAAATGTAATAATAATGTTGCTGTTATCCAGAAACTGAATACACACCCCAGGAAGGTGTTACATTTTTTCATTATGCATATATATATATAGGGTGTGTATTCAGTATGTGGATAACAGTAACATCCATGAAGTTTTACCAAAGAAGAGTTACTTATGAGAAATAATTCTCACCAAAAAAAAGAATCCTACAAAGTCGTTTGGGATGCGCGCTATTTTTAAAGGTTTAAACATTCCTGCTTCGTGTGGGGAAATGAAAAAAAAAAGCCTACAGGGTAGGAATGATTGCGGGTTGGACCAGGCCAGTGGCCAAAGCCATTGGATATCATCACTTCTTCATTAAACTGGCATGCACAGGTATCACAGTGACTCTGTTAAAAAGAAAAGGCCCTTTCATTGGGCGCGGGGAGAGCTAAAAGCTGAGAGACAGAAACGACAAGAGACGAGAGGAGGGGGTATCTATGGCTTTGTTACGAATGGTAATGAATTGGAGAACTTCGTTATCCAGTAATTGCTCTATCAGCCCAATTTAACTACACAGTACAGGTGACCTTTTGAATTGTGAGTTAACATTTAAACAAGAAAGCTTCACTTTGAAACACACATCACTTTTAAAATACCTGAACACTTGTGCAAAAGACACCCATATTCACAAAATTAAATAAATAATTAAATAAATAGCATTAAGGGGTTAGATGAGACACAGTGGTGCAGCAGGGAACATTGACGCATCACAGCTTCAGGGTCTCACGTACAATTCTAAGCGTGGGTTACTGTTGACTCAGTATGGACTTCCTCCATGTTCCCTGGTTTCCTTCCACATCCCAACACATGTAGCTAGCTGGATTGGAAATGTTTAATTTCATTCTAGATGTGAGTGTTTGTCATCTGCATTGCATCCCGAGTGTATTGGCATCTAATACCCACTATTCCTGGGACAGCGTTCATCTTTACACTGACACTGACCAGAGTAAAGCATTTACTGAAGATGAATGAATAGGCATTATGGTTATATCTGTAAACACTGAAATTGGCTAAATATGTGTATTAAATTGAGACATGGCAAACAAATACAAAAGCAGGATCTGGTTGTCAAGAAAATCAAAAAGAAACAGTAAAGAGCTCCATTACACATCGAGTCTTGGTCGAATGGTAGCCATCATGATTTCCACAGTGACATGCAAGTTCACTGGAGATTGCATGACAAATAACGCTTCTGGTTTTCAAACATTAACAGGCAGCGGGACAAATCGTCCAGACACGAACATCGTAATAGCGTGGATTATTAGCGTAAGTGATAGTCAAGTATAGCCAAGTTCTCTGTTTTATTAGGACTAGAGTTCTAGTTCACATTAAATTGTTAAAGCAGCACAGCCCAGTCTGGATACACAACATAAATATAGGTTATATGTATCTAAACTGACAAAATGACTAAGGGAAATATTTCCATTCACGACCATATGACTTTCTAAAGACATTCTCAATATTATTTGAAATGTACTAATTATAAAATATACACTTCAATTCTGCAAGCTAAGGAGACCAGCGTTGGGCTTGGACCTGTAACATAGTTCCTTTCTCAAACTGAAATTTAAAGCAGGACCACGTTAGACACCATCATTACTTAGTCCTAAAATCATCATAGAAGCCAATCAACGTCTTTTCCACATTCAGAACATGGAAAGCTTTGACTCATTCGTTCTGGAGACAGTGTCAACACTGTGATTTTTCATTGATATGGAGCTGAACCAAAGCTTCCTCTAGGCATAAACACTGCCTGACCATGCCCCATTCTGTTCATTATTATTTCTCATACTGCGCTATTTTTACCCTAACGACCAAAGTACTTATATATATATATATATATATATATACATGAGATGAGCACTACAAAGCAACATAGTCATGGAATATATTAAAAAATAAAACATAAGATTTTATGTTCATGGTCACTGTGCTAAGGTCAAAGGTCACATATAGCTAACCCAAGCACAGGTTTAGGTCATAGGGAGTGCCTACGAAAAAATCTTAAAAAGCTGGCCCGTGCATGAGCCACACAATGGCCTGGACAAACTTTATATGTTTAAGGTCAGTGTGCCAAGGTCAAGGGTCACATATGCAAATTAGCTACCCCATGCACAGGTTTAAGTCATAAGCAGTGCTTACGCAAAATTTCAGAAAGCTATCAGCGCCTGCCCGCCTGGCCAACGACAATACCCCTCCAGCCATAACTGGCTGAGGGGTAAAAACTTTAAAGTTTGTATCAAGAGAATTTAACATAATTAAGTAATTCAGCATCAAAAAGTAATGGGTTCACAGTAAAGTGTAATGTTGAAGTGGCTGCCCATGATGTAATCGCCAAATTTGAGGAAATGGGGTTTATTTTTCTACATAGTCTCCCCTGATGTCTACACACCTCTCCCATTGGTGTTGCAGCACTCGGATCCCCATGGTATAGAAGCTCTCATCCCATTGGTGAGATAGATTACCATGAAAGTTAGTCTATGAACTTTTCACCCCGTCCTCGCATGAGTTGGCGTGGCAAAATATTTCAAAATTATTTTAAGTTTATACTGTATGCTGTGTAAAGACTGGTTTAAACCTGAATTAACAAACACCAGTATTCAAGCGTGCACAGTTTCCAGTTCCTAAAGATGCTTTCGAAAGCAAAAGCGCTGAAAAATGCACTGACATGTTGTAAGTGTGTTTATCCATGAATAGATCAATATTGGATGGCCTAGCATTCAACTGTCCTGAAGACACTATGGATGACCATGAAATCCATCATGAGCTGCTTTAGGGGTGTTGGGAATACAGGGAAGGGTCTCCCGAGGGCCAGGTTCCTCAAATTCCTTCCATATCCAATGATGTCATGAGGATTGTTGAACATTTGTGCATGATTTAATTTGAATATAACTATATGTAACATACTGATATAAAGAAATCAAAGAAGAAGAATAAATCAAAGAAGAAGAAGAAGAAGCAGAAGAAGAAGAAGCAGAAGAAGAAGAAGAAGCAGAAGAGACTGCTGGAGACTGTGTCTGCTAAGGGTCAGTCTACCCCCCCAAGTAAAACGTTATTCATAAGCCCTTTTGAACCTCATGTTTACCAAAATGTCATTTCTTTCTAGCTGTCTGTAAAGCATTTGCACAAGGTCCATCTGGAGAAGCAAATTTTTAAAAGTGTGATTTCCAGATGGACCATGTTAAGCCTTATATGAAGAAGACGAAGCTAGAAATTGAATTACACGAAGGCGGTAAAGGTGACTGGCTTCAAATATCTGTACAGTCATGTCCAAGGGAATGGCTTTGCCAAATCAAGGTGTAAGAAAAAAAAAAGAAATTATTAAAAATTTGGGAGTTGAATATCTTTACTAATGTCTTTAGGAGGAGTGTTACTGGTTATAGGGATTTAATGCATCTCTGACAGCTATGATGTGTAAGTACAGTACATCTCAGCATATTATACTTTATACGTTTTAAATCTTAAATGCTTATAAATTAAAGGCTGTACAGGTTTAAGCACATCAGTATAATCACAGTAAGCATTGGGACTGTGCTTTGTTGTCACTGAAAACCAACCACAATCTAAGGCAACTAATAAAGTTACATAAAATCTATCTTCAGTTTCTTATTACCTCCGCCAAGTTGTTAGTGTTTTTCCAGGGAATTTCTTTCAGAGGTGAGGCTTTGACCAAGGAAGACACCGTTCGATTTCAGAGATGATCCAGAACAAATTCAGAAACTCTTAACATTTTTTAAAGGATTCTTTAACACTGATTTTTGAAAGTATTATATTACAGCAGGCCAAGCAGGGGTGTGTATAGTTTCTGTTATTTGCAAAAAGTTATGTGCGGATTTTCACGATTTATTTATTTATTTATTTATTTTGTCAAGACAGACTCCACTTGATTTTGGAGATGATCCAAATCAAATTCTGGATCCAGGAATTTTTTTTAAAAGATTCTTAACACTGTGAACAAGAACAATTTTTGGCATCTTGGTTCAGATGGGGATTGCTTCGCTTGGTGGAGGTTTGCATTTTCCACTTGGGTTTTAATCCCCAACTTCACTCCACTCCAAGAAATTATAATTCCCTGAGTTAGTGAAATGTAGTTCATGGTACACACTAATTTGTTCGCTGCTTCAGCGTAGCTGATTGCTTGTACATTGCATCATGTGTATGAGTGCTGAGAAGAAGTGATTCATATCTTTCCTAGATGACTGTATAACAGTGTGGTGCTATCATTACTACTTTTATCTTGGCACTGGCTTGGGTTCTTTGCTGCTTGTACAATATATGTGCCTTCAATTACATTTCTAACCCTATTTGTGTGTGTGTATGTGTGTGCGTGTGTGCGTGTGTGCGTGCGTGTGTGCGTGTGTGTGTGTGTGTGTCACTTTACCATATTTTCTATCACTATACCATAAGTATAGTTCTAAAAGTGTGCTGATCTAAAATTAAATCTTGTGTAGTTAGTTTAATTCCTCTGACGAACTAGAAAAACTCTTCACTTAGAAAAAAATCTGATTTATATAACAATAAAGATTCCCAGTTTATTTTAAAGTTCTCATTTACCCTCACAGCTATGCACAGACCTGCCATTAGGATCATCACCAAACACAGGAAAAGCTTATGTATGTCTTGTTATTACAGTGTAATATTATTTTGCTTTCTTTTAAATAGAGAGAATTCGTGTGGTGAAATCCCACTCTAAATAAAAGTGCATTAAATATTTGTCATCGGTACTTTGTACAAGCCCCTATAAAATAGACGCAAGTTCTAAAGAAAGGTGTGTGAAGCTTGATGTGAACTTCCCCCTGAGCAAAGTGACGTGTGTAAGTAAACAGTCTGAATTCTCTGATCTGCTGTTGCTGAGCAAACAGTCATAAATCCCACATTTCCCTTCTTTTAAAAGATAAACAAAAGATCTCGAGATCCGTCAGGCCTCAAACGCACCGCAATACAATTTTAGTTTCTGATTTCCGGTGCCATGAAAATGAGATGAACGTTACTTTATATCTAAAGAGGACCACGACAGAAAAGTGAGAACTTTCCTCAAACACGTCGGCGAGATTCGGAGAGGAATGGCGAGCATGACTTAGAGATTTACCTCTACTGTTTGCACTGGGTCTTCACACCGCACCTCCAAGTCCAGATGAGAAGTTTCCCAAGCACTTCTGCATTTCAGCCTTTTCAGCCAAGAAGCTTTTTTTTCCACCTACAGTTTGTCCGAAAGATAATATATATAAAAATATATCTCTTAAAGTCAGAAAACACTGGCACTGAAGACTCCCTCATAAATAAATAAATAAACACATACATACATACATACATACACACACACATAAATAAACAAATAAAATCTCCTTACCAAAGAATATATTTTTTGTGTATCCTTTTTTTTTTATTCATTTATTATTACGATAAATACAGTACGAGTCCCTGTGATAGATTTGTTACTATAGAAAAGATAAGATTAGAAGTAGATTGTAAATAAAATAAAAATAAAAAGATGTCTGGTGAGTCAGCAGTACATTAAAATATTTAAAAGGTGTAAATAAAAACACATTAAGCCAAAGATTTAAGTCATAAAACTGTTACGAACAACGTGCCTCTCCAGGTCAAAGACTAAAGCCAGGACACTGATGCACTATATTGCACATTAATAACAGTTTGACAGTAATTAATCCTTAATGTTAGTTAAATGGCTTGTTTGATAGCCCAGTCAGGAATCTATTCGAAACTATTCCATATATATTCGATTATTCACAACACCATGAGAGAGAACATGCTAAACTTGTTTACGAGCTCAGAGCGATGGCGCTCAGGCGAGAGTCTGCCGTGTGACGTCATTCCTTCAGTTCCCAAGTTCACTGTGTAAAAGCCTTGTTGTCCTTCCTAATAGCCTGAAAAGAAAAAAAACGCATCTATTATGAGATTAGCTGCTGAAAAGGGTGAGCACGAAATGGTGTTTTAAAATAAACTAAAGCTTCTCCTTCCTATTAGCAAGGTACTGCTAGTACAAGAACGAATGTGCGGCTGACTCAAGTACTAAGAAGGTCTGTTCTGTTTGCGCTTCAAGTGAATAACTTAAATAAGCATGGTCAGTGTAAATAAACGCAGCATGACAAGGTACAGAGGAATCGAGACTCGCATAGTTGGTTTTCTGTATTTGGAAGTGGGGCCTTAATTAAGGTGGCGGGCCAGATAGGATTACTGACTGATTCCGCGTTGCGAGAGCTTGACACTGAGCAAGCAAACAAGGTAACAACATCCAGAAGTGTGCTTTTCTCCCTCTGCCTGTGTGTGTGTGTGTGTGTGTGTGTGTGTGTGTGTGTGTGTGTGTGTGTGTTTGAAGGGGTGTTGGGGTGGAGTGGGGTGAGGTGGGAAGGCAAAACCTATCACCACAGACCTAGATATGACAAGCCCTAAAGTAAACCGAAATGAAACAGTCATACTATGACGGATATGATCTCCCAGGTCAGCAGAGTTGGCTGCTTTATTGAGGATGGGCTTTTGTTGTGTAGTCTGTCACAGACAGAGAGAGAGAGAGACAGACACAGACAAACAGAGTGAGAAAAACAGACAGAGACAGAGAGAAAAAGAGAGAGAGAGACAATCAGAAAGAGAAACACAGAAAGAGAAAGACAGGGAGACACAAACAGAGTGAAACAGATAGAGAAAGAAAGAGAGAAAGAGAGACAGAGAGAGAGATAGACAGAGAGAGAGACAGAGAGAGAAGAGAGAGGGGAGACAGAGAGAGAAGAGAGACAGAGAGTGAGACAGAGACAGACAGAGAGAGACAGAGAAAGACAGAGAGCGAGACAGGGAGAGAGAGAGAGGAGACAGAGCGAGAGAGAGAAGAGACAGAGAGAGACAAAGAGAGAGAGATGAGATACATAGAGGGGGAAGAGAGACAGAGAGAGACAGAGAGAGAGACAGAGAGAAAGAGAGAGGAGACAGAGGGAGACAGAAAGCGAGACAGAGATAGAGAAGAGAGAGAGAGATGAGAGACAGAGAGATAGACAGACAAAGAGAGACAGAGAGAAAAGAGACAGAGAGAGACAGAGAAACAGAGAGCGAGACAGAGAGAGAGCAGAGAGAGATGAGAGACAGAGAGAGATAGACAGAGAGAAGAGAGACAGAGAGAAGAGACAGAGAGAGACAGAGAGACCTGACCGTTTATCATTATAATAATAATAATAATAATTACTTCATCTTAGATTTTCAGCATTTTAACAATAGAGATCTTCGTGTGTGTGTGTGTGTGTGTGCGTGTGTGTGTGTGCGTGTGTGTGTGTATGTGTGCGTGTGTGTGTGTATGCGTGTGTGTGTGTGTGTGTGTATGTGTGCGTGTGCGTGTGTGTGTGTGCGTGTGTGTGTGTGTGTGCGTGTGTGTGTGTGTGTGTTCCCTCTTGAAATGCTCGCGGTGTTTTCTTCGGGTATCTCGCGCCCCCTTTGGTCAAGGTTTAAAATTACCCCAGGTTCAACCCGCGCGGATTTCTGGGAGCATGCACGGTTTCTAAAAACACAACTTCTGTTTACACGTCCCGACCTTTAGTGGGAAACGCTAATAAATGACAAACCAGGCTGAGCTCACGGAAACCTCGCTGTCTGTTAGCACCACGTGACACTTAGTAAGCGTCTATAAAGGTAATATGACTGGGGTAAAATGCCAAAAAAAAAAAGTTTTCAAAAAGTGTTAATATGAATGATAATAATAATAGACACTCGCCCTTGTCCTGCACTGAGCTCTTTATAAAGGAATGATGTGATGCGCTCTGGAACCACCCCAGCATCACATCCCGGTCCGTGCCGTCTGTCGAATGAAACGGAACACGCAGTTTGGCTTCCTCCTGATGGAAAAGTGAAATTGGGAGAGTAGTAATTGGCGAGGCGGAGGTGGAGACCAGGGAAGTGTCGGGTATCAGAGACGTGACGCGGGCGCGCAGCTCTGAGCTCCGACCAATCACCGCGCGTGCGCTCTTATAAAGACCGCGTGCGCCTCTCACGTCGCGCAGGTTTCGGACTTCTCTTGGAAATAAAGCAGCAGCAGTCGCGCGCGCGGGATCTGCCCACAGGGAGCGCTTTCTCTCGCGATACCTCCGTGCGCAAAGTGTGAAAGGGCTTCACGCGCATCAGTGGATTTCGGACGTCGTGACACGGCTCGCGCCATCCAGGTGGAAGAAAAAGTGTATTTTAGACACCACGCGCGCAGGTACTGACGTGTTAGGTGTTATTTAGAAGTCGGAAGTGCGTTTAAAGTGTGTTAGTGAGTGAAGGAAAGGAAAAAAAAAAACTCCGAGGACTTTTTTAAAAGCTGTCTCGACCAGCATTCTCAGTTTTCTTTCTTTCTTTTTTTTACTTTTTTTTGTTTGTTTGTTTTTCTTTTCAACCCCCCGACAAGCATCTCGTATGAATCTCCTCGACCCCTTCCTCAAGATGACGGACGAGCAAGAGAAGGGCCTGTCGGACGCACCGAGTCCGAGCATGTCCGAGGACTCGGCGGGTTCTCCGTGTCCGTCCGCCTCGGGCTCGGGCTCGTGCTCGGACGTGGAGAGCGGCGGCGTGCGCGCGCGCGACGCCGTCGGCGAGCTGAAGAAGGACGTGGAGGAGGAGAAGTTCCCGCAGTGCATCCGCGAGGCCGTGTCGCAGGTGCTCAAGGGCTACGACTGGACGCTCGTGCCCGTGCCCGTGCGCGTCCACGGCGCCAGCAAAAACAAGCCGCACGTGAAGAGGCCCATGAACGCGTTCATGGTGTGGGCGCAGGCCGCGCGCCGCAAACTCGCAGATCAGTATCCTCACCTGCACAACGCCGAGCTCAGCAAGACCCTGGGCAAGTTATGGAGGTTAGTCAGCAAGAAAACCTGCTTCATTAACCTGTTAGTTTAAAAAAAACGCATGCACAGAGTCCAGAATTAAGTTATGAGGATATATTTATAAGGCTGCAACAGAATCAAATAAAAAAAGAGTAATAACTCTGAGTTCTGAGTTCAGTCCCAGTACAGAACTCCTGTAGTGGTGGGCAGGGTGCTAGTACCACAGCTTTCGCTTTCTGACATGGCCCCGCGATATTATTCAAAATGTTTACACGTACACTTCTTTTTCTTTTTCTTCAGATTGTTGAACGATGTGGAGAAACGTCCGTTCGTCGAGGAGGCTGAGCGCCTGCGCGTGCAACACAAGAAAGACCACCCCGACTACAAGTACCAGCCACGGCGAAGGAAATCGGCCAAGAACGGTCAAGGCGAGGGCGAAGATGGCTCCGAGCACACGCACGTCTCCACCAACGCCATCTTCAAGGCACTACAGCAGGCCGATTCTCCGGCGTCCAGCATGGGAGAGGTGCACTCCCCCAGCGAGCAGTCGGGTAAGGAGACAGTGGCATTTTTCTGAAATATCGAAGTTGGTACTGAATGTTGTTGCATGGTGTGCTGTACTGGTGATTAGTACCATTAGGTGTTAAGAGTATACGAGTGTTGCTTCAGTTGTGTTTAACTGTACTGTACTTAATACACAGGCCAGTCCCAGGGTCCCCCGACTCCGCCCACCACCCCCAAAATTGATGCACAGGCAGGCAAGAGTGAGCCAAAGCGCGAGGGCCGTCCACTCCAGGATGGCATAGGAGTTACTGTTGGCTCTGGCGGGCAGCGTCAGCTCAACATCGACTTCCGCGACGTGGATCTGGGTGAACTGAGCAGCGACGTCATCTCACACATGGAGAGCTTTGACGTGGCTGAGTTTGACCAGTACCTGCCACCCAACGGGCACCCCGGGCATGGCTGGATGGGTACAGCAGGCACCGGTTGGATGGCCAAGAGCCCGGCCTCAAGCCCTCAGGTGGGTGCTGCCAGCCCTGGAGATGACCAGAACCAACAGAGGACAACGCACATCAAAACCGAGCAGCTGAGTCCTAGTCATTACGGCTCCTTCAACCTGCAGCACTACACCACCTCCACTTCATCCTTCCCATCATGCATCAGCCGGCCACAATATGACTACACTGACCAGCAAGGCGGCGCCACATCCTATTACTCAGCAGGCCAGAGCTCGATTTATTCCACCTTTAACTACATGAGTCCCAGCCAGAGGCCCATGTACACCCCTATCACCGAGACCCAATCAGGCCACAGCCCCCAGCACTGGGATCAGCAGCCTGTCTACACACAGCTCTCCAGACCCTGAGAATGCACACATCTACATACACACACACACACACCCACACACAAACACACATACATATCCACACACACACACACACACACACACACACACACACACACACACAGATATGTACTGACGCAGTGAAGATTATTTAACAAGGCTGACGGCCCCTCTTACAGACCCTCCATCACTCTTCCTGTAAAGCACACACTTGAATACTCAGCAGAGGAAAACTGAAAGGAAAGCTGGACTTTTGAAACGAAAGAGCAGCTCACGACGTGCCTTTTTCATCCTTAACTCGCCTGATGCCAATTAGATATATATTTTTAGCCTTGATTGCGAGATAAGAGAATCGTTTTTCTGCGAAAAGAAGAATCCTCTGTGAGGACTTAATTAATGATTGTACTTTAGTATGTACTGTGTATGTTTTCTTCCCTTTTCCATAGCTGATAGGGATTTATTTTATTCTGTAGGGAAACGGTTTCTTTTTTTGTCTTTCATTCTTTCTTTTTTTTTTTTCTTACTAAACCACTCTTAGCAGTCCTGCCTAGTCATCCTCTTGGTATACGTTTTTGTTTGTTGTTTTTTTAAATCCGCCTCTAGGATTCTGTTCGCCGCGTTAGTGGATCTTCACACCGTCGCATTCTACATCAAGTTCATGTTCATTCTTGTATTTATGATTATTAAAAATGTTCCTGATGCTTTAGAGTGGTGTATTTTTCGAACGATTTTTGTATGACATGTCCGCCTTGTGCACCATCAGTGCCTGGTCTTGTGAGGTTGTTGGGGGTTTTTTTTCAAGGTAGAATGTGCAGCTGAGAATTGACTTAGTGCCTGGCAGTGGCAGGAAGTGACCTTCGACCCCCATGTCATTATGTCCAGTCAACAATTACGTATACTGGTCTCATCTTTTTTAACCCTGATGCCCCCCCTCCCTTTTTTTGCTGTTCAGTCTTAACCTCTTCTAATTTATTTATTAGTCTTAATTTTATTTCAGATTAATTAAGTGCAGTGTATTCATTAATACTGTAAGCAACTAATTATTTGTCTTTGGAAGTCACCCTTCTGGGTATTGTCATTAAAACAGAAGGGTTGCTACTTATTATGGTACAGTTCTGTAATCATTATGTTTATTTATCATATCTAGATGTCTCTATTTTAAATGTTTATTTGTCTTTTTTTTTTCTTCTTCTTCTTTGTGCTAGCCAGAATTAATGATGAAGTACTGTTAAGGCTGATTAAACTGAAACTGTCAGCTTTTTTTATTTTATTTTTGATCTCTTTTTGAAGCTGTAATTATTTTTTAGTGTGTATGTGCGTGTGCGCGCGTGTGTGTATGTGTGTGTGAGTGTGATTGTTTATAGAGATACAGAGATTTCAAATCAGATCTTTTCTAAGGTTTTTGTTCTTAAGATTTTTTCCCCATGCCACATATCTTCTTACTGTTACATCTTCTGAACATTTCCCCCTTTTTTCATCAGACGTAACATAAGTTTCTTTAAATAATTGCATTTTTTATTATATTTGCAATAAAATTAAAAAATCTCTGAAATAAAGCTGTAGCTTCTGTTTCCTTTTACTTTTTCAAATCTCGAAAAATAAATAACTACTGAAAGATAAATATCATTCAAACACTTCTCTTCCTGCTCATCTGTCTCATATCGGGCAGCTTACGTATCCAAACCGATTTAAGTGAGACACAAAGTGGATAAAGTTGTTGTGTAACGTATTATGTAACATATTATTTTTCTTTAATTACAAAAACAAGAAGAAGTGATGATCTGTTTAAAATGTTAATAATTTCTTGTGGTCAGCATGGTGGTGGATCTAAAGTCTGTATTAGCACTGTAGGGACACCAAGCCATCACTGAGCACCAGGCACAATTCACACACTCATCCTTTCATTCATTTTCTAAGCTGTGTAATCCGAATTAGGTTCACGGGGAGGCTGGGGCCTATCTCAGCCAACTTGGAGCAAGGGCGGGGTACACCCTGAACAGCTCGCCAGGTCAATGCAGGGCAACGCACATACAACCGTTCATACTCACTCTCACACATAGGGGCGATTTGGAACCTGCATTCAGCCTACTGTGCATGTTTTTGGACCGTGGGAGGAAACCAGAGTACACTCATTCACACACGCGTAATTTAGCATAGCCCATCCACCAACTGGCATCGGGGAGGTGGAGGACCCTGCAAAAAGCCATGTGGAGAAGAGTACAGTCATCTGAACTCTGAATCAAGATGATATAATACAATTTATATTCAGGAAATTATTATTACTACTACCACTCATTGTGCTTTAATAGATCAATATTATGCTTAAGATTAATAACAGAGTAATACGTTGAAATTCAATTGGTTAATTTATTAGGATATTTCCAGATGCCCGAAGTTTTGACCAGCCAAATCTTTAAACCTAATACAAAGAAGAGGAAGAAAAAAGAAAACTTGAATTCTATCTACTCTGCATACTGGCATTTCTTTCCTTTTATGTAATCTTTCCTTCACAGAAACAACAATGTACTTGATTTTTTCTCTTTCAAAGGTCAATGAAAGGAAATACCAAGACACCCAGAGAGTAATATTGAAGTGCTTTTCACGGTGCTGTTCAGCACTGGATACCATCGTGGTCCTCGGTGACACTTTGCAAATGAATGGCGAGTAACGTGATACGATTCTCCGTGTTCTGCTTCCTCATGAGAATTCACTTCATTTTGCAAGAAGCACGTCGGATCCGAGTTGTGTACTTCCTAACGTACAGTTGTATATTTTCACTTCATTTACAACCCCAGATGATCTTTTCCGCTTTTGCGAGTCGAACATGTGCTTCCACACTTCCGGCAGGATTTACAGAGTGTATGATGTGTTACACACATGCTAAGGTGAGCAGATGGGCCTCAGTGTATGTTTGGCTGAGGGGAAAGGTCAGCGGTCAACCATCGCCAGCTGTTTCACAGCAGAAGGGTCTGTTATTTATGTTTACATAGGCACTGAAGTCTCCCTGATATAACACTGTGGCCGATAATTCATACCTGATTAAAATAATGGAAATTTGTGGAATTTTGATTGGAATATAAACAGTGCTATTAAATCACTGGTATAAATTTGTACTACATAGAAGCTAAAACAATTAATCAAGACTTGCAAAAGTAAAGCTGCATACCCTATATTAGGTTATGTTAGATTACTAGAGTAAAAGTTCGACATCTTTTTGCCACTGAACTGTTGATTTTTTATTTATTTTTTATTCTGATTGCTCAGAGAGCATTAATGCATTTTTTATAACCGCACCTGTGACAGTAGTCTCAGCAGCAAGTCAAATCACATGTTTATAGAATTGTACTTGTATAACCAATATCTTATATTTCTATAATTACAGCAGTAGCCTCAGAACATTCTCATGGGGTAGCAAAGGACCTCAGAGATACTGTGGGGTAGAAATAGCAAAATATTATAAGGTTCTGGTCACATTGTTTCAGGGCTGGCACAGTGGCGGAGTAGTGGCGAAGTGGTAGGACTTCCGTCCTACACCAAAAATGTACTGGATTCGAGCCCCATACCTGGCGAGAGTGTTTCTGTCTGGAGTTTGCATGTTCGCCCTATGCTTGTGTGGGTTTCCTGAAGGTACTCCGGGTTCCACCCACAATCCAAAGACTTGCGCATTTGGCTAACTGGATATTCTTGCCCCTAAGTGTGTGTGTGTGTGTGTGTGTGTGTGTGAGAGTCCGAATTTTTATGTTGGTCTTCCGGTGGTCTGGTGAGCCATTCAGCATATATACCGCTTTCACCCAGAGTTGGCTAAGATAGGCTCCAGCCTCCCCATGACCCTAATACAATTAATATTATTAATAATAATAATAATAATAATAATAATAATAATAATAATAATAATAATAATAATAATAATAATAATAATGGGTGGCACGGTGGCGCAGTGGTTAGCAGGTCCACCTCACAGAAAGAAAGCCTGGGTTTGATTTCCAGGCTCATGCATTTCTGTGTAGGGTTTGCATGTTCTCACTGTGCTTGCATGGGGTTCCTCCAGGTACTCCAGTTTCCTCCCACAGTCCAAAAACATGCACAGTAGGCAAATAGGCTGTTCTAAATTGCCTCTATGTGTGATTGTGACTGAGTGTGTGATTGACTGTATGATTGTTGGCACTGCCATGGTCTGGCGAGCTGTTCAGGGTGTACCCTGCCTTTGTCCAGAGTTGGTTGAGATGGGCACCAGCCTCCCCGCAACCCTAATACGATTAAACGGCTTAGAAAATGAATGAATAATATTTATAATAATAATAATAAAAATAATAATAATAATAATAATAATAAAAATACATTTCATTTAAAAGTGACGTCATTTCTTTATTCAATTATTTATTTATTTGTTTCTTTAATTTATTTCTATTCTATTTTATTTGACCAAAGCAGCTACAAGCAAGCTACCTTGGGCATCTTTATTTATTAATCCCCAGGATTATATACCTAAAGTATATTACCATTCTACTACTACCATATACTACCATTAATAAGGTTTTTATGTTTATGCACCATAGTTGGTAATCTAAGCCAACTAAGACTAAAACTATATATAAAACATACAACCCCTAACTTTGCTTAGTTTTTTTTATGTTGTATTTGATGTCATTATTTATTTGTTTGTTTGTTTGTTTGTTTGTTTGTTTGTTTGTTTTTTGGTGCATTTTAATTTTAGATGCACTGGTACACTGTAGCCAGATCTGCTGCAGTCTGCACTTACAGTCACCACTTACACTCTCTCACTATGCAAATCTCTTTGAATAATTTGCTCTCTGTGTCATAATGTAATGCCAGCACCACGTCCCAACACACTTTTCTCAGCCTCTGGATCTGTGTGAGTCATTCCGTGTTAGTCACACCGATACTGTATCTGCCGGTGTGGAAGCTCTGGTTGATACATGGAGATCTGTATTTCCTGAAAAATAAAGTTTACGTCTAAGACCATGCTTACACGTTCATCTGTATACGTCTTGTGCTTATTTATGCTCATTAGAATCGTTAACATCCTGATTATACCATCCAGTCTGTGTCCTTTTCATTAATGTTTGATTCCCATTATCTGATGTCACTCAGTCACTATGTATGTGATGTCACACAGACTTGTCACAGGGAGTTTTTATTTACTGCCATCGTCACCTCTGATTTGTTCATTCTGTATCTAGATTTAAATTTGGATTTCTGAAAAGTTGCTTTGGGAAATTTTCATATTATTGTTCAACGTGCTATACAGTCATAAAAAATTAATTGGCAGAACAGCCCTTTTTGGTGTAAAAAAAACCCTATATTTTCTATATTATTGTCCTAGATTTTAAATAAAAGACAATGATCCATCTGTGCATTATCTGCACTGCTTATCCATCAAGTTCACAGGGGAAGCTGGAGCCACTTCCAGCTACCTTCAGGAGAGAAATGGGGTACACCCTGAACAGACCGAAAGAAAATTACGCAACAAATAAATCTGTAATAAAGTATTGCAGAATGGACTCCATAAGCCCTCACGGCAGATCTTTTATTTCCTGTAAGTTGTAAGCTCAGGCCTTCATGGAACGGACTTGTTTTTCCAGCATATCCCACAGTTGCACAAATCTGGGGCCTTTTAGAAACACATTTGCCATGAAGGAGTGTGATATTTAGGTAGGTCATAAGTGAAAACGTAGCATCCACATGAGTGCTCATGCCAAAAGTTTCTCAGTTGAACATTTCACAGAGCATCACACTGCCTCTGCCGATAGCCTTCTTCCCATAGTGCATCTGGTTGCCTTCTCTTCCCCAGGTTGATAACACATATGCACTGATGCATTCACATAAAGTAACAGAATACATGAATCAGATCAGTCCACCTTCTTTCATTGCTTCATGGCCCAGTTCTGACACATACCCATTGTAGGTACTTTTTGTGGTGGAGAGGGTCAGCAGGGCTGCATTTCTGGACTTGGCAAAGACTCGGTCACTGGGTTCCACTACACCAAACATCACCCTGAGCACTGGACACACCTGGGCTTTTGCTGATAAGGACTTGAAGAGATAAGATGATGGAGAGGTTGATATGGTGGCCCCGGACATTCTTGCCTATGCCCATGTCAATGGACCAGGGCCCAGTGATATGCTCATGACCAAACCAAGTCCAAACCCAATCTAGGGTCAGACAAGGCAGTATCCATGCCTATGCAAAGTCCATGCTTATGTTGGCAGTCCAAGGTTAGTATCTTGCTCAGGTGTGTCAGTTAAGGGCAGTCTAGAAGAAGTACTCATCAGGGCTCTGCAGCACTTCATCTAAACTTCCAGGTTCAGTTTGACTCAGTTTTCAAGAGCCCTGTTGGCAATGGCCACTTCTGGGTTTCTTGGCATGGCTGCATTTCCGGACTTGGCACAGCCTCAGCTTTCCAGTGTTCCTCACAGCATGGCTACTTTTGGGTTCTGCAGCACCAGAAGCATTTTGCACACCTGGGTTTTGTTGATGAGGACATGAAGAAATGTTAAAAAGGACTGGTTAAGCTTACAGACTTTTTAAACACAGTGTTTAACGCTAAGCATCTTTAGTTTCTGTTTGTCTGTGCCTGGTTGGCCAGTTTAGTTCCTTATTGTGTTGTTTTGCCTTTGTGCTGCCAGTTTCTGTTTTATTCAGCACATGGCTTCTTTGCTATTATTGGTTTGCTTTTTTTCTTGATCACTCCAGTGTTGAGAAAAGTTTGTAAGCCACACCTGCATCCCGAATCTGCCTGTTCTTTATCTCTGTGTGTTCCTTGGCTCTTGACACATTATAACAAGACAAAGCTGCTTATTAACCGAGTGTGAGGTCTGTACAGAGAACTCTCAGCCAGGGGTCATCAGTAAAGATCAAACCAAAGGCGAGGTCTCTACAACAAAGATCAATTGTTGAGATTTCTCTGTACAGACCGATCAAAAGGTTAATAAGCAGTTTATTATATGGTATTTTGAAATAGCAGTCTTACTAAATACACTTCAGTTGCTGTTACTTGTCTGGTTCTGAGCAAGGAGTCTTCATTCATGTCTGTAATGGCTTTGGTAGTGTCACACCACCACTTCTGATTGTCCTGTAAATTGTGTTTCCTAGAGTGGGCAACATTTGTAATGTGTAATGTGGAGCGTTACGCCTTTCAGTGTGTTGGGTTCTAGTTTTCCAGTTTTCAGTACTTGGTGTTTTCTTTGTCTTGTGCTTATTTTGGTTAGTTTGTTAGCCAGCTACATGCTACTTGTTTATGCTTCTCTTGGGTTGCCAGTCCACAATAAACTCCTCATCTAGTGTATGTATCCTGTCTAAGCTGAGTTTCAGCTTATGGAACCTGCTGAAGATCATAACACACAGTTCAGTGAGTTAACAGCTAACTTGAATAGCAATACACAAGCGATTTATTGCCCAAGTATCAGCCAATCATATACTGTCATTACCATATAATAATCATGGTTATTCACTTCAACAGTGGTATTAATGCTATGGCTGATCAGTGTATACTTTTACAAAAATAAAATCATGCAAATTTAAACTTTTACTTACAGATAGATGGATGGATGGATGGATGGACAGATGGACAGAGATAGATAGACAGACAGACAGACAGACAGGCAGACAGACAGATAGAAGGATGGATGGATGGATGGATAGATAGATAGATAGATAGATAGATAGATAGATAGATAGATAGAATATATATAAATATAAATGCTGAAATGAGAGGTGTGATGTTTAACTGTTCATTTAAATTCCAGTGTTTGGTATGTTGATCAAAATCCTTCTCAGATATTTTCTACTCAAGAAAAGAAATAGCCATGATGGATATACATGTACAGGTAATTCATATCATTTGGGAACAAAAATATCTGAATTTCATTTCTTCACGTGAATACGATGTAACTTTTACATACAAGTCTAACTGAAGTTCAGCAGTTTGGACGCTAGCAGATAACCTAAACCACTTGGCTGGTCGATCTGCTTAATTATTCATACTTAATTTAAATAAGTTGGAATGGAATTTCTCCCAGAATAAACATATTTCAGCAAATGTGAAATTTATACTGCTTTTCTGCTATTATAATCCATCTCTGGAAGCAAATGTATTAACAGATCAATGTCGGAGTGCATATAGTACTTAGTTCCCTGTGGAAATATAGAAATGTCTAAAGCTTGTTGTCAGTTCTGGGGAGTGAGCACATCTGTTTGGCTGTGCTGACTGAGATGTGAACCGTCAAGAGACGGGGAAGGAGGAGGGCTGTTTGAGGAGTGAAAATGAAGGACTGAGTTTACTCTTGAAGAAAGACGTAAGCTGTGCCATGTGAAAAAGCCATTAGAAATCATTCTCTCCTCTCATGGTGGAGAAACGGTGGCCTTTTCAAAAGGAAACCTTTCACATAGCTTGTTTTCTTCAGTCTGGCCCAGCATAGGCCAAATCCTGCTGAGGGCGGTGCCTCTGGCTCTGTCCATCCCCCATAACGGTCATCATGATCGTCGTCATCATCACTTCTTTTGCCAGTAGATGTGCTGCCAGTGTGTTCCCACTGCTTAAATCCTTCTACCAGTAAAATGGTTACATTATATAGTGGTTTTATTTAATGGTCAATGTGTTGGGGGAGAAAAAGAAAAGATGTGTTGCACGCCATGCTCTAAAGATCTTTGGTCATTCAGGTCATTGTGAATGATTTGTACTTGCAAATCAAGGTGATTTGAAAGTTTTGATGATTAGGATTAATTAAGGTCATGAGGAAACGAGGACATGCCTCAGATGAGAGAAGAAACATCTCCACAATAGAGGATATGCAACCCATGCAATCCTCAGATCACAGAAAGAATGAGTAATCAAAAAAATAAAGAAAGTCTTGTATAACAAAATACAGTCGTGTATTACTCGGAGACCTCACTTCCTCTCTCTATCTCCGTCCCCATCCCCCCCACCACACACACTCACACACACACACACACACACACACACACACACACACACACACACACCCTTCTTACAGCCGAGCGGAAGTGGGAATGGTGTGAGTGGAGCAGCTCGTTCCTCATCCCGTAGGCAGTTTTCCCAAGAGAAAGGCATTAATATTCCAAACAGGCAGCTCGCAGAGACTCTCTCCCCTCCAAGCCCAATGGGTGGCCCTTTCAAATGCAAAATAACAACAAAGAAGAAGATTGGGGGGGGGCAGAATCTGGCAACTTCCCAGTGCGGTAACAATCTAGTTTTAAAAAGTTTCAAAAAAGAGCACAAATCTTTAAAGATAACCAGAAGTGAAATCAGGCATGTATTGAAGCTGAAAATTGGAATCGATAAATAAGCAAGGTTTAATTAAGAATGATTTTACAATGTGCATGTGTGCGTGGGTGTTGGACACAACATATCCCTGTGTATCGTTCCAAAAACACCCACAGAGAAAATATTCTGATGACAAGGAAAGCATAATTATTCTGTGGCCTCATTTTTCATTGAAGGGGAAAATACAATGTTTGAAATTATTCGGTCTAAAGAGAACTCATTAAAAACATCAGGAGCAATTGGTTGCCAATTCAGTGAAAGTATTGGGGTGAAACGTGTTTTCTTTTCAGTCTTTTTTTGACCATATACAACATTAAATAATCAAAGTTCTCTAAGATCATTCCTCATCTTCCTTTCTTTCATTCTTCTTTCCACTTTGACTTTGGAAAAACGCAGAAACCTCCATCCTACTAACCCCTCCCTTCGCCTCCACATCACATCATCCCATCGTCATTGTCCCCCAGGAACGCCACAAAAGGGACCGTTTGACCTTGGAGCACGAACCCATTTCCTCCCTTTTGAAAATGGTGCAGCTCGCAGAATGCTTCGCTCTGCCTCAAAGGAAACTGTACATCAATACAGCCACAACCAGCCAAACATTTAACAACAAAAAGAAAAGAAAAGAAAAGAAAAAAAGAATAGGAAATGCAAGTCACACAAGCTGCAGTCGACATTTTGTTCATCTCCTAGCAGCAGATACATATAGTATAAGAAGTTAACTGGACTGTTGCACAAACAGTAAATGCTAATGCTATTGTTACACACGTTTGTGACCCATGACAACTAAATGTGTCTTAATTCACCAAACCTATTTATTTACTTACTTACTTATTTTAATATTATTATTTTTGTAATGTCATTTAAATTTTGTCTGACTTTAAAAAGTTCTGCCCTTTATATATATATATATATATATATATATATATATATAGCAGCCACAACCACAAAGTCTTTGTCAAACCATTTGCTCACCCTGGGTTTACACTAGAGCACGATGTCCAAGATCTTGTGATGAGTGTCGGGGGGTTGTGGGATCGAATCGTGATGATCTTGAGGGAACTTGGTGGATTTGTGATGATCTTGAGGGAACTTGGTGAATTTGTGATGATCTTGAGGGAACTTGGTGGATTCGTGATTTTTTTGAGGAAACTTGGTGGATTTGTAATGATCTTGAGGGACCTTGGTGGATTCGTGATGATCTGGGGGAACTTGGTGAATTCGTAATAATCATGAGGGAACTTGGTGGATTTGTGATGATCTTGAGGGACCTTGGTGGATTCGTGATGATTTGGGGGGTACTTGATGGATTTGTGATGATCTTGAGGGAACTTGGTGGATTCATGATTTTTTTGAGGGAACTTGGTGGATTTGTAATGATCTTGAGGGACCTTGGTGGATTCGTGATGATCTGGGGGAACTTGGTGGATTCGTAATAATCATGAGGGAACTTGGTGGATTTCTGATGATCTTGAGGGAACTTGGTGGATTCGTAATAATCATGAGGGAACTTGGTGGATTTGTGATGATCTTGAGGGACCTTGGTGGATTCGTGATGATTTGGGGGGTACTTGATGGATTTGTGATGATCTTGAGGGAACTTGGTGGATTCATGATTTTTTTGAGGGAACTTGGTGGATTCGTAATAATCATGAGGGAACTTGGTGGATTTGTGATGATCTTGAGGGACCTTGGTGGATTCGTGATGATTTGGGGGGTACTTGATGGATTTGTGATGATCTTGAGGGAACTTGGTGGATTCATGATTTTTTTGAGGGAACTTGGTGGATTTGTAATGATCTTGAGGGACCTTGGTGGATTTGTGATGATCTGGGGGAACTTGGTGGATTTTTGATGATTTTGAGGGAACTTGGTGGATTTGTGATGATCTTGAGGGAACTTGGTGGATTCGTGATGATCTCAGGGGAACTTGCTAGATTCCTAATGATATTGAGGGAACTTGGTGGATTTGTGATGATCTTGAGGGAACTTGGTGGATTTGTAATGATCTTGAGGGAACTTGGTGG
>JAOUQZ010000051.1:22948697-22961603 GCA_028564935.1 Neosilurus hyrtlii
TGTGTGTGTGTGTGTGTGTGTGTGTGTGTGTGTGTGTGTGTGTGTGTGTGTGTGTGTGTGTGTGTGTGTGAAAGTTAGCATGTTGGGTTTTTCAGGAGCTCCACAGAATGTCAGTGACATCACTCTGCTTGGATGAGGAATGTTATAAAGTGTTAGAAAGCACAGCAGGACAGATGTTTGGATGTGTCTCCTTTCTATTCCTATTTCTTCTGCCCATATTTCTTCTGCCTTATCCTGTTATTTCTCTCTCTCTCTCTCTCTCTCTCTCTTTTCATGCTGTAATTTCTTTATAAATATGGTAATTTCATGCATTTATGGAATCTTAAAAATCAAAGTCTGTGTGCTGTGTGAATATGCGAATGCATTCTTGGTGATTTCACCCGCACATGAGCGCCACTAAAGTGAACAGCAACCAGAAAGATGGAGGATTAGAAGAATAAATGGATGGATTGCTCGCCCACACTGTGGCTGTAAATGAAGCGGGTCATGACTGGAATGCTGTTAAAATAGATTGGGATATGAAATCTCATTCGAGCGCCGCGGCCTTAATTAAAAAGCGCGGAGTGGTGTGGTGAGAGAGTGCCAGTGCTAAAAGAGGTGAGAAAAGGAAAAAATGATGTGGAGAAAAGTAAACACCTTAAAACATGTTGTGTTTTTGAGAGATTGCTTTAGCAGGCATCATGCTAGCAGGCTTCAGATCCAGTGCTAAGAGTTAGCTTTGGATTCAGCATATGGAGTTAACGCCTGAAACCCGATACCTTCGTAGTCAGACACATACCATCAGCTATCAACCTGCTGTGTGCAAACAAGTGTCTGCAAACTCCCTTAATGCTACAGTGCTGTGACAACGTTTTTGCTCTTTTAAATGCTATTATTAATATTTTCTGATCTCTTAACAAATTTGGTATAAAACAAAATTTATCCAGAATAAACAAAACACATGAATGATCTTGTGACTTATTGAACAAGAGTTCCCCAACTCTGGATAGCCTGGCGAGCTGTCCACGGTGTACTCTGCCCTCGCCCAGAGTCGGTTGAGATGGGCGCCAGCCTGCCCTGCGACACTAATTAGGATCAAGCAGTTCAGAAAATGGATGAATGAATGAATGAATTCACCAACCACTATATCACCCATATGAAAAAGTTATCGCCACCCTAGACACAGTACTTGGTTGTGCCACCTCCTGCAGCAACAACTGCAATCAAACGCTTCCAGCAACTGGAGATCATTTTTTGGCATCACTGTGGGAAAATCAGGCTCAAGTGCAATAATGAACAAGCAGGGCGCAAGTGTGTCTCTTTGGAACATGCCTGCCAAAATTTGAAAGAAATCTCTGTTCCAATCTGTGATTTTGACCCTTGTTGTTGTGTCCTTATGCATGACACCAATTGGGACTATGGGTGGAAGAGAATAAGCAAGTAAGACTTGCAGCTTTCTTTTTTTTTGTTCAAAACCCTCCCATTCAGAGACAAAGTCCGTTCGATTATTCCAATGAAGTGGCTCTACATGTGGTTTAATATGGTGCAGCAAATGATTGTTGTAGCCTTTTTGCTGGGATGCAAGAGAGGCTGCTACCCCTGTAGCGACTGGTTTTATAGAGGTCTCCTTCCTTTAGTAGTGCTATAATCTCACTTTTTATTAATGCATTGTATTGTAAATACATGTTACATGCTACTCTATTTTGATTCATTTGTCATTTTATGACTAGAGGCGCAGCACAGTAGTGTAGTGGTTACCACATCCGCCTCATAGCAGGAAGGTCCTGGGTTCAAGTCATGGGCTCCTGTGTGGACTTTGCATGTTCCCCCATGGGTTTCTTCCAAGTACTCAGATTTCCTCTTACAGCCCAAAGACAGGCACATTAGGCTAAGTAGCTGTTCCAAATTGCCCTTAGATGTAGGTGTAAGTGTGAATGGTTGTGTGTGTCACCCTGCAATGGTCTGGGGAGCTGTTCAGGGTGTACTCCACCATTGCCCTGATTGGTTTGTTGTGTTCAGCTCTTGGGCAAGGTCAAGTCGACTGATTTCCTTTCAGTAAATCATACCACAGTACAGTTTTAAAACATTTCTTAAAATAAAATTGACTTTTATGAACAATGCAAGCTAAAATGCTGCTGTATTATTTATATACGGTTAACTTTTTGTGAAATATCACAGTGACTGAGTGAGGAGATAGGAACAGTGTGAATAGTTTGCATGGGAGTTGCTAAAGGTTTATCAGGTTTGTCAAGTTAAACCATTCATAGAAGCCAAATAAAAACAGAGACTGGCTTACTGTATCAATACTCATAAAATATTATCAGTCATCTGATCTTTCAAGCTTCACATAAACAAAGCTGGAAGAGCAAACTGGAGCTCAGTCAAGCTCAAAAAACTACACAACACAAGTGTGTCTCATTAAAACTAATCATTATTTCTGGGTTGTAATAATAAAACACTTTGGGGAAGAAGTTATTAAAAGGTATCTATCATTTGTCTGTCTGTCTAGCTATCAGTTTAATTCAGCAATGTTACAAAGTGCAGCATTTCTGTTGCTCATAAACACTTCTGGATTCAACTGAAGGAAAATCTCAGTGCGTGTTGTGTTCTGTATTTAATAAGAGCTCTGATGTTCTCGTAATACACATTGTATCTAACAGAACTAGACAAAAGGTCATCTTTTAAACCTCTGCTTCATAGTGCAGATGTAGTTTTACTGCATGTGGGGAGGATGTGGTGGACACACACACACACACACACACACACACACACACACACACACACTAGGTTTATTCCCTCTTGTCTCTCATCATGGGGGCTCAATGAAATTGAATTCTCATTTGTCATAGTGAGTGACAGAGGGAAGGGTACAAGGGGTGAGTGACAAGCTTGTTGTCACGATTCTGTTTCACCTCTGCAATGCACACAGACACACACACACACACACACACACACACACACACACACACACACACACACACAGACACACACACATGCACACACATTTGTAGTTCAGTCTTTGTGGGGATATTCATAGGCACAATGAATTCCAGAACCCCTTACCATCACAACTAAATAAAACGACGTTCCCACTTCCCAAAAATGTTCTCACTCTGTTGGCTTAAAAACTATTCCGGACCTCAATATGTAGCAAGTATACACACACACACACACACACACACACACACACACACACACACACACACACACACACACACACACACACACACAGTTGTTCAGGGTGTAGGATTAAGCGGTTCAGCTTATGTGCTGACAATCATTTATTTACCTTGACTCCTTTTGCCGTAACACCTTTGATGAAATTGCTACATGAGAACATAAGCTACATGAGCTGTAATGGAAGAAAGCAATAGAAATAAAATAGCAGGTAGCTCTCAAACGTCTTTTAAAAGTTTTTAAGCTGTTTTAAGATTTATGATGATGATGATTATGAAGATAATGACCCAGACCATCTAACATGTGTGTGTGTGTGTGTGTGTGCGCGCACGCGGGAGAGAGAGAGAGAGAGAGAGAGAGAGAAAGAGAGAGAGAGAGAAAGCACTGTATGTAGAAACTGTCCTTTCTCTGGCCTGACTCACACTGGTTGCATGCTGTGAGCAGACTGCAAGCAGTCATTAATCAAAGTCACTCTGCTTGCCCGCTTCATCTATCCATCTATCTATATGGCAGACCAAATGTTTCCCCAATTATTTTTATTTCTTGTCTTTATTGCCATTCATGCAGGCAATGCTGTGTATATTTATTGTAGGACATATAACATATGTATTACATCTTTTAGACATATATGTATTACAACTTGCATTACATATTTTAGTAATAATAATAATAATAATAATAAAAATAATAATAATAATAATGGAGGCATTGTGGTGTTGCAGTTAGCACATCCAGCTCACAGCTAGAAAGTCCGGGGTTCGAGTTCCTGGCTTCTGTGTGGAGTATGCATGTTCTCCCTGTGCATATGTGGGTTTCCTCTGCGTACTCCAGTTTTCTCCCACAGTCCAAAAACATGCACAACAAGCTAGTTGGCTGTGCCAAATTGTCCCTCGGTATGAATGGTTGGGTATGTGTTGGCCCCGCAATGAACTGGCTAGCTGTTCAGGGTGTACCCCACCTTTACCCAGAATCAGCTGAGATGGGCTCCAACTTCCCTGTGAATCTAGTAGGAGTAAGCGGCTCGGCAAATGGATGGATGGATTATTATTATTATTGTTGTTGTTATTGTTGTTGTTTGTATATATTTATTTGTTTGTTAAGTATTATTGTCTATAATTCTTATCCCCCATTGTGGAAGTTGGAGCCAATCCCAATTGAAATCGGCGAGAGGTGTGGTACCCTGAACAGGTTTATAAGATACTTGTATTGGATATTTTCCTCGTGGTAACTGAGCTTCATGTTTTGCATGTGTGTAGTGCTGTACCAAAATATCTCTCTGTCTTTCTTTCTCTCCCTCTCTCTCTCTCTCTCTCTCTCACACACATACACACACACCATCATACATAAATCACTTAGTAGCAACATTAATGTATGTTTACGAGGATAAAAGTCTCTATAAACTATCCAGTCAAGTGTGTGCATGTGCGTGCTACACACACATGTGTATGTGTATGTGTGTGTGTGTGCGTGTGTGTGTGCGTGTGCGCGCGCGCGCGTGCGCTCACGCACTCTAAGTGATGGATGAGGACCGACTTTGGGAGCAGATCCATCAAGTCAGTAGACAGTTCAGACAGGCCCCCATGCAGAGACCAGAATTCCCACTGACCACCTCGAGAGAGGCAGGCCACATCACTGAGAGGAAATGACCTCATCGACGTCACCATGTCAATTATTGTCACATCCATTAAGATTAGCCTTTATGACATGACATTAGAATTTCAACAATAAAAGCAGATGCACTTCAGACAGATTTGCCTGTAGATGACACTGGGAAGGCACACCACACCACAACGCTGCTGAATTCTCACATCTGATTTACTCAACATGTATTGGCATTGTGGTGGGTGTTCCAAATATTGGAAGCCTAATCATAAACAGATTCTGTAGTCAAGTCTTTGCATTAGTGATTTGTTCTTGAAGATTGTAATGGATTTGAACTGCACATGTTTTACTATACTGCACACACTTGTAAACAGTAAAAAGTGGGCTTTTTTTAGTGTTTGAGTTCATAATTAATTTTGCAGAAATACGAGTTTACTTAGCTATAGCACGTATAGTAATTGCTACAGTTCCATACAAGTAACAACCAAACAACTGGATGTACTAGACTTCACGCTCCTTGTGCATCAGTTAATTTTGAGCACCCATGACACTCTTACCAGTTCACTGGTTGTCCTTTATTGGACCTCCTTTGGATGAATACACCCAGTAGTTTACCCTGGGTTTACAACTGAGGCATGATGTCCGCAATCTTTACAATTCAAAAAAGCGTGGCGCCCCACGATTTGTGACCTTGCTTGAAGCATGAAAACTTGAAAGAATCGTGTTCTCACCAGACATTTGCGGGCAAACACATGCCCGTTATTACTCACACCTAGGAGCAAATCGGAACAGACAATTTGCGTAATGTGCATGATTTTGGTCTGTGGGAGGAAACTGGTGTACCCACAGGAAACTCACCCAAGCACGGTGAGCCTCACCCAAGCAAACTCCACACAAAAACGCTCTTGGTGAGCCTGTGACTCGAATCCAGGACCTCCTTGCTGTGAGGCGGACGAGCTAACCACTAGGCCACCGTGCCGCCCGATATCTTAAATGCAACCTTCTTATTCTTTTTTCACCTGCCTTTCATCAAGAATTCATTGCTTTCTCACTCAGTTTTTCACATTTCCATTACCTCTCAACATCTCAATTCTTCTCACTTTGTCCTGTTTCCTCCTTGGTCAGTGGGCCCCTTTCTATATCCTTATGTGTAGCTGTGATTTCAGTATGGGGCCTACTGTGCTGAAACATTGGCCTCCCTCTCTTCGGATCACATTCCCTCTAATTGGGTCAGTTCGAGACACAGTCACAAGGCAGCGTGACAGGACTGGATGGCATATTACAGCGGATATGTGCCCCCAAACTCAGCCCTGCAAACCCCACTGAGAATGCCTCAGAGCAGGAGATGTCACGCCAGCCAGCTGCTGGCTGATCACTTATCACCACATGTGCCCGCTCCTAAGCATGCTCACGCTTGTGTGTCCATCAGAATCAACCCACATATGTCCTCATTTTTATCCCTCTTTCCAACTTGTGGGTTTAGACATATCCACCCCCAACCTTCATTTTCCAGCATGAGGCCCAGAGAAATGGGAGGGCTCTGAAGCTCTCTGGAGCATTTCAGGTTCCTCACATGGGCAAACGATATTCAGAACCTTGCCTCCTAGCTAAAGCCATTCTCCCCAGTGTTTGGTTTTCATTACTAGGATTATCAGGAATGTACAGTGGATATTAACCAAAGGAAACCTTATCTGCCACCTTGGTCTCAATCCTTATCTCCCGAAAAGGCTTACAGGCAATCCTTCCCATGCCATAACAACATTCATATTCCCAAACAAGCATCATCATCTTCCTCTCTAAAACCTCAGACAACAAATAATTACCTCCAGGAACCATGGCCCAAAACACATTGTATTGATGAGAGCTACTTTTTTCTTCATTTGAATCATGTGGTAGGAGTCTGTTAGTCTGGGTGAAAATTATTTCAAATAAGAAGGAAACTTCTTTAGCATTATATTCTAGCAGGGTTCCTGGACAACAGGCCACAAGCTTATAGAGGTTCTAGTCACTCTTTGCATTTGAGTGGAATGAAATGAGGCGAGGCAGCAGGGTAGTGTAGGGGGTAGCACGTCCTGGGTCCTGGGTTTGAACCCTGTGTCCAGTGAGCGTGTTCCTGTGCTTGCGTGGGTTTCCTCTGTGTACTCCGGTTTTGTCTCTCAACAAAGACGTGTACATTAGGCTAACTGGATTTTCTCGAGGGCAGCATAGTGTCTTAGTGGTTAGCACATCTGCCTCACAGAAAGAGCTTCCTGGGTTGGAGTCCCGGGTTGGGCAAGAATGTTCTTGTGTGCAGTTTACATGTTCTCCCTGTGGATGAGTGTCTTCCTCTGGGTACTCTGTTTTCCTCCCACAGTCCAAAGACATGCACATTAGGCGTATTGTTGTTTTGGCCATGGTGTGGATGTGAGTGTGAATGGATGTTTGTGTGTGAATGTGTGTGTTGATCCTGTGATGGTCTGGCAAGCTGTTCAGGGTGTACCCCACCTTTGCTTGTCTTTGGCTGGGATGGGCTCCAACCTCACTGAATCCTTATAAAGAATAAATTCGGAAAATTAAATGATAATAAATGTAAAAAGGAGGGCTTATGTTACTGTCTGTGTGGTTCTTTCTGTGTCCATCTTGTTCTCCTCAGTGTCCTCTAGTATCGTACTGTCCAAAAACATATGAGTGTGCATGAGTGATGAACTGGTCTCCTATTCAGGGTGTATTACTGCCCAATATTCCCACTGGAGGTAAAGCAAAGGTAGTTGGGCATTTTATTCGCAAGCATTCTGGCTCTTCAGGATGGTGCTTATCCCTGGTTTCCGTAGCGTGAAGCAACTAGGAGTTCAACTCCTCCTGGATGGGATACTAGCCCATCGCAGGTTACCTCCCCAGTATTTTCTACTGGTACCCATTTATACTGCTGGGTTTACAGAGGCACTCTTGTGGTTAAGAGCTTGCCCAGGGGTATTAGCACAGTGGGGGTCTAACAATGGATTCAAACCCGTGACCTCTTGATCATGAGCCCAGCACCATAACCACTACACCACCGGCCCTACTTGTCACAGCAAAAATGGAGGAAAAAGAATATTTCCAGTATATTAAAGTTACCTTGTCTTCTTCTAAGTGATAATTAATTAAAGTTCCACACTTTACTGTTTTGTTCATAGATTTGCCAAATCTGCCTCGAGCGTCCCATTTCCTCTTACAATTTTCAACATTGTTAAGATTGCACAACTTATAGTTTATCCATATTGTTCTCATGAAGCTTTTACTTAAATTATCAGTGGTATTAACCCAGCAATGCTTTTAAGATAGAGAGTTCCTAAGGAACACTACCAATAAATGATGTTTTTTTTAAATACATTGCCATTGTCAAGTTTGATTTGCAGGTTTGGATCTGTCATGTTTGTTGTGAAATTGTTGAGCATGTGAAAATAATTACCTGACCAATTATTTAAGGGCTCCACTGGGTTCCACTGATGTCACATAACAAAATGAACAGCAGAAAAAGCAGGCAAAATGGTCTCAAATGTAGCTGCAAGCACCTGGAAGCTGCGTGGCTATGTTTTACCTCATGAGCATTGCTTTTTTTTCTTGTTGCTCAGCATTCTGTCTTTAGACTATAACTTTTTGACCAAGATTATTAAACTCTCCCTGTTGTTCAAGAAATTTCCCTTTCTTGAGAGTGTGTCTATAAATCTTACATCTTCGTCACTACTAGTCGACTCCTCTCTCAGAACACTACTGACAGTCGCGGCATGAAACAAGCAACAAATAGTACATGAAGCATTTTTTAATTCTCATTAGACCCATTTAAAGACACTCGTAAACAGTGAGCACACACATACTCGGAGCAGTGGGCTGCCATACATTGGGGGCACCCAGAGAGCAGTTGGGGTTAGCTGCCTTTCTCAAGGGCACTTTAGCCATGAAAGTGGAGGAAGGGAAGGTTCAGCTCACTCCCCCACTGCCATACATTTTTCCTGCTGGTTTGGGAATCTAACCAGTGACTTTTTGGTCCCAAAGCCCCTTCTCTAACCATTAGACCATGGCTGCCCTTTCCTCCAGGTACTCGTTTCCTCCCACAGTATAAGGACACACACATTAGGGTAATTGCACAGTCGAAAGACTGGGGTTAGGCCTTGCTCAAGGGCATTTCAGCCATGAAGTGAGTTGCACCTTCCCTTCCTCCACATTCATGGCTGAAGTGCCCTTGAGCAAGGCCTAACCCCCAACTCCTCTCAGGCCACCCCAGTGGGTGGCAGCCCACTGCTCTGAGCTTGTGTGCTCACTGTTTATGTGTGTGCTCACTTGGATGGGTTAAATGCAAGGGCAATCATTTCTCTTGTGGGATTAAAACAAAGACATTCATATTATGCCAATTTGTGAATGGTTGTATGTTCCTAATAGGAATAAGAAAATAAATAAATAAGTAAATTTCGAGTGAAACGGCCTTTGGAACATGCAGTAGAAATGCTACAGGTGCAGTACAAGCTTAGGAAAATGTGTTGTACTTGGTAATAGTTTTCACTCACTCTTTCCCCATCTTGCACCCATGATGCTGTGCTGTCTTTGGACTGTGGAAGGATACTGGAATACCTGGAGGAAACCCACACAAGCACAGGGAGAACATGCAAACTTTACAGTTTTCCTGGTGACCATGGGGCTAGAACCTAGAACTTTCTTGCTGTGAGTCAGAAGTAACTATTACACCACTGTGCCACACGTAATTACTTTTTAAATGCCTGAAACATAGAACGACTGGTTGTAAAGCAGATGAAGGGGTTTTCAGGTTTGAGATTTCACAAAACTCAAAGAATCTGAAGGTTCTTGGAAGGAGTGTCAGTGCTTTGAATTGTCAAAGGTAAAGCAAAGTCCAGGCTTTAACCCACAATCGTCACTTCCACAGTCTTAGCACATCTGGATGTCTGCATATGGTGATACAACATCTCTCACTCCAGTGAAGGGGTAAGGTTTCAGTGGACTCATTTGTGGGAGCTTTCAGTGCCAAGAATGAAAGCAGTTGAGTTTGATACTGAGGCCAAAAGGAATAACAAACATCCCCATATGCCAGAACACTCAACAATGCTAACTAGCCTGTTTTGAAATCATTGTCATATGCAATTCTTCAAATAGGAATGTATGAAAAGAGAATTGCTCACAACAGAAGCGTGGCAGTGGTTTTCTGGCATAGGTGAAGAAGCGTAGAGTGCTTTTCACACAGAGAGTGATGGAGGAAAGAAGGGTGATGAAAAGGGCAAGAAAGCAAGTAACAAAGCAGAGTAGGGAAGTGATATAAATAAAAATGATGTAGTTATAAATATTGCTAGAAAAAATATACTCAACCAACCGATGAACTGAATACACATTTCTTTATTGCACTGTCTACCCTGAAATCACTTAGAAATGCGAATAAACATGGCAAGTCCAAATGTCCACATCAAGAAATCTAGAGGAATGTACATGTTCAAAGTAACAGTCGCACAAATGACTCCAACACGCAATTCATTCAGTATCTAATGCTGCTGTAATTACATGGTGATGAGACAAGAACGAGGCTTATGAGATTTAGCAGCGTTCTCCTGATCCATATATTCATATGACGTCATTCTCCTGTGTCCTATCACCTTATGAAATTTCATGAGCCAGAAAGAGCACATTGTGGTTCTTTTCTCAACCCACCGCAAGATACAGTTCCTTACCCATGTCTCCAAGCAGAGCCCTTCTCCCCAGGTGTGTGGCAGGAGAACTGAAGAATCCAGCTCTTCATCTGGTTCTTATCCTGTTATTAGCCATTAGCATTGGACCAAAGCCCTAACACTTACTCTCTGATCTGTACTTGATCTGCTCCAAGCAAAAGGCCATATGGGCTTAAAGGGCAAATCCCCACCGAGTGTGAGCTGTACAGTGTAATGAGGCAGGTCATGAAGGGGGTCTACAGTAATGCTCGTTCTCACAAGTGGACAACGGTAGATAGCTTGTTACTTGTATAATGTAGACGCTGTTCAACAACCCCAGATCCAAAAAAGTTGGGACACCGCGGAAAACATAAATCAAACAGGATGAAACAAGGGTCTAGGGTCATGAAGAGGCTGGAGCCTATCTCATACAACTCTGGGTGAAGGCAGAACAGCTTGCTGGTGCATTGCAGGGCAACACACACACTTTTCTACTATTTACACTCACACCTAGGAGCAATCTTGAACAGCCAATTGCCTTAACTTGCATGTGTTTGGACTGTGTGAGGAAACCAGAACACACAGAGAAAACCCACGCAAGCACAGGAAGAACATGCAAACTCTGAGCCCAGTACTCAAACCCAGGGCCTGCTTGCTGTAAGGCAGACATGATAACCTTTACACCACTGTGCTGATCTGTAAATCTCATATTTTATTTACAACAGAACATAGAATACACATCAAATGTTATAAAGACATTTTACAATTTCATTAATAAATATCTTAATAGTGACTATCCGATGTTATCAACACTCAGTTCATTCATTCATTCGTTCATTTTCTGAACCGCTTAATCCTAATTAGGGTCGCGGGGAGGCTGGCGCCCATCTCAGCCGACTCCGAGCAAGGGCAGAATACACCCTGGACCGCAGACACTCAGTTCAAAAGTCTGCATTTCTGAAAACTATGTTTATAGACACTGATTACTGGAAGTGTTGCCGAGCTCATGCAGTGATTTCCACGCCTGTTTTTAATGCAGTACCACCTGAGGGCCCGAAGACCACAAGCATCCAGTATTGATTTCCAGGTTTGTCCCCTGTGCACAGAGGTTTCTACAGATTTTCTGAATCTTTTAATAATATTTTGAACTGTAGATGATCAGATATTCAAAGTCTTCCCAATTTTACACAGAGGAACAATATTCGGAAATTGTTTCACAGATGCTTTATTTTTTATACACAATCATGTTACTGACTAAGTAGACAAAATAGTTGCAAAATGTTCCTCCAGCTGTTCCCTTTTAGTACAACTTATTTTTTCACTTTTTGAGACTTGTTGCTGCCATCAAACTTTCTAAGCCGTTTAATCCTAATTAGGGTCGCCGACTCTGGGCGAAGGCAGGGTACACCCTTTTTGGACTGTGAGAGGAAACTGGAGTACCCGGAGGAAGCCCACACAAGCACGGGGAGAACATGCAAACTCCACACAGAAACGCCCCAAGCTGGGAATTGAACCCAGGCGTTCTGCGCCACCGTGCCGCCCTCCATTAAATTCAAAATGAATTCAGAATTTGATATATTTCTATTTTCTATTATAAATAATTTCTATTATGAATAATATATGGATTTATGAGATTTGCAAATTATTGCATTCTGTTTTTATTTACATTTTGAACAAAAAGTGTCTCAACTTTTTGGGAATTAAAATTTGTATATGATAATGTAGTTCAAGAAAAGGGTGTGGCCTGAGTAAAATGAATTGCTGTAATGGACCATGTGTAACCACTCTAACAGTAAACCAGAAATATCTTGTTTTAGTTTGCTTTTATGTTCCCGTGTAGTATATACTGAAACCATGTCCTCAGGCTCAGTGATGGAACATTCATCGATATTCATCTCGCGTTTGGTGAATAATTGTTATCAGCTGAATTTCTCAGATGTCAAATTTCCCGGATTGAAAATGCGATTTAGAGAAAATCATCAAATTGTTTAGGCACAAGATAATGTTTTGGACTAAAACAGAGAAGGAGAGTATAGCTTATACAGTAATAAACCAAATTAAATTCATCTTGTTATCAAACAGCAGGAGATGAGGAATAAAGTATGCTAAATGTTAAATAAGGGTTCCTGGAGGGCTGGAACTGATAGAGCCATCTGACTGCATTTTGGACTGGGGAGAGCACATCTGTTGTGCATTTCTTCCATGACTAGGTCCATGCTGGATTTACTTTGGCTTGTTAGAATCATTGCCTAAGTCACATTTCTGTTGTTTTAATGACTTCTAATGGCATCTGACTATCAGTGAACAACATTAAAACACTGTAAAAATGAAAAGTAAGATCCACTCAGGATTTATCCTATAATATAAATTAGCTTCATAATATGCTGGTGGAACATTAAACTTTTATATTTATTGGTCTCTCAGTATAACGAGGTATCAAAGTTACAAATTCATACAGTTCTTTAAAAAAAAAAAATTTATATGT
>JAOUQZ010000051.1:23017572-23029609 GCA_028564935.1 Neosilurus hyrtlii
TATATAAGATCTTGAGTTGATTTTCCGTAAAACAGTGCTCAATACTTAATAGAGCTAAATATATTGTATGCGGGAAAAAATGTGTTATTTTCTTCTTTCTTCTTTTCTTTCTCTAATTTTTTCCACACATAATATAATGTCACATCTCTTTTTTTAGCCTATTAAACCTTTTGATGAATAAGGCCTAGTGTTTCTCAAATAACAATTTAGATCTCACCCTCAACAGTACATAAGTTCATTAAATGATTCAAGGAGTTTTGGTGCATAAAGGGCAAGGGCACACGACTCCACTGAATGCCTCAAGCCATCATTGTTTTCATTTTAAATTTTGATTTCCACAACCCATCCCAGTCCTTTTCTGATTTGGGGCTGTGTGTATATTTCTATACATGTGTAGAGTAAAGACTATCCTCTCTGGTCTGATCCCACAGAAAAGCTACTACAGTACAAACAGTCAAAAAGTTAACGCTGGCTTTGATAGAAAGGTGTCATAAGACACAACGCATCACGGCTTGCTATATATGTAGCTGCCTAGCTGTGAATTCGTAAGAGTGCTCATCTAACACTGGAAGCTCATACAATGGGCACATAAGCATGAGAGCTGGAAGAAAGGAGCACTACAGGAAGAAGGCAAGTTGGTGGAGGCAGTGTCATGCCATGTACATGTGCTCCTGGGAACCCAGGGTCCTGGCATTCATTTCAATGTTACTTTGACATGTACCACCTACCTAAACATTTTTGCAGACCAAGGGTTTTATGGAGTCCACTTCTCGATGGGCTGGGGCTGATATTCAGTACAAAGTTGACCTAAACAATACTGGGAAGGTGGTTGTAATGACTTGTGTTATGTGTTATGATCGGTGTTTACATGTTTTGTTTAAGGTAAGCTGAAGTTTTTGTCTGCAGGTTATGGATGGGGTTACACTGCATTGTTTATATCTTGTTTATGCTAAGGGGAAATATGCTATTTATGCTCTGAATAAATGATTAAATTAATTCTATGTCTATGGCAGGATATATAATAAGAATATTTTAGGGTATTGGTAAATAATTATAAAAACTTTATTGTAACACTTCTGTTAAGTGTATAGAGTACAGTAAAATAACTATTTTCATCATATAAAATAAATCATACCGAAATGGAATTAGGCTGAAAAGAACAAAGCTGAGCCATTGAATAGGCTACATCACTCCACATATTACAATGTATTTGGCTATGAGAGTTTCCAAAATTTTATTTGGAGTTTTGGATTTGTTTTTTTTTTAACCACTGTTATTATGTCAAGGGGCAGTTGTGGTCGGTGGTAGGGTGCCGGATTACTGATCCCAAGGTCGGAGGTTCAAGCCCCACTATCAACTGGTTGTCACTGCTGTCCCCCAGAGCAGCTAACTGGGTTATCAAATACCAGCCATGTCTCTCACTGTCTGTGGTGAGAGGCATGTAAAAGAACTGTTACTGATTTTTGTAAAGAGTAGAATGCATTGCGGTCAGCGTGTTTCTGCCCTGCGATGGCCTGGCGAGCTGTCCAGGGTGTACTCTGCCCTCGCCCAGAGTCGGCTGAAATGGGCGCCAGCCTTCCCGCAACCCTAATTAGGATTAAGCAGTTCAGAAAATGAATGAATAAATGAATATTATGTCAAATTATGTGAAATGCCCAAGATAATACTGAAAACTGTTGTATTGTGTAATGTCAACCCAAGCACTTTGCCCATATTGGAAAATATCTGCAGAATTGAATTTAATTTAAAATAACCAACTTAAAAAATAGAAAAATACTAAATATCCATATCACTCAACACACAAACCAAAAATTAACACAACAGATTAGCAAGCCAAAATAATGCTTAGCTCCCAGTAGGTTCATGTCACATCTGATTTTTCAGAGCCTTGTGGTATTTTCAAGCAATTGCCCTTCAACGAGTTCCACTTTAACAGGTTCGTGTTTTGTCAGATTGGCCGGTGATTTAGTCATTAAGTCACGGTGAATATGGAGGCTGTTAAAAGTCACACATATTTAGTCTGCTTTCTCTGCATCATGAAGTTCTTGGAAAAAGAGCTTGCAGAAAATCAAGCAGGAAACATCTAGAACACTGACCCTGGCACCGGAGTCTGAAATACTACTTTTCTTGGAAGGTTTTCAAAAACTGCCCAACTTTTCCCTCTGTGCCGACTGCTACACTTCCAGCTGTTTTCTTTTGCGTCCCATTTTTCATGCCAAACAGTTAATCATAATAACACCATTAGTAACTGACGTCAATAAGAATTATGCTTAAAGATGATTGGTGTAAATCATTGCCATAATGCCCCTGGCGCAGACAGACTGAATGCAGTTCTCCTCACCTCCTCATAAACAAGTAGATAAAGACAAGAAGATGATGATTTTATAGGAAAACTTTAAATTTACTTTTCTAGCAGAATATGTTCACCAAAAATTCACCGTAACTGTTAACAACAGCTGCACAGAGAGATGGGATTTTTCATAGAAACATTGATATATTATTGAGACAATACCATGCTGAGAGTGTGAGAGAATTACAAGGATGAAAAAAAGTACAAGTAAAAACTGTGACGGTCTGTAATATATACAGTACTGTGCAAAATATTGGGCATATGGCTAAAAACAAATTATAAAAAAATATGCAAAAAAGTAGTTAATTTAAATGTTCCTACTGTATAAAAAGTAATGAATAACATTAACCAACAAAGAAAACTTAGGTGTGACAATCCATTTGCCTCTTTCGTAAAAAATAAAAAAACCCTTTAGCAATATCCCCCCTATATATAATAAAATAAAGAATTTATTAAAAACGTTTAAATAGACACAAAATAAAACAAAAATAAATAATAACAAACCCACATGTTTATTACTTACTGTAGATTAGTGCACTGTAACATATTATAGATTTTAGATATAGACTCTATATCTCATATTATTGTTTTATAGTGTACAGATTGTTCATAGTTTTTTTATAACACCAAATTCACCTTTCTGACACATTCATCCTAATTATGAATAAAATAAATTGTATATGTATGTTATAAACAAACAAAAAAAAAACTAAACATGGTTTAAAGATCCTTTTTTTTGTTTTGTTTTGCTTTTTTTTTAAGCCAAGCATCTTCTAAAAAACTAGATTTTTTTAAACTACTGGTTCACTTTTATTTAATTAATTGCACCCGGTTGCATCAGTAGAACGTCAGCTCTCTCGTAATACTGTACTGAATGTACATGTCCATTACGCTTGGGTTTATTGCCTGCTATAAAAAATTAGCAGTTTGAGCAAGTAACACAGCTTTAACATGGCATGAGTTACAGCTAAAAACTTGTACCTTTCCCCTAGTAGGTGCACACATCTGTCGTAAATAAAATACTTGGTGATTCTGTTCTGAGTGCATGTTTACTGACCATTAATGGATCTTTCCTTTTTTTCTTTTGTGAGGAGTATAATGGTTTCTTTATGTGCATGTGTGTGTGCGTGTATGTTTCGTTTTTTTATTTATTTTTTCGTAATTTATGATGGCAGAACATGGCCACCCCACTAAAACACACTGTTCGCAACAATAGAAGCTTATGGGATTGTAGGATCAATTACAAATAGGTTACAGACTCACCGTTCATTTTATCATGGACACCTGTTCCTAATGCAATCGATCACTCATGAACTCATCAGCCAGTCATGTGGCAGCCATGTTGCTTTTAGAGATTAGCTATATATTCATAGCTTGAATGGTGGCCCACCAAAAGAAGCCCAATAAGGCTGGCGCATCGTTGAGTTGATTGGTTGTAATGCATTGCTTGTAATAATTAAAAGGGGAAAAAAAATAGGAAATGATTTATTATTGACTACAAAAACTAAAATTCAAGTAGGCCATCGGGTTGCCATCAATGTAATCTGTTTCTGCCCTGTGATGGCCTGGCGAGCTGTCCATGGTGTACTCTTCCCTCGCCCAAAGTCGGCTGAGATGGGCGCCAGCCTCCCCGACCCTAATGGATGAAGCGATTCAGAAAATGTATGAAGGAAAACTGAAACCCCAAAATAACAGAGGCTTATATGCCACTGCTAAGACTGGAACACCCAATCTAACTTAGGTAGGCAGACAGGCTTGCAGGTAAATAAATTTTAGTGAAGCAAACACTAAAAACAGTTCAGAAGCTTAACGGAATATGAACTTGTTAAACGGATAATTAAACTAACAGCACAAGTGTAAATCAGCTTGTAAAACGAAAGGTGGTGGAAAGCAAACCCAGGCTCAGAAGCCATCAGGAGCTCTGCTTTTAGGCACTGCCCAAATCTATAGATTACCTATTGCTCTTTACTGACTTAAGTATTTACATTAGTTACATATTGAACCATGATGAAACACTTTATTAACTTCTGAGGAAGTCCTAAAATGACAGTTGGGTCTATGTGGCACCCATCTTGCATATACATAGTTACCAGCAAATATAATCAGTCTTAACTCTTCAGATTATTACAGGGCAGCAATTCTCTTGTCTTTTAAATTGTTCAAGGATTCTCCACCAAGTCTGATGAACATCAGATCAGTAGTTTTTGTGTAATCCTGCTAACAGAAAAAAAGTGCTTGTTATCAAGCTTTTTAAATAAATTCCTGTATCTGGATTGTGATTTGGATCTGCTCCAAAACATTACAGGCCTATAGCCCATCCGTCCACCAAGTTTGGTGAAAATCAGTTTAGTAGTTTTTGTATAATACTGCTAACAGGCTAATCAGCAGTACAAACAAAAAGACAGACGCTGGTGAATACAGAACCTTCCCCGCCAAGCCGCAGAGGTAAGAACTAATCACACAATCTGACATAGATTAATACACGGCCTTGTTAGGGAGACTTCTTATATGGGCTGTCAGCACAAAATGAGTTCAGTTGATTTATTCTATGGTCAATCTACATTTAATTCTCTTTTGATAAAAGACCTATTTGTTAAATTGGGTGTAACCAATCCAGAAAACTTAAAGGGGCAGGGCCATGGTTCTTTAAAGGCAATAGCGGTTTATTAGACATGAATTAGGTTTGTACAACAACATTGCTAGTCTGCAGCAGGATTTTGATCTTTCAAAACTCTTCAGCCAAAGATTTCAAAAAGTCCTTGCTGCAATCCATTTGCGCCCATTCAATGTTAGATTCTCCTTATGGTTTACAAATTGAAAGGTTATTGAACAAACACAGACACTTATTGTATATTTACATTTTTTTGTTTTGGGCGACTAAATTTGAGTAAAAATTGTGACACAGCTCCTTTAATAAAAACATGTAAGGTATGATTCTCTAAGCAGACAATGACGTTTGGAGAAAATTAGGTGTATAGTGTATTTAATGCATAGTACACACTTATTTGGCCTACAAAGAAATACATGTTGCTTTACAGTACAGTATATTTGGTCACAAATGGTTACAGACGATAAAATGTTTCCCTTTTTGAAAGGTACTCATTTCAAATCATTATATCTCATAATAAACTTTATGTTAATACGCTGCTCCACTGGGCTCATTTTGTGGTGATGCCCCATATGTTAATATGTAACCTCAGGAGCTCTCAAATAAGACAAACATTTTCCCAAAGCAACTGAATTTTGGAATCGAGTTTGATAAATGAGGCCGTGTATGTGTATATGTTTGTGTATGCGCTCCTGCAGCAGGAACGAAAATCTGCACCATACTTCCGCAAAGTAAGCCAGCTTTTTAAGCAGTAAAGCAAGAACAAAACCACTGGAACATTACAGAACCCATTTTAAATAACTTATAAGAAGCCAAGTGGCACAAGTTCTTTTTTCCCCCCTTCCTTTCTTTCTTTTGCTTTTTAAAGCCTCTCACGCTTCAGTTGCAGCTCTTGTCCCAGGGTTGAGGACACCCCGCTGCTAATTAAGAGCAAACTAAATGAGTGAGGCTGCTTTTTTTACGAGCTGTGACTGTGTGTCCGTTCCCTTTCCAACATAATGATCAATGAGCAGCCAGATTAATAGCTTTGCATTCAGTGAACTAAACTGCCATGGGCTGTGCTGTATCTTTAAATATTTTATTATTTTTAATAACGACAGAGGAAACTTTGCATAATGTAAGTCGTGACATTCTAATGTACTGATCTCAAACAGAACGAGGAGGAATAAGACCATGTGTGATTTGGCTTGACACAAATTTGCTTAACTAACGTGTCAGAGGACATGAGTGTGTGCTTGTGTGAAGCCAAAGTAACACTTACATCAAGACAAACCCCATTACCGCAAGTGTGTGAAGATCAAAATACCAGCTTGCATCAGTAAAAAGCAACTGTGAATAATTGCCATTTGTGAATAAACCATGCCTGCTCTAATTTATCCAGCTGGAAATAAAGGGGAAAAAATGTTGTCTTGGGTACATGGAGTACAGACTAAATGATGAAGTGAGCCGAAGGACTATGTTACACCAGCACAATTTCACAGTTGCAAGTTTTTATGAATTCCAAAGGACCAACTGGAATATGAAATTGTGAATGCGTAAAGCCAGGTTTACATGCAGTGGGAATGAGGGCCACGTTTCCATGTTATTTGGTTGTCCCGGCTTCCTGTTATCATCCCACTTTACCTATTGCTCTTTAGGGTTCCCTCATGAGCTATGCATGCAACAATACATAGATTTTACTGAGATTCTTCCATAAGTGCATCTAACATCCATGTCCTCCAGAAATGGCCGCACCATTTGGTCACTGGTATCGATATTGAAGCCTGACACTGTTGGAATTAAAAAGATCCCCACATTTAAACCATGTATGGCTTCCCTTATTATTTTTCCCGACAAGGAACGGGATCCCAGGCAAATTTTGGTCAAGTTAGGAGGCCCCTCAAGTGCAGTGTGGGTTTTTTTTAGGTTAAAAATCATCCTGGACCCATCAAGGATTCAGTCCTGATGTCACTCCATCACACCTCCTGCCACTATGCTGCCCCCCAGCTTTCCAGCTGTAAGAAACCACAGTTTCCTTGGCTGTCAGATGCGCCCTCCATCAGTGACATCCCAGGGATACCAAATAGTGTGTCCTACAACACTGATGCCATTGGAATGATGGTGGGCCAGTTCATAGCCCTCCAGCTTCACTGCTGAAGGATGACCTCAACCCACTGGTTCCTGTACACTTTCTCAGAAGAATAGTCTCCAGTTGTGACATCCCTCCTCCTACATACTGCCGTGCGATGCACAGTGGTATTCAAGCACAGACAAAGCACATGCTCTTTAATAAGAGATCTTCAGGCTTTCACAGAAAGGAACAATAGAAAATGAATGAATATATATGAATATATACATGAATGAATATATTCGTGTACCCATTTCCCACAACAGCCATTACCTGGATAACCAAATAAAGTAAGCAAGTTAATAATCTCCAAAAAAATCACTGCCATGTTGTTGATAAGCAGTGGATATGCTTGGTGACAGACAGGTAGACTGTTGACTTTGGAGTATCTTAATGTGTAAAGAGTTGCGCACACACACAAATGACTGGCTGTTCTTCATTATGACCTGAGCACGTCCAAACGCACGTTAGCATATTTCTTATCCATCAGCTATCAGGAGCTCCTATATCCAAAACTATGGATGATTGATTAGCCTATATAAGCTTGATGCCATCATAAAAGTACTAGCTGTGCGTCAACAAGACAAAGAGCAAGACAAAAAGATTTCTCATCTCTCTCTTTGCTGTAACTCAGATCCTCTAAAAGAGGAGATCCGGGAAAAACACTGGCTTTTCAAACATAGACAAAGGCACAATTGGCATCCTTGTAAATTTGTAAAGCGCAAACTTATAAAAATACGATATGATTCAAGGCATTGCCTGGTGGGCGATGTATCCTTTGTTGTTTTAGTGCGGATGGCAAAAAGAATGCCAAGATGGACTCAGATTGTAAAGCTCTTTAAAATAGTGGATGTGTAACTTTCCCATGGCCCACGTACAAATTAACTTCAACTGACTCTCCATATGCACTTGCCACACAATTCTACAAATAATGTAAACACCATTACAATTGCACAGTAGGATGAAGTAACTACTTAAGCTTGGGGAATAAAGCTGAATCAACAAGATTTTAAAAATAAATAAATAAATAAATAAACCTAAACACCATTGTAACTTTTACTTCTAAATAGCTTATGAAATATTTATTTCCACCTTTTTGAGAGTTATGGCCTGATGTGAGATGAATGCTTCAAGAAATGTCCTTCAGCAGCATACTGTCAATGCCTCAAGACAAAGAAGAAAAAAAATTCAAAGACTTAATAAACTGTACCTCTCTTCAAGGACTTAAACAAGACCAAGTCCTGCAACACCTCACTAGAGACTCGTTTAGGTGTAACCGAAGTGCTGTGCAGAGCTTTAGTGTCCTTGAATGTCTAGTCAGAGGAAACGGCAGAGTCACAGTGGATGCTTCATCAGAACTTTCCTGCTGCTGTCTTTAAAAACTCTGACTCAGATCTAGAGCTCTACTGAATTATTCATCGATGTATTGAAATACCTGTGAGCTTTGCGGGATGTTTAAGTTTCGTCTGGTTTTCAACTTCCACTCAGTTATAATTTTTCATTATTATTTGATGGAATACTATGGAAGGTTCTACAGCTGCCTGCTTGAGGCAGGGTTTCACATGAAGCGCTTCATAGCACTGAGGAGGAGACAGACACCGATGCCAAGTTTGAAGTGCCAACATAAAGACTCGGGCAGAAACAAAATTCTTTAGACTGACGTGCAATCCATTCTCCATTTCCACCTCCCAGACAATTTCATGGCACGTGCAAGAGTGAGCAACTTGTTATAAGACAGGAAAGAAGGACTTGCCCAAGTCTGTAAAGCAATGATGAATAAAAAAAATATTTTAGCTGTAAGTATGTATTGCTGACAGGAAAATTACTTCTTTGCAAATCAAATTCAGTGTTATATAAAAAAAATAATTTCAAATGTGTAAAGCTTGAAAATTCCATTTGGAGCATGCATCTTTGTTTCTCTCCACAGGATGTTCCTTAAGCCAGGAAAAACGACAAAAATTTTGACTAAACGTCTGCAATACTGTACATGGTTATTAATACAGCACCTCGACCAGGGCCAAGTCCAGCATACATTTTCTATTAGGCAACATTTGCTAAAGATTTTGTAAGCGAAACTAGTGTTCATTAAACAACCAAAAGTCTGGTAGTACTGTACATATATACTGATTCAGAGGTAAAACAAGGCAAAGTCCAGTATACATTTTCTGTTAGGTAGCATTTGCTAAAATTTTGCAAGCTTCTGTTTATTGAATGACTTGTACGTGCGTTCTTCCTTACACATCCTCCGCCCACCTCCTGCTCTCCAGATGAAACAGTTATTTGACTCAGGGTCAGTGGATGTTTATCATATATTATATATACTTTATCTAATGTGCGATATCTACTAACATGATTGATCAGGTTGCCTGTTTTGTAATAACACGGCATAGATATTTTGAGGTAAGATGGTAAGCCATTTATCTACAGCTTGCTGTTTGTTTTTTTTTTAATCATCATTAATTAATAAATATGTCTATTTTCCATCACTGTTTTGTGTTTGTTTTTTAGCTTAGCACTGTAAACTGGTCTTACATCACATACTATCACATGGTATAAGATGGTATTTAGGGGTAAATTACTGGACCTGTTGACTGGCCCAAAATGAAATACAATTTATTCAAACATTGAATTAGTTTCAAAAGATGAAATAATAGGGTGCAAATGGGCATTGTGATGAAACACGATCATTTGTACACTTCGAGAATGGTAGAGTAAAGCAAAGAAATCTTGTTCCAGTTCGATTTTCTTCTGTTTCTACCTAGTGCATACTAAAACTTTAAATGATTTTCAAAAAGATGTCAATACCAAGTACCCTTATGCTCTGCTCACACTGCTCATTCAGTGCATGGAGCTCACCTGCAACTATCATCCTTAAAATGTATAAAAATAAACTAAAATGATCTTGACTTTATTAGCTTCTTATGTTACTGTGCGGTCTATATTGAAACAGTTATTTGACTCAGGGTCAGTGGATGTTGCTGATTGAATAGTCCAGCTGACATTCTGTCTTAGGGATTATTCATGGTCATCTACCTCACATTCAGGGGAATAGCTGTTCATTGTACTTTATTGATACCTCAGCAGTTAAAGTTACAATAAGATCTTTAACTGTTCTAGTTGACAATAGACCAAATAATTTTAAATGTTTTTGAAACAAGACCATAGGAAAAAGTATAACAGAGAGCCTGAACAGTGCTTATGTTTATACTTTTTGTGCATGTAAAAACAATAATAATAACAATTAAAAAAATTAATAAATAAACATGTTATACCCATTTTCAGACGTTATTTTTCATTTTGGACACCAAACGACGTTTCCTGACGCAATGTTTATTTGAATTCCTCCTCCCATTTATGGTCTTTCCGCTCTGGGTGCCTACTCCGCTCTGATTGGTTGCCTTTTGACAAATGAAAGCTCCACGCTCATTACACTGGGAGGCAAAATGGGATCGTTGGGGCAGAAATACTGCTGTGAATTGGGCAGTGGGGGAAGGCAAGCACATCAGAAGCCCCAGCACCTTGTAAATAAATAAATAATTAAATACCTGTTTTTTTACAAAAGATAAAACCTTATGTTTACAGCCATCTCAAACAGCCCAAAGGAAATTTTAAAACATGAGCTAACGTCATTATTTGACACTCTGGCTTTGTCTAACATGGCTATTCAACGCTAACTTTAATGGGTCAAAAAAAATTAAAAGCATAACATTTCTCCTTTAAGACTGTACATCAAGTTAACTTTATTTTCCTATATAAGTGCTGTATAGTTTTAAAATAAATAAATAAAGTGCTTTCCTCTGGATTCTATATACCTTCTGTAATGGTGAGATTGACACAGAGCAGTCAAACAACTGAAAATAAAAACAAAGACATCACCAGAACACTGATCTGTGATTGAAGGGTTAAACTGAAGCACATGCCTAGAACTCCAACAGATGAACCCAGTTCTGTCCAACACACACACACACACACACACACACACACACACACACACACACACACACAGTGATTTAAGGCCACTAGGGAACACATTACTACCACTGCCCAGTGACAGGGTGGACATATTGAGATACTTAAGAAGCGGTTTATAAGAGCTGAGACCAGAGACTGAACAAGCTGCCAAACTCTCTTCAGCCTCTTCCTTGCTTTTTTCCCCCTCCTCCCTCATTCTCTTCATCTCTTCTCCTTCTCTCTCGTTTCTCTTTCATTCTCTTGAGACTATTCGGTTGCTTCTCCCACAATAACCAATCATCCTGTCTCTCCACTTACCACTTTTGAGTTGGACTCACTCTTCTGGTTATTCAAACAAGCTCAACTCATAATTCCTTCTCTACATGTGTGTGTATATTTTTCTTTCGTGCGCTCCTCCTGCCACCATGTTTGTGTGCTGTTGCTATGGGTTCCTGATAGCTCTGTGGCCATCGCGGCTAAACTCAACCAGTGTTCGCGTTGTTTTTGTGGTAACACTGACACACTCTCTGCCTCACGTTCTTCCTCCCCGTTCTCCACTCTCGAAACAGATGATTCAGTTACAGTCGTGTTGATGATGACATATGGACTACCACGATGCCAAAGAGGCATGGCGAGTAAGACGAGATATAAAATATTATGCAAAATAAAAAAATATGCAATATTAAAGGTGCACTTTAACTGTGGGTCTGTTCAGACGATTCCAGAAGGGGGTGTGTTAAATTGATTGAGGCATGCATGTTTTGCTGGGAACGTACAATGTGGACACAAGGCATTGCCAAAGTGCCAGTTTTACTGATTGTGTGTGTGTGTGTGTGTGTGTGTGTGTGTGTGTGTGTGTGTGTGTCTGCAAAATTACATTCTGTTGATTTTAGCAGAGTGATAAGTGCAGTCTGTTCAGTAACTCGGTGGACGTTCTCAGTCAGGGTGTGTGTGTGTGTGTGTGTGTGTGTGTGTGTGTGTGTGTGTGTGTGTGTGTGTGTGTGTGCGTGTGCGTGTGTGT
>JAOUQZ010000051.1:23039507-23050285 GCA_028564935.1 Neosilurus hyrtlii
TGTGTGTGTGTATGTGTGTGTGTGTGTGTGTGTGTGTGTGTGTGTGTGTGTGTGTGTGTGTGTGTGTGTGTGTGTGTACACATTATACACACACACACACACACACACACACTTTATGAATCATTGTGTGTGCATTGGCCCTGCAATGGTCTGGTGAGCTGTCCAGGGTGTACCCTGCCTTCGCTCAGAGTCGGCTAAGATAGGCGCCAGCCTCCCTGCAACCCTAATTAGGGTTTAAGCAGCTTAGAAAATGAATGATACAGACATGAAGCATGTCCAAATCTAAATTACTGCTAGGTTCAGTGGCTATAACTGGAGTAAACAGGTGCATGAATTTTGTTTTTATTTTTTTTTTTGTTGTATTCTGAAGAAATGATCCTGTTTATACGCATATTATATACCATTTTATATGGAAATAAATGTGTGAATGTGTGTATAGCGTGTGTGTGTCTGTGGTGAAGATTTCTTGTATCAAGCCCTTACCTGCAACAACCAACCATAAGTCATATCCCACAAATTTGATCTTACTCTGTGTGCATGTCACACACACACACACACACACACACACACACACACACACACACACACACACACACACACACACACACACTCTTCTTGCACACGTATTTCCAGTAAAACACAGCAGCTTGCCAATAACTCAACATATCCTTAGTTGCTATTCAGCACTTTTTTTCGTGGCTTTAAAACAGCATCTTCTGGACGGCTGTAACCTGAACTTTCTGCAATAACATTTTTGCAAGGGAGCAAAATTCTCGCACTAACTCCACTATTTTACCTCACAAAGCCTTCTGCCATAAATAACCGAGTAATCCTGTTTATGCAAACTGTTTCTGACTTTTCATTTGCATTTGTCCATGACAGTATGTAGGTAGCAGTACATGAGCGAGTAAGTACTCCTAATGATGATCAGAAGGTGGTGAGCTTAAATCCCAGGACTACCAGGAAGCCTGTGCAGATCTTGCGTAGAACCCGATCATGCTCCAACTTGAACACCTCAGTTCTGGCTTGAATTCGATATTTTTTGAATAAAGATCACTTTGGGACTGGGAGATCACTGGTCTACAGCCAAAATGCTTTTGAAATAAATATAGTCAAACGTTCCTAATTTTGGGCCGCTGGGAATGAAAGTGATGTGTAAAATTGTTGACTGGCTCTAGTTTTTAAGATATGGTACTGGGTCAGCATATATGACCCTGTATATGAAACTTTAGGTAAACAGGTTCACTTCCGGAACATTTACTTCGGGTGCAGTCGGTCATGGGTTAAAGGCCTGGACATGGTGGGAGTTTGACATGCACTGAACTTTCCACCTAAAATTGCAGTGTTTATTAATACCACTTTGACTGTGTTTGAAAATTATTTTCATTCTTTCTTTTTAGGAAAAGCAATAAATGATGGAATCTGAAGCTGGTATTGTATCATAAATTATATGGATTGCATCATATTGTCCCATAGCTTTGCCGAACAGATGCCATTATATCAGCTCTAGAAACCATATGCATGTAGTTTCATGTTCAGTATACTATTATGTACACATGAAATGTAAAACAATTGGAAACTGTCACCAATCATCCATTTTTATTTCAATCATATTTGAATTCAGCGTACCAAAATCCATAACAAATAGCACATCTTGTTTCTGAAGTAGACAACTTCTATAAATGAATACCAGTGTAATTCGTGCTGCAATCTTATTAATGCTCTAGATACTTTATTTATTTATTTTTGCAATAAAATGTGTGACATGACATGCCTCGAAAAATTTACAACTTACTAGTACACATTAATCATGTCATTATTTCACACCATTACTTTATTTGTCTACATCACAGCAGTGCATTATTGTATACATTCATTTTGATCAAGCATCACAATCCTAAATAGCGCGAGGTATTTATTCAGAATAGCTGTGAAGGATTTGCCTGGTTATATAAAAGTAAAGTAATGGCTAAAGTAATGCATTTACTCACTCCAAGGCCGGACAACATGGCACACTGTGCTTCCTCGTGATCTACTGCATTCTGTAGAAAGAAAGGGAAAAAAAACTCAAATGATCAGAATAATAAAAACTAAGCACATCTTGCAAGCTCAGACAGACACACAGACGAATGGACAGAGCGTGTAGAGAGAGGGTAGACAGTCACACAGAAATAGAGAAAATGAGCACCGTTTTAAGTATCCTACACTGGTCATCAGTGCAGTGATTCTGGTGGACCCTGAATCGAAATCAGTGGATTCTGCAGGATTTTCTTGACATCATCTTCGTTTTATCCAACTGTTAAAGCCAGCGTCCTCACAGTCCTTGCCATGTAAAGGATCTCATTCTCAAAAGGTATCAATCAGGACACCAAAAAAACAATCTATCTACCAAATGCCTTTATTAACAAGTAAAAATAATGAACTTGACTTGGTTACCAAGAACAGGACATCCTTTTAATATTAAGGCTATAAATGAAGCTAAGACCCTACAGCAATATTAAAGGGGAGTAATCTGGAATCGGGAATAACTGGGGAGTGATCACTCCATGCCACTTCTTTACACATCTGGGCTGTGGGGTAGGGTGATTCGACAGAAAGCCCCTTTTCACAAAATAAACGAATGAATAAATAAATAAATGAATGAATGAATGAAAAAAAAAATCACAACCAAGTCCACCTAAAACACCTGAACCAGCTTATTAGCTTAAGTACAACATTGATTAAAAGTTTACACTAAATTGAAGCAGTTCAAGTCCAGTAAATGAGCTAAAAATGAATAAAGGTAAGCGGTATGTCAGAACTACCATAGAAGAAAAGAACAAGACAGTAGGCTTCAAATCATTGAATGACAGCAGAGTCTCCATCGAGTTGGTTTGGGATGAAGTGGACAAAAGGGTGAAGGCAAAGCAAACAACAAGTGCTGCACTTTTGTGGGAATTTCTGCAATGGAAACTTCCAGAATAATATTTGATGTCTATCTTCAAAAGAATGTCGCAAATTCGTTCTCACCCGCAAAACTCTGACAGGTTGAAAAATTTTTTTTTCAATTACGTTACACTGGATAGTTTCCCGACTTCTTATTCTACCTTCAACTGTTTTGTTTTGGTTGTTTTTGTATGCAGAGGCATTAAATTGTGTACATTTAAAAAAAATCGTTGGGTCCTAAAGATTTTGACTAGTAGTTCACATCAAGGCCACGGTAAAGCATGGTGGTGGCAGCAGTATGATATCAGGCTGCGTCTCGTCAGTTCAGTTCAGACTGTGGTTTTAGTTAACATGGAAGAAATCATGGCTGCAATGCATAAACGGCCCATTCAGGGTGTATTACTGCCTCACGCATTATATTACTGAAGAGTGCTCCGTATCCACCGTCACTCTAACCTTAGTGGCTGCTTAGTGGTTAAGGCAACTCTAACCAGAACAAAGCTTAAGATTAATGAATTGTACACTAGTGTACACTTAAAGGCATTTAAATATTAAAATCTACAAGGAATCCAGAGCAACACGATGGCATAGAGGTTAGCACATCCGCCTCTCAGCAACAAGCGTGTGTGTGGAGTTTGTGCCCACATGGGTTTCCTCTGGGTACTCTGGTTACTGCCCCAAGCTGTAAGTGTGAGTGTGATAGGTTGTGTGTGTCTGCTATGAACTGGGAGCTGTGCAGGGTGTACCCCGCCTTTACCCAGTCTCCCTACAACCCTAATAGTATTAAGCGGCTCATCAAATGGATGGATTGATATATAAGGACTCCTGATAAGGATTACTTTTCCGCATTTTGACAAGGATTATTGGAGTAATACACAGTCATCCGGTACTCTATTGCATATTGTGTTTTTATATCCACTGCATAGTCAACATGATGTAAAAATGGATTCTGACACAGCAGATTTTCCGTCTGGCTGCGTATAATCTTTCACACCAAGCCAAATCATAGCGACACTCAAAAATAGAAAGAATAGAAAGAGGAAATTCTCGTTTATCTTTTGTTTCTTTTGTGCTTCTGTGATGGCAGAAGCCTAGAGGACAGTTTCCTTTTTCGTCTGTCAACGATTCATTTACAGGAAAAGAGGCAGATCCGTTATCTCTCTGCACTTCTTTACAAGCGCTCCAAAGTAAATATGGCTCTCACTCAGGTCACCGCTTTCTCTGGACTTCGACTTCCCCTCCATGCTGAATGCTGAACTGGTGTCACCTCCCTGTAAAATCTAACACTTCCCTTGTGTGCTCTTCTAAGTGACTTTCCACCTTTAACTCATTCCTCATAACAATCTGCCTACAGTCATGAAATAATTTCAGCAAAAAATTTAAGATAATGCGTTTGGCTCCGATTTCCATTTTTTTTGCATTGAGTGTAATCGGAGATGACATTCAGATCATTCTGTCCTGAGAGAAAGAAGACATTAAAAACTGTCTAAAATGACTATAGCGCTTGTAAATCGAAGAAAAATTTGACTTTAGGCCCTTCACATGTCTAATCTCACTACTTATTCCGCAAACTGCCATCAAGCATGGAATTCTGGGTGTCCGTATCAATTGTGAAACAGTACTAAGAAGGAACATACAACTGCATTGCTGTAAAACCGAAAGAGATGTAGGGTGTGTGTAAAACATAGCAAACTACAAAAGGTTAATCAAAGCCAAATGCTACCTGAAAGAAACAGTCAATGCTGACACACAGGATTGAATTTGTCATCCCACTTTACCCCGCCTTGCAATCAAGGCCTTGCTGAGAAACTAACTGAATAATTTGCACTGGCTGCTCTCAATTTCCACTGATTCACCCAGAAGGCAGACACAAGAACCATTAGACCATTAACCCTCCAGCAATCAAAGAGAACACAGTGTTCAGCTTTTTGGATTTGGACAACTACTAATACTAGCATGTTGCATCCGTCCCAGTGGTATCCGGTCCGAACAACAGGACTATCTATACATCATGATGCACGTTTATTCATGTGTTTTTCACATGAACACCATGACCGAGGGAAACTGTCCCATTAGCATGTTGTTATTTTACATACAAAAGTTATCAAAATCCCAATAGACACACCAATGCTTTCAGATTTGGACTACCAACTAGCCCAGTGATCCGCCTACCACTAAAAGTAAAGCAGTCAATAATGTCCTTGACTTATGGCCCATCCAGAAAAAGGCGTGCAATGTTCTTTCCCCATACCACCTACTCCCAACCACTGTTTACCACAGTATTCATTCACCAGCACTGATTGAGCTCCATGGTTTGAATTAAGAGACAGACAGGGGAGGCGCAAAATCAAACAAGAACCATGTTTTCCTCAAATGCAATTATCAACAGGGTGAGTGAGGTTCTCCCATAAAGCAAGCTAGCGCACTTACAGTCTGAATCTCAAGAAAATATCAAGCACTGCCTGAACCAGAGGGAATTAATTGAGATGCTGAACCTCTTTTTGGACTTTTAGTGGAGCTCCAGGAGATTGAGGCTCGAGGGGTAATATGAGGAGAACTAAGAGTGCATTTGTGTTTGCCATGGTGGGAGACAGGGGGTAAAGGAAGGTCCTGCGCTACTGTCCCACTGTGGATCATTTCCGTTCCAGCAATTGATCCGGACTCCTAAAATCTTGGGTCTTCAGGGACAAGCAGCAGGAAAAGAAGCTTGAGTAGATCTGCACTTCATTCTGGCCAGCTTCAGTATTCATTACTGTGTCCTGGCTTCTTGAGAACAAAATTAGCCATAGCACTTCTGCAGTGGCTAAGTTGTACGTTCTGTACTGCACTCCCCCTGCTTCGTTGTTACCTGCATCTATGATTTTAGCCACAGGTAATTACACATGACAAAACGTCAGAGCGGAACTGACTCGTGCCAACTAACACTATCTGAATATATCTCCTGTCCTGGTATGACCTTTAATAACACTCAGCGCGCTAAACATTGATGCGCCCTGACATGTCTAGCTCCAAGTGCCAAGCCATAAACACTGCAACATTATTTCAACCAGACTAACCTGAAACATAAACAGCAATTTATCTTCTTCATGAGTGGGCTGAGAACATTCTTTTGTCCGGAAAAATTCCCCTACTTTCGCTCCGGTCCGTCACACCGCCATTCAAGATGTAATTATAAATAAACATGACATGGTGGACAAAAAGGAAGTGTTTGCATCACACAGCTAGGTGTGAATCCTAATTCCTATTGATGTTCTTCTACGATTTTGGTGGATATTATGAATTAAAAAAACGACCAAAGCATGAATACACCACTGCTTCATAGGTGTGTGCTGCACCTCGATGCGTCAGACACTCAATGGAAATAAAGTACAGTCATTTGAAGGGGATTTCCAGTTGTGGTGTGGACAGGTGTCTTAATACCCACCTTTGTGCATTGTTCTTAAAAGATAAAAGAAAAAAAAAGACAGACAAGCTTATAAATGTAATAAAGTGCAAAACTACACTAAAACACACTAAATGAGGTAGATGAAACCTTTCCTTCCCGACATGCATTTCACCAGGAAAAATTTTTTGGACTGTAAGCCAAGCAGCATGGGGTTCATGAGAAAAGTTCAACAAAATCATTTGTTTATTTGTGTGCATGCGCGTGTGTGCATGTTCCGTCCAACCGTGATATAACATATAACCTCAGGCACATCATAAAAAGATGAAAAAGAGTCTGCTTTATTAAAATGTAACAATGCTAACACATGCAAACGGTTGAGACAGAATTCTGCCATGTAGAATATAGTGCTTTGGATTGGGATTCATTTTGCATGATTTTTGTAGTGAAGTAGTAATTAATAAAAAAATATACAAAGAAATACTAAACACTCAGGCAACAATTTTGGGGAGTCGTGGGTAAGCTTGTTCTTGGCTGCTAATAAAAGAAGACTTGACACCAGAGGAGGATGTTGGACTATGAAGAATAAGAGCATGAAATGGGTGTATCCTGCAACTGATTTACAAAGGCACAGATAATGGTTTATGTGATCAGAATACACCAAAAAGATGTCAACTTCAACATCTTTATTTTGTGGTGTCAGGACCAGAACCAAACGAGACTAGATTCAGTCAGTGCTGTAAAAAACTACACATGGTATTCGACATAAAGAAACGAAACTGAGTAATACTTCCAATATTGAGCATTACTCTCTGTATTAACTGGATACTTGCTTGCATTTATATGGCTTCAAATAAATATTCTATTATAAATATAATTTTGCAAAAATTTTTAAAAAAAGAACATATAGCAGGTCTTGATGTTGACAGTGCAACAGTACATAGCTTATTCACTCAGGGGACTTAATGCTTACTCCTGATGGATGCACATAACCGTGCCGCGCTCCATTCGTTCGCGGCGAGAGCACATCCTGGACTTTCAGATTGCCCCTCACAAAAAAAAAAAAAAAACACAACTCATTTTTCACCGTCCTAAAACTTTATCACCTTTTTTGTTGTCAAACAGCTCTGCATTATCATATAAGAACTTTCCAAAACAAACAAAATATATAACCTTTAGGAGCATCTCTAGACCTTAGCGTTCTTGTTCATGAACTAATCGTTAGGAAAAGTATATCTGAAAAGGGATTGAACTGAAGTATAAACAGTCGTTCTGCTTCTAAGTTCAGACTGATTGTTTAATGCTAGGCCCAGTGTGTCATTGCTCAATTATTTGTGGTCGGCACTGTATACTTACTGATGCTGATAGTTCTGGCATATGTATTAAAAACAGTGCTTTAATTAGCGGGTGTCTGAAACTTGGGTACCAGTCTCCAGGGAAGGGCAGTTGTCATGGCTACTAGTGAGTCAAAACGAGTCATGTCTCTTTCGCGTTCATACTTCGATCTGTTCTCTCTCTCCATCACCACTACAATTAGATTTAAAGGCTCAGTCTCTGGTGCCAACGCTCCCCATTTAATTCCCTTGGAGGAAAGCTAAACTGTGCAAAGCGTGTGTGGGTTTTTTTTTTTTTTGTGAGGGTTTTTCTCTTAGAAATGGAAAAAAGTCAATGTGGTTCTTTTTATTGTTTGTTTTTCTTGCCCTTACAGTCCCCTGCTCCCAACACTCCACCCATCTCAAACTGTTCTTTTGGTCTTACATTACATAATGATGATCAACCATCCCAATTAGGAGGTGTTGCTTCCACAAAGAGTGAATAGAAAGGGAAAGTTATTATTTTCCTCTCTGAGCTTTCAAGTTTTCAAGTTATTGTGTGAGTTTCTATTCAAATCAGAAGTTTTATATTTTATATATAAACACACACACACACACACACATCCTGGCAACTGAAAATGTGCTATTGTTGCAGGCAAGAATATTTTACTACTGATTGCAACTGGCAAGTCAAGTCTCAAAGACTATTTAAGTATTTGCAGATTAAGCAGGTATTCTGGGCATGTAATTCTTACCAGTAATTAAGTGATGTTATTATAATCGTGTTTGAATACCACAGGGTAAGTGGAAGACTTAGTTAACTAAACGTATCACAAGGCAACCCTTTTGTGAATGCCAGGGAATTACGCACTACAAGCACTGGTACACTGTGGCTGCAGGAGTCAGGGTGGCTATGCTACTATGGTTCCTCAGGTTGTACATTTTCCAGTGCATCCAATGGAAGTTCAAAATCACACCTGTGCATGAATTTTCACCAAACTTGTTGGGGAGACTACTTTGACTGACCTTTAAAAATCATTCATTAATTTTCTAAGCCGCTTAATCCTAATTAGGGTCGCGGGGAGGATGGTGCCCTTCTCAGCCGACTCTGGGTGAGGGTTGGGTACACCCTGGATGGTTCACCAGGCCATCGCAGGGCCAACACTCACACAACCATTTACACTCACACCTAGGGGTGATTTGGAACAGCTAATTAGCCTACTGTGCATGTTTTTGGACTGGAGGAGGAAACCGGAGTACCCGGATGAAACCCACACAAGCACAGGGAGAACATGCAAACTCCACACCGAAACACCTGAGCTGGGAATCCAACCCAGGACCTTCTTGCTGTGAGGCGAACATGCTAACCACTACACCCCCTTCAAAAATTCCCCAGAAATCTTGTAAAACTGTTAAATGAGAGAGCTATTTCTAATTTGTTTATGTCCATGTACTATAGAACAAATAGTGCGAATAAATGAGCACAAGGGTAACAAAAACCATCTTATAGGGCCTATTTCATAGGAACCTTATATAAGGAACCCTTGCTCTCTATGAGTGCCTGTTTGTGTGTGTATGTACAGCAAAGTCACTAAACACCACTAAACAAACAATCTTAAGTATTTTTTTTCCTTTTCACCCAAAGTGCCACAGGAATAATTTAACCTGGGTCTGCTACATGTCTGAAACATGAACACGAACAAAAAAAATATCTTAAAATGCATCAGGCTCTCCTACAAAACTAACAACCCAGTTGGCAGAGGACCACCTGGCCTATGGTCGGCTCTGGTTGAGGAGAGACAAGGGTACTGACACTTTGTGGTAATCCCACAGTCTTTTCCTATCCTAGATATACCAAGTACTGGAAAGGATTTGAGGTGAAGGTGATATGTTTTTAATATCTGTTCCACTAAAAATGAAAAACAGGTGCCAAAATCATAGAAATAAGGTGAAAGTCAATTCCCAGATTTACCACAAGGGTGGGTCCTGAAGAACTGTGCCATGTTGGGATTGTGCCACATGGGTGAAGGATGTACTCCTGGTATTTTCCCTTTACTTACTCATATACTTATATTAACCAAAAACATAGTTCAATGTTTATTAGCCTGGGTAGGAATCAGTGGAAATTACTCATTTACTATTTACTTTACTGTGGATATTAATATAAAAGTCACTAAAAGTGATGAAAGTACAGTAGATCCAAAGCGAAACGCTATGAGCTGGTAAAAAGGATGTGGATTGGACATACAGCAAGATTCAGACAGGCCTAGCTAGTGTAGAACAGCTAACTAAAATGCTGAGCCAGTAAGTCAGACAGGGTTAGTCCATACTCTCAATAAATCACTGGATCCATGCTACAATTCTTTGAAACTGCAGTGTGAACATGGAACTGAACAATATGTGTTTACACTGTATATTACATATTTTATATATTAGCGGAGCTCCTAAATGGAGCACCATAGGCATGGAAAATAACCCGGATGGCTGTTGCATGTGCATACCACAGGAAACCCAATAAGACTGTTGTATCACTGAGTTGATGCTGATTGGCTGTTATGTATCACTCACTTGCATGACAGTCGCCAGAAAAAAAACTCAGAAATAAAGGCTCATACACCACCGTTCAGACTCGCACAGAACAAAAAAACCCAACATATAATCTAAAACAAGTAGGCAGACAAACATTCATGCAAGCAAAACAACACCAAACATGAATGAAACATTAACTTGTTAAACACAAAATTAATTCAGCAAGAGAGGTAAAATGAACAAGCAAATCGCTAGTGAAAGGCAGTGAAGAGAAAATTCAGTCTTCATCTTTCCTACTTTCACTTCAGACCGTAGTCGAAAAATGCAGGAAAGCTTGAGTTGTTTACTTCCCCCAGAGCTGAAGTTGAACTTTATTAGGAGCTTAGGAGGAGGAGATTCTTCCCACAGGCCGTTCGGGCCCTGAACCAGAACAATGGTACCTGGACACTGTAGACTCTCCCCACACACACACACACACACAAACAAAAACTTCCACCTCAACTGATTGTTGCACAGAGACACTTTGCCTCTTTACAGACTTTACAGACACTGTCTGCCCTGTGATGGCCTGGTGAGCTGTCCAGGGTGTACTCTGCCCTTGCCCAGAGTCGGCTGAGATGGGCGCCAGC
>JAOUQZ010000051.1:23057437-23072604 GCA_028564935.1 Neosilurus hyrtlii
ATAAGGTGTTAGGCTGCTATCCCTCCTCAGAAAAGAAATTCAAATTTTAAGATTCAAAAGCTTTACTGCCATTCTTCAACATTACATTACCTGTACAAGATAATCTAAATTAAATTAAGCAAAATAGAATAAGATAGGAAAATATAGCATAAATTGTACGACAAGGTGGCATAATGGTATATGCACATGCATATTCATTCATTCATTCATTCATTCATCTTCTTCTGCTTCTTCCGGGGTCGGGTCGCGGGGGCAGCCTAAGCAGTGAGGTCCAGACGTCCCTCTCCCCAGCCACTTCCTCTAGCTCTTCCTGGGAGACATCAAGGCGTTCCCAGACCAGCCGTAGCCCCTCCAGCATGTTCTGGATCGGCCCCGGGGTCTCTTCCCAGTTGGACATACCATGGTAACACCACACCAGGGAGGCATTCGGGGGGCATTATAATCAGATGTCCGAACCACCTCAACTGGCTCCTCTCAACGCGAAGGAGCTGCGGTTCTACTCGGAGCTCCTCCCGGATGACAGAACTTCTTACCCTATCTCTAAGGGAGAAACCTGCCACCCTGTGAAGGAAGCTAATTTCAGCTGCTTGTATTCGCAATCTCGTTCTTTCGGTCACTACCCAAAGCTCGTGACAATAGGTGAGGGTTGGAACGTAAATCAACTGGTAAAGTGAGAGCTTTGCCTTCTGGCTCAGTTCCCTCTTCACCATAAGGTTCCGGTACAAGCTCCGCTTTACAGCAGAGGCTGCACTGATCCACCTGTCAATCTCCCACACCATCCTTCCCTCACTTGTGAACAAGACCCCAAGATACTTGAACTCCTCCACTTGGGGCAGGACATCATTTCCAGACCCGGAGGATGCATTTCTCCTTTTTCCGAATGAGAACCATGGCCTCGGACTTGGAGGTGCTGATTCTTATCCCAGTCGCTTCACACTCAGCCGCGAATCACTTCAGCGAGAGCTCCTGGCTTAATGAAGCCGAAAGGACAACGTCATCTGCAAAAAATTATAAACAGAACCAGTGACAAAGGGCAGCCTTGGCGGAGTCCAACCCCCACTGGAAACGAATTCGACACGTTGTTACCAATGAGGACCAAAGCTCTGGCTCCGGCAATACAGAGACCAAACGGCCCGTAGCAACGGGTCCAGTATTTCATAATCCCAGAGCACACCCCAAAAGATAGTCCAAGAGACACGGTTGAAAGCCTTCTCCAAGTCCACAAAGCACATGTGGACTGGTAGGTCAAACTCCCATGATCCTTCCAGGATCCTGTAGAGAGTGTAGAGCTGGTCAAGAGTGCTGAGGCCGGTACGAAAACCACATTGTTCCTCCTGAATCTGAGGCTCAATGCATACATTGTGATAACAATAATAATATTAATACCAATAAACTGTATATGTTATAATAATATAACAATACATATAATAGGTAAGATGCACACACGCACACACACATACATATACACACATACACACACCACACCAGCTCACCAGTCTCTCCACCTCCTCTCTGTATGGTGCCTCATTGTTGTTGTTGATGAGGCCGATAATGGTAGTGTCATCAGCAAATTTAACACTGTGGTTGAATTCTGGGCTTGCAATGCAGTCATGGGTGAGCAGCGTGAACAGCAGTGGGCAGAGCACATACCCCTGTGGGGCACCAGTATTCAGACTGATGGAGCCTGATGTCATGTTGCTGATGTGCAATGACTGATGTCTTTCTGTCAGGAAGTCCAGAATCTAGTTGCAGGTGAAAATGTTGATGCAAAGTAGGGATAGTTTGTTTACTAGCTGCAGGGGGATGACTGTGTTAAATACTGAACTAAAGTCAGTGAACAGCATCCTTACATATGTGTAGGGAGGAGTGTAATGTATGTCAAATGGCATCAGATGTCGAGCAGTTGGAGCAATAAGGAAACTGTAGGGGGTCCAGTGAAGTGGGGAGGGGGGAGTGGATGTGTGTCTTGACCAGCTGCACGAAGCACTTAATCATAATTGGGGTCAAGGCCATTGGGCAGTAATCACTGGGACACGTTGCTGTAGACTTCCTCGTCACTGGAATGATGGTGTTTTTCTTGAAGCTTGCCAGGACCACAGCATGGCTCAGAGACGTGCTGAAGATGTCAGTGAGCACGTCTGACAGCTGATCTGCACAGTCCCTGAGCACTCTCACTGGGTTGTTGTCTGGTCCAGCAGCTTTTTGTGAGTTGACTCTGGATAGCGTCCTCCTCACGTCTGCTGTTGTTAGGCAGAGTGCTTGCTCCTCTACAGCCAGTGTTAATTTCTGAGGCCACGTGTTGCTTAGAGCTTCAAACCGTGCAAAGAAGTCATTCAGTCTGTCTGGGAGGTGGACATCACTGTTGTCAATCAGTGAAGGGATTTTGTAATCCGTCATGGCCTGGACGTCTTGCCACAAGTGCCTTGGATCCTTGGTGTTGGAGAAGTGGTCGTTTTTATACACATGAGCAATTGAGGGTTAAGGGCCTTGCTCAAGGGCCCAACAGTGGTGATTGAACCGCTGACCTTCAGATCAGCAACCCATCACCTTAACCACTAAGCCACTAAGTTCTGACCTTAACCCTATTGAAAGTTTTTGGGATGTGCTGGAGAAGACTTTATGGAGTGGTTCAATTTCTTCCTCATCAATTCAAGATGTCAGTAAAAAAATTAACGCAACACTGGACAGAAATAAATGTTATGTCACTGAAGTTTGTTGAAACAATGGCATGACGATTATGTGCTGTAAGCAAGTCTAAAGGTGGAACAACAGTATATTTGTGTGTGCAACTTTTTGTTTTGGCTGGGCAGTGTATTAAGTGGTATGTATGTTCTGGGAGTTTAAAAAAAACAAAACAAAAAATATATATATATCTATATATATATAAATTAAGAAAAAAATTATTTTAGAAAAAGTTTTGAATTGTAAAAAGATGATTTGTACCTTTTTTGACAAATGTCAGTTAAAGACAGTGAGAATGTAAGAATTTACATACCAGAAGGCTCTCCATGTGGACACTCCAGAGCCCTTTAATGGCAGACTCACTGCAAGGCCTTCTGGGAAATTCTGAATGCCTATTCCTATAGCCAGGTTTCTGAAACACAGAATTTTTTTTTTTTTTAAATTGGTACTACATAAATGTTTAAGTGGAACACATTTAACTGTATGAGTTATTCCTAGTCCAATGACTTGGTCTTAAAGCAATAGTGAAAAGCTGGTTTTGAGACCTCTTAACCCACAGTATGAGCATTAGGGTGGTCTTGCCTTCTCTAGACTGCATATCCGGGTTTATTTGTTTGGCCTGCACTTGAACAAGACCAAGAAGAGTTGCTTTATTTTGAGAAAGACTGCTTAGGCCCCATCACTCCTTTTTGCACTCTTTAGTTCCCTCCGTTCAAAGCTGTTCCTGGCTCACCATCAAGATCCTGCCCTCAAGAGAAGAAAGACTAATGACAGCCAGTCACGGAAAAGGCTAACAGCAGACAAGGTCTGTGGGAAGGAAGAAAGAGGTGGAGAGAAGGTGTTGGGGGGGTGAGGTGGGGTTGCAGAGTGCAGCTGAGGTTCAGAGTTGGGAAAAGATTGTAACTGGTGAGAATAAAGTGGCATTCAACTTACCTATGCAAAATGCAATTTTTCAGAAGTTGTTGGTATCAATATGCTATCTTATTCTAATTAAATATTTGTATATATTTAATTAAAGGAAAAAGTGCATTTAGGGTGAGCTGCAGTCTGTGGATAGGAAAGTGGGTTTGGGATCGAAAGGTCACTGGTTCAATTCCCGAAAAATGTGTGGTGTCAAGGAGAGTGAACATTACTTTCCTCCTCCTCCACTTTCCTGGCTAAAACCCCCCACTAAGACTAATTAATTTAATTTGTACTGTGATAAATCCCAACTAAAATCACATGTTTTGGCAAGGTGCATCATATTGACACCAGATATTGGGTTTATGCTAAATCAGTGGGTATACAAGTATAAATGAGTAAACACAGTACTGAGTGTGTTGAAAGGATATTCAGTAATGGCAGATTGTGCATAACATCCTTGAATAAACACAGAGCAGTCTTTATGATTACAGCAGCAGCTCATGGGTATAAATTTTCAGTATATGTGTAAGACCCACAAGTGCAGAAATTCATAAGTGAAGCTCCAATCAGAAGTAGATCATCAGAATTAATCAGGTATATCTGGAGATTATATGTTCAGGACACCCGCACAAATACTGTATGTAAAAATTGCAAGTAAGGTGGCAGGTATTGTTCAGATATTCTTGCTAACAGAATTAAGCCAGATAAAAAAGGCAAATAAAAAGGGAAGAAGAGGAACAGATTTTGCTTTTTGCCCCTGCTCTCAGGTTTACTCCTCCTCATTTTTTTGTTTGTTTGATTTATGATTAAGAAAGAAAGAAATAGAGACAAAATGCTCAGTGAGGTGAAGTGAACGCAGTCACTGAATTCCTCAGTTCACTCTGGGTTCATTCTGGCTTAAGGAAGGGGAATGAATAACAGAGCCTTATATTGTTCCAATACAAGCCTATTTTTCCCATTCCTTAAAAATGTGTGCTGGCGTTAATCATCCCACTAAGGCAGATCTGTAGCATTCTGGGCCATTTTAGTATGTCCACCCATCAATTTCTTCAGTCCTGGTGGATCCAGGTTACTCCATGAACTCTCCATGAACGTTCATCTGTGGTCTGCTTTAAATATGCACTGGGTCAGAAGTACACTAATTTCAGGATTTTTTTTCAACAACAAAAAAAGCAATAATGTCTCACTAAAAAGCAGCTATTGCTACCCACTCGAGCTTCACACACGCACACACTTACGCTTCTATCTTTGTGGGGCCGTTTATTGAAATAAGGCAAGAAAAGTCTCTTTTCTTAACCATCGCAACTATATACCATTTCCATTTGGTAACCTTGTGGTCTTCCATGGCCCCATATATACAAACATCAAGCTATTTCCTCCGAGACCCTTAATGAATAGAGTATTTCTGTTAAACAATGAGGTTCCTGCTGATTCACCTGCTTGATGAATTCACATTCTCACAGGGCAGTCAGAAACTACTTTGTTTTTAAGGACTTCCACTTGACCCATGGTCCCAGCGAGCCCATTCCCCTCATGTCACTCTTTTGTCCCACTAACACTTGAACAGAATGTTGAGCAAGCACATGCAGTAGTTTTACTCATTTTGCCTATGATGGCAACAAGGTTTCTAGTTCTTCCTGCATAAAAACACTCTTAGTGGATAATTTCACTCTTATTAGATAATGCTTACTCACGGGAATGGTGTTACCTGGGTATGCCTCAATTCTGGTCTAATCAGACCAGAAAATTATTTTCACAAAGCTCTCAGATTTTCCAACATGGCCTCAGGAGTGATTTTTTTTTATACCTGGCACTCATATTGGCCAGAACTGTGAAAAGCTGCTAGTATTTTAAGGTCTGTACACAAGTTCACATCTTTCAGCTCTGTAAATTGGCCTGATCTTGATAGTGTCTGTGTAGCTTTACATTACCATGGAAACACTTGATGGAGGTAAAACACATTTTTCCCTAGCACAATTTGCTAAACCATAGACCTATTCTTTTATTTTAAGACTGTTGGGCGGAGGAAGAACTATCTAAAAAATTAGCAGATAATGAAGAAAGAAAAATTGATCTATATTAAAATACATGTGAGGTTTTTTGTTTGTTTTAGTTATTAGCTACCTAGCTAGAATAACTCAGAAGGAACCCGAGCAAATTTAGATAGAACACATGAAACTATGCAAAAATTCCACACTAACAAATCCGAAGAAATGAGACAGCATTGATACCAACACCAAAATCTTATCAAACGTGAATGAATTCCAATATGCGCACAGTCCAATTATTTATATGCTTATGTTTCCCATAACTAACATAAACTATTGACAACCTCTCTATTGTGTCTAATGTACTAGGTTTTACCTGAGGAAAATATTGATGAAAAAGATTGCATGAGGAAACAGAAACTAAAATGATATGAGCATGACAAGCACATCAAATCTCATCAACAGAAGTGAAATCAGCTCTGAATGATGAATGAGATTAAAGAGAGAGAGAGAGAGAGAGAGTGAAAGAGAGAGAGAGCGAGAGAGAAACTTTATGTGGTTGAAGGGCTCTGCACAATGTGTTCTTTGAACAGAGGAGAGAATAACATTTACACAGAATGCCATCAGCCTCTTCCCACACTGAAGAGAGATGATAATCTCACTCCATAAACAGGTTCCACTATACTGTAGTGGCAAGTTTAGCCAGAACAGAAAAAGCACTATAAGTTGAAAAGAAAGAGAAGCTGTCTCATCTGTAATAACAGTGATGGCTTGACTGCTGACTCTTGAACCTCCTCACCAGAACAGTGTGGACTCTTTTTTCCTTCCTTTCTTTACCTGCTAGAAGGAATCATGCAGAATCATTGCTATTCTTGTTTTTTTCTTTTTCAACTTTGATAGGTCATGTGTTTGCTTAAGAACGTGTGTGAGGGATAAGGGCACTTTTGATTAATTAATGACTTTTGAATGTGTAATCTATGTGAACCTCAGGCACCAAACCAGTCAGAAGTTGAAGCTATATTATTTGTAATGTTGCCGATCATAGCATACGTGGGTTGAAATTATCTGTTAGATTTTACACACACACATATATATATATACACATACACACACATACATGCACACTCACCAAGGGAATGTCTAACTGATTTTCTTGCCACAAATTCACAAAACTACACGGCGTGATTCAATGGGATTTTCCCACTATATCCAGAATCAATACCTAGCTTAAAATTCCTGCTATCAAATCATTTGTTTTAAAGGTCCATAGTACCTACAGTAACCCAATTCAAAAAGTTCTTTCCTGTGCCTCGTGCATGCTCACAGAAATCTCATTTACTTGGTGAGTATTTCACGATCATGAAAAAAGTAATGATGAAAATGCGTGTTGAAGGTAAAGAAGTCCAACGGTGAGGGAGATGATTCTGATTAAAACAAACGCATTTCAAATTGCTGATGCAATGGTATGACAACATGTCAAGCATGGTGAGACTGTTTAAAGGAAAATGTATTCATAAATTTGTGTAAATGAAGATTTTAAAGGATTAAATATTAGTTGGCACAGTGACACAGGTCTGCCTCACAGCAAGAAGGGCTGGGTTCTATTCCCTGGCTCGGCCGTTTCTGTGTGGAGTTTAAATATTCTCTCCTTGCTTGCGTGGGTTTCCTCCAGGTACTCTGGTTACCTTCCACAGTCCAAAACCATGCACAGGAGGCTAATTGGCTGTGCCAAATCACCCCTAGGTGTGATTGTGAACGGTTCTAATTCTGTAAACTTGGTTTAGTAAAAAAGACACAGAATGTACATAGTCTAGCTACCGTGTTTCCCCGATAATAAGACTCTGTCTTAATTTTTTTTTTTTCGGTTCAAAAAACACCATAGGGCTTATTTTCGGGGTAGGTTTTATTTTAATTAACATTAACCGCAATTTCAATAAACAGGTAAGTGATTCCTCCACAACTGCTTTCTTGTACTCAGCGGTGTAGCTCTTCCTTTTTGCACTCATGTCTGAGGTCAAAACAGACAGGATAATACCAGTAAAATAATGACTGTTATATTCCCCCAGTCCTGCTTAAACCCCATCATGCCCCTCAGTCCTGCTTTATAATACTTTACTTATTGTTCCCATTACTTCCTCTTTTTCTGTCTCTCCTCTGCGGCGCTGCTGTAAATGGCGCTGGAGCGCGTGCATTCATAGAAAATGAGGGGAAGGTGTGGACAAAATATGGATTTAGCTAGGTCTTATTTTTGGGGTAGGGCTTATTTTGGACCGTTCTGCTGAAGTAAGGGTAGATCTTATTATCGGGGAAACACGGTAGCTAATGGCGAAGTTGTTGGCCGGACAAGGCTTTAGTCTGGATATGTGATTTATTAGTTCTGCGTCAACCAATCAGATTGTGCACTGCCGTTGCCATAATATAAATACTGATATATTTAAGAATTCATCCTGTTTTGTCACCCACTGGATGTGATTAATACTGAAATAAAAGTTGCTAGCTTACGAGGCGAAGTGGCTAAAGCAATGCTCATGTTTTTAAATTCTCCCACATTTAATTATCCCTTTTGTAGTAAGGGTGAACTCTGTAGTGGAGCTATAAATGAAATAATTAATTAAATAAGTCAGTAAATTTACCAAAAAGAGCAGGATTAAGCTACAGTTGGTCACATCTGCCATTTTTGGGCTTTTTTACTTTATAATTAAATAACATTTTGAAAATGCTACAATATATATCATCCTACAATGCTATATATCATGCTTTAATAATTGATAAGTGGAACTAATTTGGTAGCATTCGTAAATGCTAATGAAGGGCAGTGGTGGCTCAGTGGCTAAGGCTCGGTGAATTGAGGGGGGGCAGATGAGGTTTAAGAAAAGGGCAACTGCCAAATGCCATAAATGAAAATTTAATCACGCTACAAAGTACAAAACTGCTGTAGAAAAATTATATCTAAGCCTGCATTGCATCAAAGTGTTTCACATAGCCCTGTTGATAATTTTTCTTTACCATCACAATCCCAAGTGTTACTTGCTTCTCATCACTTTGTCGGTACCAACATTTGCAAAATTTGCAAAATTGCTTGGAACTGAGCTATATTTTCCATTTAACTAGTATTTGACGAAGGTGAGGTGGATATTGCTGAATAGTCTCTCCAAAATGGAATATTGAAGGAACTACTCAATATATCAGAATAAACAGAAACACATTCTAAAATGAGATTTTTATGGTTTAGCATTATATGTGTGTGTGTACATATACACATATATAATTATGACACATGCATGAGCTCTGTATAAGACTGACTAAAGGCATCCTCAGACTGACCCACAATTCGAGCTCTCAGAAAATCTGACAATTTAATGACTTAAATTAATGAACACTAATTCAACAGACTGCTGTATAAAGCCTGTATAAAGCATGCTGTACATGCGTCACACTCCAGGGGCTCAAGAATTCCCCAGATTTTCAGAGAGGTCAAACTGTGGGTCAGTCAAAGTGTGGCATCAGCCAGAGACAAATAGCCGACGATTTGAATATTCCTCTGTCAACAGTATAAAGTTCAACAGTGAAGGTAAGACCACCACGGATCCACGACCAGGTCGACGTGGACCATCATAAATATGCCTTCACTCCGGGAAGAGAGCAGTGGAGAGAAATCCCTGTTCCAAGGCCACAGACATTGCAGAAGACATCCAAACCAACTCAAAAACTGTTACGCAATATCTTCATCAAATGGGCTATTATGGCCGAGAGGCAAGACGCAAACCTCTTCTTCGACCAACAAATATTCATTCTGAAATTTTGGGTATCTATGTACTTATGTATAGGCTTCTGTATATATGGAAACATAACCAAAAGCAAACTAAAACAAGCTTAAAACTATAAAACTGTTATACTGTTTTACAATGCCTGTTTAGACCATACCCGTGTGCACACTACACAAGAAATGCAAGTAAACCACACTATGTAAAGATGTGTTTTCACACTCACTTAATGTATTTGTATATAATATATGGAAACGTAAAGAAAAACAAAAAAATATATTTTATAGGTGACTTTTTTCATTTTAAGGCAGGACCGTGATAACATTGCCTGCTCCAAGTGACCGTGACAAATAGTGAATGTCATTTAGATTTTTATTAGATTCCTGATAGGAGACCAATCAGGTTGCGCTGTTCCCATGTAGTATATACTAATATGCCTTATTTTGTCTTTCTTGTTGGAAAAATAAACAAATGCAAACTTCTTGCTTACTGTCAACATTACTGATTGCATTTTACATTATATTTCAACCTTTCAGCATTTATTTACCTCTTCAGCTTCAAAACAAAGAACAAGCCACTTGTGTATCATCTTTGTATTCATTGTGCTCAACCCCAAGTTGACTGAATAACTTATATATAAAATTTCCAGTCTGCATTTATGGAAGAAGACACCTGCAAGTTTTAACAGAACTCTCTGTGTGTCAGTGTTCGCTTTTAGAAAGATTACACACACTCAGATGCTACTGCTGTTAAAGGTTATAGACGGGTCTCCAAATGGCTCCAAATCGATCCAGCCACTTAACAAAGTAGATATTGTGTGTGATGCTGGAAAAAGCATCAGTTGTAAGTGCAGCTGTGTGTCTGAACTCTCAGCTGTAGTGAAAACCATATGCTCAGCAACTTCAAAACATTCCTCACATAGGAGGAACAAGGGTAAAAAAAATACTATGCTGCTTTGAAGAGGTTCAAAGCATCTGGTTTTAACAGCGCACCCAAGTGTGTGTGGGTACAGGGGAATGTGAAGACTGCCTCTGACCATGAGAATAAGCAAGCAGAAAAGAGCAAGAAAAAGACATACAGCAGTTTCCCCCTCTGGAAACAAGTGGACTTTTGTTTCACAGACTCATTGCCCTAGTGCCTTTGGATAGTGTGTGTGTGTGTGTGTGTGTGTGTGTGTGTGTGTGTGTGTGTGTGTGTGTGTGTGTGGACATGCACATGTTTTTATATACTTCTAAGGACCAAATGTCCCCACGTGGATAGTAAAATATGAGGATTTTGACCTTGTAGTGACATTTGGATAGTCTACACAAAGAAAATGGCCAATTTTGTCAGCTGGGAATCAGCTCTTGCCTTCGGTGATGCCCAATCCATATAGCACCAAACCCCGATGGCTCCTCATGCAGGTATTGGGGCCACACAAGGGCACACCCATGTGGCTCCTCCGGGTTGAACCTAGCTGTGCCCTATGGCCAGGTTCTCACCAACAAGACTCTACCCCCCAGGCCTGGCTACATGGTAGCGTCCCAAGTTTCCTTTTTCTGGGTAACTTTTTGGTGAATTTTTTCTTTGTTGAAGTTTCTTCATGATCACATTCATTTAGTCTGGTTTTCCCATTAGAACCAGTTTGTCATGGGAGACCTTACCAGGGACAAATTCCCCAGCATCATTGCACCTAGAATCAGTCAGGCACACAGACCCCTCCACTTCACTGACCACTTTAACCCTTTGTTTTGAGGTTCAAACCAAGCACTCTGAAGTTGTCTGGTGGCAACGTTACCATCCACATTATTAACATCTATTTATGAAAATAACATCTATTTATGAAAATTTTATATATGTATATATATATATATATATATTATTATTATTATTATTATTATTATTACAAAAGAGATTTTAATTAATACCTCTCTCTCTTTCTCTCTCTCCCCCCTTCTCTCTCTCGTGCATTCTCTCTCTGTTTTTTCTTGCTTTGTCCATTTTTGGTGGATTTCAGTGTGACAAAGAATCCTTTCTTGTTCTATAATAACTGCAACATGTGCGCACACAGCTCCGTTTCAGACAATGCCCTTACTGTAGCAAAAATTTATAAAGGAAAAAAAGTTCTAGTCCCGTTCTGTCTGTTCACTCACTCACACACACACACACACACACACACACACACACACACACAGGATGTCATATGTGGTCTGATGATGCTATACAAAAATGTCATGTCATATATGCAATTTTCATTCAGTACACTCATGTCTCTCACACACGGACACATGCACGCACGCACACACACACACATTTTTATTTACATATTCCACTACTATATACAACACTGCTACTGACCATTTGGTGGCAGCATCACACAACCATGTAAACATGGGACCACACGTAGTATATCACGACAGCGCTATCAGAGAATACTTTGTGTCTACACTATTTTTAATCTTATCACGATTATTAGTGTGCCCTCATAGATTACACTTTCTTTTTACACCTACACATTAACTGCTGAACTGTCTCTGTGTGAGGTTTTTTGAGGCTGACTCATCACTACACCCATATCTTGAAAAGAAAATTAAAAAAAAGGCATCATGTTTAAATCAGCTTTGCCAAATACATCCTGCCTTTTTTTTTTTAACCTAAAATAACTGTTAGCCGTTTTGTGCAACTGAGCTAAATTTCTACAGTTAAGTTGAAATGTGTTATACTGGATATTCTAGTTTATCTCTAAATAGATTTCTAATAATTTAATCATCATGGCTGCTGACAGCCAACTAAATTTCAGCTAACACTTGACAGGTTATCACTGAGCTCCTGTTATAAATCTTTCATGGTATAGGCTCCTCTAGTTGCCTATAGCAACCTCATGCTAATAAGCCACTGACAGCACTACTCCTTATTTTCAGTAAGCACTTCATCCTGTTCAAATCAGGGTGGACCTGAAGCCTATCCCAAGAACACTAATATGAGGTAGAAACATACCCCAGCTAGGACACCAGTTCATCACAGGTCAGCATACACTTATTCATGCTTGGGGGCAAGTCATCTTAACCAATTGAATTATTGTCATTCTTTTGGAAACTAGAAAACCCAGAGGAAACCCATAGATATGCTGAGAATATGTGAAACACAAGCTCTTATTCAATAATACATTGCTTTATTGTACTAATAAAAAAATTTATTTTATAGGGTTTTTATTTATTTATTTATTTTGCAAAGCAAATTTCTTAGATTATTAGATGTATAGCTTATTTATGTCATGTGATGAGACCTTATTATTGCTGTACTAAAAAGAAGATGTATTATTCTGGATAAAAAATAAACACTGAAGCGTGATGAAGTATATGTCAGACTGACCAGGAAATGTAGATGGTCAAGTTTATAATGCTAAAACAATAATATATAATAACAATAAATAATGTAGAAATACCTAATAAACTGTGTGATACGAAATCAATTCTTATTTAAAATAAAGCTGGGGGTCTTTCAGGACATATTATACTAGAATGGCACTTGGAGAGCGCAAAAGCCTTGCAAAGACCCCTGTAGTAGGTCCGCTGTAATACCACACTTCAGATCCTATCTCACTCTGTAGAAGAATCTTGGTTCTGAACCTTCTCCAAAATCTAATGAAGGCTTACTTGGAAAAAAAATCCAAATACATTCATAACTTCTTGCATATAGTTGCTAAGAAACAAACAAGCGTCAACCAAAACCTTACCTCTTTGGTGAAGGCAATAATAATAATAATAATAATAATAATAGTCATGAAGGATATATAATCATCCACACTTTACAGTCAAAAACTGCTTTCTTATTCTGAGCTAATATCAGACCATCTCTCATGACAGACACTTCAACACGGGCCTTCATCTATGATTAGCATTTAAATCAATTTGTTTCACAGATACAAATTTCTTGCTTTGACCCTTAGCACTGACCCTGAGTTAATGTCTGTGTGGCATATCTCATGTCCACCTTATGTCTATGTGAGGTTCCTGTTAGTACTCTAGATTCCACACACCCCTAAAAAACATTCAAGTGGGTGAAGATATAAATGAGCGTGAATGTGTGTGTGCATAGTGCACAGAAATGATAAAAAGAATAAATTTTAAAAACATTTGCGGTGTAGAGGAACTAATACAAGAGCTGCTGTTAATCGACACTTGTTGACGTTCAGATAGTTGAATTTAACAGTGCTGGGTGTGAATAATATTCAATGAAAAATAACATAAAGGAAGATGTTTGACGAAAAACCTGGGGACTTGCCTGGCGCTCTCAAATGTAGCAGAGGAGGTTTTTCCAGCAGCTCCAAAGCCCACGCCAACAGCCAAGCCCTCTGAATGAAAAAACACACACAAACACACTTAATATCTTCTACAGTTTGCAAATTGTGACAGGTTCAGGCATAACATCACATAAAAAATCAGGGACAAAAGAGTAAGGGAAAGCAAGAGTTAAAAATGTGTGTCCTCTCAGTGAGGATTAAGTACATTAGTATATAGGAATTGTGCAATCTGATTGGTCTGCTATCTGTGAATTCAAAAAAATTATTTTCTGAGCAGATAATGCTTAAATCAAAACAACAAACTCTTGTGGTTTGTCATGGTCACTTGAAGCAGATTATCACTGTCAGGCTTTAAAATGGAAAAATCAGTACAATCATGTTTTAGCTTTAGTTTTAGTTTCCATGTAGTATATACTACAACTTTGAATGACTTTTAAATTAAGGAGCACAGTTTCCTTACATTTTGTTGAAACGTAGTCTAAATCTCTGAACGAATTCAAAAGATGCTACACAGTGCGCTCAGTAATCACATGACCTGCCTTTGTAATGGTTACGATATGTAAAAATAAACTATAAAAATCTTGTTTTGATTTGCTTTTTAAGTTCCCATATACTACATACTAAAACAATTATACACCACAGGCTTTGCTGTTGAATTGACTACTCCACATTCCGTCAGTGGAAGTATTTAGCAACATCCACCTTGCCTTCAGAGAACAAGAATCTATTTTTAATCCATTCTGATATTTCTGGTCCAAATACACCAATTTACTTTCATACACCACACAGTGAATGTATTCTGATTACATTTATTCTTGACATTTTCCAGAGCTAGTTAAATCATTGGGTGACAACTTTCGGCAATTAGCAAAGTCGTGTTGGCAATCAGGGTCCAGTCTGGTGAGATTAAAAAGGTCAGGCTGTGTTCCATTATGAGTAACCTCACAATAGTCACCTTCAAAAAGTCAGGGAAATGGCCTATGATATATTGCGCTCAGTAAAGTTTCCCAAATTACTTATGATATTTCCAAGGGAAAGTTAGAGATTGCTTTTCACAGACAGGTGATTGGTCTAAAGGTCACAACCAAGGTAAAGAGCTTATTCTACCCAATAAGACTAAAGTCAAGAGGACATACTTGGATTATGATGCCCATTATGGAGTATGACATCATCTGATGCCTGCTGCTGAATTTAGGCCATTATAGTGATTATTTTTCTAGCCAAGAGGTATGCAAAATGGTCTGTACAAGGGTCTGGACTAATTTGAGAATGATAAATATCCTAACTGTTTTTAAGCCACCAAAGTCCAGTAAAACTGAATAGTACAACTCTGCATAACTGGATAATTCTTACCACCACTACTACTACTATTCAATTCAGTTCAGTTGTATTTGTACATTACTTTTTCCCTATATATATAAAATTCATACTTTCATTACGATAAATAAAAATATTCCATATAACACCTACATAAAAGACACACACACACACACACACACACACACACACACACACACACACACACACACACACACACACACACACACA
>JAOUQZ010000051.1:23089655-23110372 GCA_028564935.1 Neosilurus hyrtlii
CTCTCTCTCTCTCTCTCTCTCTCTCTCTCTCTCTCTCTCTCACACACACACACACACACACACACACACACACACCTGATCAATGATCAAGTAAATGGAGAGATGATTCAGCTAGCTATGATGTAGCATGGTTACTCAACTGTTTTTGTTTTGTTTTTGTTTTTTTACAGGTATTGAAGAAGCATTTACATTACAACTCAATTACGTTTACATTTATCTAAATACGCCATAATCGACTCTTCAACTGGCTGCTGTGTCTGAAAATAATTTTTGCTCACAAAACATCCCTGCTGAAAAACCTCCCATCTCAGTCTGAGCAGATACCAGCAGCCCAAGACATGCTGATCTGGAAACGTTTTCTGAATTGCGACGATTAATGCAGGATTGTAAACAAATAATTTCAAGAAAACTTAAAATACAAGTACAAATTGTCTATTTACAAAAATATTGTAAATAGAAAAAATAATTGTTGACCCCTTTTTTCTGCGAGGAGGGGCCTGTGGTGTAGAGGTTATGGTGCTGTGCTCATGATCAAGAGGTGAGCCACAGTGCTAAGGTCTCTGGGTAATATCTTAATCACAAGTGTGCCTTGGTCCACCAAGCAGTATAAATGAGTACTAGTAAAAATACTGGGAAAGTAACCTGTGATGGACTAGCCTCCCTTTCAGGAGGAGTTGAACTCCTAGTTCATGCCACAGAAACCGGGGAAAGCACCGGCCTGTAAAGCCAGTCGGCTCAGGTGTAAAAACCCCAACATACTAACCGCTACTGAAAAATCCAGTTTAAGATGACCAGCTACCAGATTCCAAAACACAGCCTGAGCTAATTAGTCAAGTTATTTTCCAGCTTTCTGATTACTTGAATAAAGTAGTCAATAAATATTTTTAACATAAAAGTAATTTACAAACTACTTCCATCCACCAGCATGTAGCAGTGTTTTGGACAGCGGCTAGCTGCTCAGACCAAGCTGTATTTCTCAGCAGAGTGGTGCTTCAGTCTGGGGACACTGCAAAATGTTATTTTAATCTACCATTTGTTGAAGTTGATCACCTCTATATATGTAGGCACTCTATCAAAGAGGGTGTAATATTTGCTTGTTTTAAAATTGTCCTGGTATTAACTTATTTTTCCCATGACTGTGTATTACCTGGGATTATTTTTACAGGCCATTTAATATAAAATACTACATCAACTTTTTCAAATCATTTATGTTGGCAGTATTTCTCATATTGAGAAAGCACTGAAATAAATAAAAAAAAAAAAACATTTCAATCTGTATCTTGAAAATATCAGGGCTTCCTTGTGTAATCATACTGATTTAGGGTATTTCTGGTCTTATCAAAAATTAGATTTTTAAGTAAAGTGCAGGAAAATAAGTGATCAACTTTAATACATCATTATAAAAGGCAACATTAACCATCCATATTCATAAACCACATTTCCACCATCTAGTACTCTTTCTGTCACCTACAAAATGTAATGACATCTCTGATGGCTACAAGAAGAAAAAAAACAATTAAGATGATGTACAGTATACCCCAATCTCATTATAATCATGAGCACAAATTTCAGAAAAGCAGAAAAAGTACAATCATAAACCAGAGCAAGCGGCATGAATAACCAAAGAACAGCAAAGTGCAGATTATGTCCATCATATGAACACACACATGAGCATAGACAGTCTGAAATATGAATCTTCAAATCTTCAATAAATCTCATCGGCTGCATTACATTAAAATTTCCATGTAGATTTTTTAGAAATACATGCAGTGAAGAATTACAAAGCAAGAAAAGATAGAGGCAGCAATATTGCAGTAGTTCAGAGTGTTCTTTTGTTTGTAGGAGCACTGGTGATGTAAAAAAAATGTAATTGCCCTCTGAATGTACTAAAAGCAGGGACTTTATGAATACTTTATGAAAGGTGAAGGGAAAAAGCATGATCACAGGCACAAATCTATCTATGAAGTCATTTTGATCGTAATAAACTGCATACAAAAAATGTAGAGTAGCTTTTAGTCATTTATAGGCTGTTGCTATAACAGTTTCTGTCAAACTGCTTTGCTTTCTTCTATTTAAAAAGGCAAGATCTAGAACATCTCATCTTACAGCCCCAATAATTAAACAAAAAAGTTAACAGAGTGTTTAAAATACAAACAAAAACAGAATACAAATCCTTTTTGAGCTATATTCAAATTTAGTAAATACCACTACATGAGAATAGTGCAATCGGTTGGTGACATTATCTTCATGCACGGATGATAAGGTAGATGTCACTAAATAGTATCCGAGATGAAATGTCAAGGTGGCTAGTCAATTTAGTGGCATCCGCCGTGCGTGAGGTGCATTATGATTTTAGTATAAGCTGCACAGGAACATCAGATTTATTTATTTTTTTAATCATGACAAACACAAATGAACTTAAACACATGCATGAGCAGGTGTGTCTTTAACTCTCTAAGAGTTTTACTATATACAATGTGGAAACAATAAAAAGCTAACTAAAATAAGATTTCTATAGCAGGTCAGATGAGCTCTAGTGTAGATTACAGTTTGTGTTCTGGTCTATTCAGCAAAATGAAAGCAAACTGCATGCCGTAAAAGGTGTTTTTAGTATTAAACTAGGAAACACAAGTAAAATTAACTAAAATTATATTTTTATTTCTTCTCATTATTATTAATATGAAGTTTTTTGGGATTTTCCCCTATTTTTGTCGTATCCAACTCCCACCCACATTAAGTAGTGCCTTCCCTGTCACATGACCACCACCAACCAGGAATGTGTGTAAGCATGCACGTGCCCCCTCCATGACATGAAATGCCCGCCACCAGCCTTTTTTTCAAACTGCTGTGCCTGCGTATTTTGGGCGGTCTAGCACACTCCGAGGGAAAGCGCTATCTGCCCCCTCGTGCGAATGAGCTCACAGATGCCCATGATTGGCTGGTGATCACTGTGAGTGACAGGGAAGTGAGCGTATGCCATCCCTCCCTCCGGTGAGAGCTCGGCCAATTAGCTCCCATGGACTTCCGGTCACGGATGGCTGTGGCATCAATCCGCATTCAAACTTGTGATCTCTGGGTTCTTCTCATTATTATTTTAATGTGAGAAATGATGATGCTGCTTGCTCCAAGTGACTGTGACAAATTGTGAGCGTCTGTCATTTTGATTAAACGGTCATTCCAAGTAAAATGCACCAATGGTTGTTGCAATCATTCTCTCGGACTTTCATGATTTTTCTCCTGACTGCATTACCATAGAATTAATGCATGCAGTTAGTAATTGCTCTTTTATATAAGTAAATTGTCTTGTTTTTAATTTTTCCTTCAAGTTGAATAATCATACTTCATAATATTATACAGATTTTGTACACTGAAAATGGACATTTTTTCATTTTTATGTGTTCTCAATTACTTTTTCACTATTTTTAGGTGAGGATACCTCAACACCTAATGTAGCCCGATGCATGAAATCTGCATGTGTTATTCTCTGAGGCCCCTAAATAAGTGGTATGCACTGAGAAAACACATTTGTTGATGAACCTTCTTTTTATTAGCTCACAAAAATGTTAAATTTCTGTCTAGAACAAATAATGCGTGCAAATTTCATGCATCCAGCTGCATTGAGTGTTGAGATATCCTCATCTTAAAAAATACTGAAAAAATGATTAAGGATGCGTAAAAATGAAAAGAATGTTTCATTTTTTTATATTTCTGTAATAATTATTCAACTTGCTTTTCTCAGCTCAGTGGAAACATTTCTGCAGGAAAAATGAAATACAAGACAATTTACTTATATAAAAGTGCAATTATTAGGCTCCAAAAATGGTAAAAAATATATACATTTTCACGTTAGAAAAATGTGCAATTTTTTTAATGGCTTTAACTTTGTAAATAATTAGGATACAAAGCTGAAATTTTGAACTAATTTTATGGTACTACAGTTAGGAGAAAAATCATAAAAATCCAAGAGATGAGTGCAAGCCACTTTTTAAAAAATGGTCCATTTGACACGGAATGACCCTAAAACATTGTCCACTTACACTAATGATTTTTGATCCCAAGACAAATCAGATTGCACTGTTCCCCATGTAGAATATGCTAATAAACCTTATCCACCCTACTCACTCTGGGAATACTTGACTTAATGAAAAATGTAAAATAGTCCATACAAATCTAATTTGCTTTTCTAATGTTCCCTTGTGGAATGTACTAACACAATTACTTGCCTCAGGCTCAATGGACATCACTAAATAGTACCTCGAGATGGGGACTATCTGTTAAGAATATAATACTAAGATATATTTAAAGTGAAATGAAAGGAAAGCCTTCCAAACGCTCCTGTTACACTGACCATATGAATATTTTCATTATCGGGTGGGTTTTACTTACATTTTAAAATAAATCTGCTGAAATCAGTTCGATAGTTTGCATTAGCCTGTTTGAAAAGGCCTCCATGTGAAATCTGCTTCACTCTCATGAAAGTGCAGAATTGCGAGAATAGGACGTTGATGCGTCCGTTCACATAAAACAATATAACAGTATGCAGATATTAAACTGACAAATCAGATACAAACTCTGAATAAAGTAAAGCTAGGCACATCTGCACATAACACTACATTACATTTACATACATCAGACAAGTGTCTGTTCATTTACATGAATGCATGGTATATACACCTCAATGCTTTCTAATGCAAAACACTTGTGTCCGCAGTACAGTGGTGCACCTGTGTAACTATTTATTTATTTATTTATTTTCCATTAAAAAGTATTTAGGAAGCATAGCACGTTTTGATAGGAACGGACAAAAACTATGCATGCAAGCTTTTATTTATATCTGGGTTTAATTTATCTTTAATGTTCGAACTGATAAAAGTTATTGTTTTTGTACATATACACTCACTCTGAATATGAGTCATGGAGCAGGTCCCAAAATATTGGGACAAAGGCATGTTTAATTACTTTTATACATCATCTTTTCTTTTCACAACTCTCTTTCTCTCCCCCCCCTCCCCCCCCCCCCCCCTTTTTTGCTGAGGTAGCTGCTTCTGGGATGCCGGTGATCCTGATCCTCCTGATCCTTCTGCTTTCTGGGTCCTGTGGTCTGTCCTGATGTGCTGCTGCTGGCTCGAGTTCTCATCCTAGAGTGACTTTCACTGCTGGCGGTGTCAACGCCATGTTGGACTGTGGTGACGTTTCTCTTATAGGGTTTGTATTTTTATGGCTTCTCCCAAATTAGGATGGCTTTCCTTTTGAGTCTGGTTCCTCTTAAGGTTTTTTCCACATGTTAACTGAGAGAGTTTTTCCTTGCCACCGTTGCCGCGGGCTTGCTCATTATGGATGTGTAGGATTTATAGAGAAATGTTTAAATTATTTTTAAACAGTAACAGTGTCAATTGTAAAAAGTGCTACACAAATAAAACTGAATTGAATTGAATCGAACTGAACTTATCAACAAGGGTTTGGGAATTTGCGATACTAATTGTTGAAAATTTAATTAAAGAAATTAAATGAAATCTTTTCTATTTTTTCTTGAAATACAAAGTCTGACATTCAACAGGCTGAGGAATCCATTGTTGTATTATACGTTTCATGCACCGCAGCTTTTCAACAGGGGGACAGGTTTGGACTGCAGGCAGGACGGTGTAGTATCCGTACTCTTTCAGTGCAAATCCATGTTGTTGTAACATGTCCAGAATGTTGCTTTTCACTGTCCTCCTGGAATAAGCAGAGCTTTCTGAAAAAAATGCTGCCTCGATGGCAGTATATTTCGCCAAAACACGTGTAGTACCTTTTAGCATTTATGGTTCCTTCACAGATGTGCAAGTTACCCATGCCACATGCACTCCCGTCCATCTCACTTGAGCTCAATCCCAGGGAAATCAGTTGATGTATGGAGAATGTGGATTGGGCTATAAACAGTGAACTGTGAACGAAGCGATCCTGAGCCCATGTAGTACCATGTCCAAGTAACGTCCTTTCTAAAAAGATATCAGTTCTTAAAAGAAGTTTCTTACATTCATGTGTTCTTCACGTTCTGTGAATTTTCTGATATTATGAAGTGTAGATAGTGAGATGCTTAAATTCCTTGTCATTGAATTCCTTGTATTGCTGAACATAGCTTTTAAATAGTTAGACTATTCCAGTAAGTGTTGAACATCAACTCTGTTCCTTGCATGTGAAAAACTGAGCCTTTTATTTTATTTTTATGATGATACTGTACTATCACCTGTTAAGCCCCTGTCACATACAATGCACAACAGGTATACAGCAGGTCAAAAATAGCAATGAGGACAGTTACGGATGTGTCATAAGAAACTTATACATTGTGTGATGGAAAATGATATTGTAGGGTCCTTGTCTTTATACGTGTCAAAATGTTTTCCATCACTTGATGTCACTGGCCTTCAATATCCTATGGCTGTGGCATGACACAGATGACATGATACTTTTGTGGTCATCTGATGTACGCAATCGTATGTTTGTTTGTTTTTTTGATTAAGATTGCCCTTAGTTAAACCATGACATTTTTACAACTGTTTCCAACCTTTTGGAATCTGAGTTGTATAATAATAATAATAATTATTATTATTATTATTATTGTTGTTGTTGTTATGTTATTGTTGTTATGATTATTATTACTGCACTTAAGTGAAAGTCTTATACTTTGTCCACAATGTGACTATTTTTTAACACAAAATAAATAATAATTAAAAAAAAAAAAACTAGTTGGATCCATATTTTCAGGACCAATGCTCAATCCTGCTTTTGGCAAATGATTCCCAAGCTCACATGCTACTTCCATGATCACAATATTTTTTTTACCCCCTTTCTCTTTTTAAGGCAGTTATAAATTAATATTAAAAGCAGGTCCTCTTCAGACCCTATTCCCACCTAACTGATATGAGATCAGCGACAGCAGACTGGCTGCAGAATGATAAAGCCGATTATGCAAATTAGGCGTTTTTTTTTTAATCAGACTGAAGAAAACAATGCCATTTCTTTGACTCATTGGGGCTGTTAATTAGACAGATATGCGCTGTGTATCTGGAGCAAAGATTAAATGATTATGATAGCCAGAGGGCTAGAAAACATCTTTTTCTTTCATTAAGACAAGCATGCAGTACTGCATTAATGCTCAGGGACTGAAGGTATGTATTTTTAGCAACACTAAAACATTGTTGGAAACACTGTGTGACATTGAAAATCATCACATAAAGCATTGTTCCACGTTTGGTCCAATTTATAGTGGGACTTGGAATGTACATGGAATATCATTTGCTCCAGAGGACATCAAGCATAAATACAATGTATCTGATTGAGCTCTTTAAAAGTAGAAGGGTAAAGAATATCTTTATAACACAATAGTAAGGTTAAAAAGAAGGCAATAGAGAGATGACTGATTAAATACAAGTGGAATGTGGCTGGATACAAACATATACATTTAGCCAGATGCACATAGACAGAAAGCCATCAGAGAACTGCTTTAAGAAAGTATATTAAGCTTTGGTTGAGATGGCAGAACATGGGTGTATGAAAGGAGGCTTGCCTGAGTGAGCTCCTCCTCTACCTATCCTGATTGACAGCTCCTCAGTTGTAGATGGTACTAAGGGATCCTCCACTTTTGCTTTCGTTGGTTTGGCATCAGGAGGCAGGGTCAAAGCCAAATGCGGGTCTGTCACATCAACACCCTGGAAGGAGACAGAATATTTATGTAGGATTAGATTAAGATCTTTTACGTGCAAGCCAGAAAAACAGAACGCACCCTCTTAAGCACCATGGCAAAATAAATTGGCTACAAAGTCTTTCTGAAACCAACTAATTAACCTAACTCTGTTACATGAGTGTCAATGGCCCTTGCATGGGGCACAACGATTTTGAGAACGGAAACAATGTGCATGCCACCTCTAGGCCAGAGTGCAGAAGTATCATCAAAACAATCATTAACATATGCATGAACAAAGCAAGCTTTTTTGCATGAACAAGATCGTTCCTGTGGTCACACAATCCTGATATTGAAAATGGACACACATGGATTGTGCTGACGAACACGCAGAAACAAATCAAGATGTAAAACAGGCGGATAGGAGATACTAAGCCCATGAGCTTGGGTGGTTTCACTGGGAAACCTTAGTATTCAGCTAAAATAAATTGCAAATGGAGGATAAAACACGTAGGATATTCACTAGTGGATGGGTAGCTTAAAAAAAATCACCTAAGATTCACAGAAAAATGCCTGGAAACCAGAAAGATGCATAAATTCACTGATCTGCATTTTAGCAATGAATAAAATTTTTTGTTATGTGAATGGCATGGGCTTATGGGTCTTTTACAGAGAATGAGTGGAAATCTGGCATAAGCAGATAATCTCAAAAGATGCATTCAAACACTGAGACAACTTCTACTAAATCCATTTTTAAAATTGACTAAAACTAATAAAGTTGTGCTTACAGCCCAGTTTATGCCATTATACGATTTCAAAATGAATAAACAGAAATAAAAATAAGAAGGCAGTGATTTCTATACTGACATATTTCATTACAGGGAGTATTAAGCAAAGACATGTCGTGTTTTGTCTAGTCAACATCTCTTCATTTGTCAATACACAACCATTTCAACGTTTTAACGCTGCAGTGCATTCCAAATAAAGTTGGGACTGGGGTGATTCAAGGCTACTAATGAGTTAAAACTATGAAATATGAAACTATGATATGATTTCAAACAGATGATGTCAACATTTTTCTGTAATCGAAATCTGGTACAAAATATGAGATCGGCCGAAGATGTTCAGTTTGCCAGCAACTCCAGAAATAAAGTTGAGCAGACAAAACATTGTACATTCTGGGTGCATTCTGTCTGCAGTAAAATACAAGTTGAACTATATTGTAAAATAACAGCCTTCTTTATTTAGTTATATTTTCTATACCATCCAAATTTTCTTCTGATTTGTGGTTGTATACATGGTGAGTTTTTTTCATATGGTAAATTTGCCTAAAACCCATTTTGAAATGTCCCACATTTGGTTAATTGGCACTAAACCTTTATTATAAGGCTTGCTTATTCTGCAAGTGGCAAATTATAGCAGTTTTAACAAGATGAGAAAAACCTAGCTTGTAGAACAAAGTCACATAAAATTAGCCTGGTGGTAGGCTTAATGAAATTTATTGATTTAACCATACAAAGCTTCTGAAAGGCTAAATAGGAATGAGAAATGCTAAACTTATGCTCAGTTTTATTTACCATAAATGCAGGAAAAAAATCCCCAACACCAGCCTGTCTCGAACATATCAAAACAAGCAAAAAGGGAACCAGCGAATTCTTTTTTTCTCACTAAAATTGGTGTTGATATATATTTTTTTCTTTTTCTTTCATTTCTTCTATGTCAAAATCCACTAAACCAACACAACAACTAAAATTTACCAGCAGGGCACAACAACTGAGCACATACTGCAGCTAAAGATACACAGAATATCTTCCTTTAACTCACTGCCAATGAAAAACGCAACACAATTTTACTTGTAATATTTTTGGGACCATCCTATCTGAGCATGGGTACTGGTATTTCAATGACCCTAAACACCTCTATGACTCATTAGAGTAGTCACCGTCACACTTCACTGAGCTTGAGCTCTGGTCCTAGACTCTTTTACAGCTCCAAGTTTGTTTGGGGGGGTTTCAAGAATCAGAAATGGGTGCCTACATAAAGCTCAGCAAAAATGCATAGCTTTCTGCAGTGGAATCTTGACCATGCCTCGACTGTCACATGATGATCGATAATTGAATATCTGCAGCAGCAGGCATTTATGTCCTTCCCTGGCCTGAGTATTTGATTTGTCACCCGTCAAACACTTGTGGGATCAGCTTGGACGGCGAGTATCAGGCCGAGTTCCAGCACCACAGAACAAAAAGTGATTGTGGTGCTACAGGAGGAGTAAAGAAACATCCCACAGGACAACATACGGAAGCTCATCAGATCCATGTGTAGACGAATTACGGCCTGCATTCACTCAAATTAAGGGTCATGTTCCATACTTTGGAAAACTTTTGGTCTTGTTAAAAGTTGCAATGTTTTGACACAGATTTTCGGTTGTTACTGATTAATACTGTTCAAATAATCTATGAAATTGATTTTAATAATTAATTGACCATTTCGAGACAAAATATTAAACATATATCATTTATTCTGAGTGTTGCAGATCACCTGATTGCATGGACCCTCATATAGCCGACGTCCCTGAATACAGTTGTATACTACAACTCCTGAAAGTGTGAACACATCCCTGAGGCATACATGGCCTACCGGAAGTTAACATAGATTTCCGTTGTGGTAACAATGTACACAGAACAGTGACAGCAACATGTATACATCACAGATACTGCTGGTAGGCATGATGGCTGCAAAAGATGCATGTTAGATGCTCATGTTTCTCAGATAAATGCATATTTCCTCTGGCAATATTTTTGCAAGAGACCACCCCCAAATTTTCCTTAATGGCTACAGAAATGCTACAGTAATCCAAGCCATGGTGCTCAAGTAACATGAGCTATGTGAGACCTTAGCATAAGCTCTGCCTCACAGCGATGCGATGTCTCAGCCGTGTCTCTGCCGAACATTTAGCATTAATATTTCATGTTTGCCCCTCAACACAATACAAAATCTGTCACACGTAGCAGGAATCAAAGAATGATGAACTACATCTGCTTTAAAGCATAAATATTGCACCGAGTTTTGTCACAGCAGTGGGTTGAACGCTGGAGCTGGATTATGATTCAGTATCAAACATACAGTAAGACTGTTCACATTCAAACGAATAGTTTATCACTCAGTACTGCTTCTGACTTTTATTAACATACAATTATCTAAAAAATGTTACGTTAGGGATCCCTTAACTACAAACACAGCTGTATTAACCAAGATATCATAAAGTGTTATATATCACAGGCTGTCTAAATGATGAAACCTTACCGGTAACTCATTCCCTTCTAGCCAACATTGCAATTATTCAGGCTCAATTATAAATTTCATGACTTAAAAACCATGAGTGTCCTTTATTGTGTTGATCACTGTCAACTCTGTGTCTCTGAGTCAACTCTGAATGGTCTGTGTTTACACTGAGTGACATCACATGAATTGTGATTATTAATCATGATCATTAATCAATTAATCATGACGACAAACTTTACTGCTTTTGTAAATATACACTAATTCTGAATTAGATATTTGCAACACATTCCAAAAATGTTGGGATGGGGAAAAAAAGACTGGCAAACTTGTGGAATGCTCAAAAACCACCTGTCTTTCAGAAGCAAGGATGCAGCGAGGTCCACTACTTTGCCTTTAATGGGACCCAGTCATGAGCCAATAGACAGTGTATTTTATCTTTCATTATCAGTTCATTTTGGCTGAAAACAAAAGTTCCCCAGTAAAAACACCCCAACTCACAGGCTTAGTATCTTTCACCCATCTGTTCTACATCTTGTTTTGGTTCTGTGTCTGTTTACAATAACAAAAACAAGGCTGTGTGACTGGACAAACTACCTGGTGTGCACGCAATACCGATTCATAGAAAGCAGAAAGATCAGAGATCAACTGATTCATTCATTCATTCGCCAAAATACTGAATCCATTATCAGTGCCACAGGGGGACTGAAGTCCATCTCAGCTGACTCTGGGCGAAGGCATGGTACACCCTGAACAGCTCACTGCACTCTTTGGTCTGTTGGAGGAAACCAAAGTACCCAGAGGAAACCCATGCAAGCCCAGGAAGAACATGCAAACTTTACTCAGAACCACCCTCGCCGAGTCCGGCATGAGATCAATTGTTGAATGAAAGAAGGCATATGTTTTCAAGAGAGTTTAATACACTTTATTTACCCTGCAAGGGAAATTAGGCTCCGCATTTAACCCAATCAAAGTGAGCACAGAACGTGGAGCAGTGGGCAGCAATAAGAAGAAGGTGCTGCTCACTCACCCAATGCAGTGAATAATTGCTGACAGCTCAGGAATTCAGAAAACCTGCTGTTTTATGAATCTCACACTTAATATCTTCAGTGCTTTTAAAATATTACCCACTAAGCAATTTTTAAATTACACTGTATAAACTATATGAACAAAATACTTGTAATGACATACTGACTTACTTATTAACTGAATACTTATTCTGCCAGTTAATGCTGAAAAGTACTGAATTTAAGACTAAAATTAATAAAATGACCTAAATTAGTATTTTTAAAGAATAAACACAGCATGTGAACATTAGAAGAAATGTTCTAAATAGTGGCAACAAAACAAATGAATGCAAACAAAGATGCTTTTAAAATAATTTAATACTACTGTGGAATTAGACAGCATTTAAAGTGAAATCCACATTCTGTTGGACACTATGCCACACCATGCTGGGAATTAGTACACAATGAACAGTCTTGTTAGGAATGCTGCCATAAGAAAAAAACCCACGCAATCAGAAACGATGTTAATCACTGCGGGAACAAACTGTTATCCTCCTGCAGACTGATTTTATTATGCAAGAGTTAACAGTTATGAAACATGTATCGCAAGCAGCAAATATTACTGGTGTAACTCACACTGAAAGCATAAGCAAACACTGAGCAAAATATACAACCCAACATATTCGTCCCTTTCCATAGGAAGGCCTAATTTCACTGCATATGATACATCAGGGTATGACTATCCAGTGAATTTGAAATTCATCTATTATTTTGTAGAATTAGACTAAAACTTCCTCTTGCATAATTGAAATGACCACAATGGTAATTGGATCACAAAAGTGAAAGAACAATGTGTCCAAAAAAATAGTTTCCACCAAACTCCAGCCATGTCCATTTATCACCATGAAGCGTGTTAACTGGGGGCAGCTGGAATTCATTACATGAAAGCACAATTAAAATGCAAATTTGGAGTGGCTGTCAAATAGTGTCTGTAGTAGGTATAAGGTGAGAATGTACTTTGTGCATCAGCGACAGAAGGTATTCACAGCTAATAGATAAGAACTGACAACATAATAGAGATAATGGACTTTTATTATTTAAAAAAAAAGAGAGAAATAGAAAATAATACATGATGGACCAAATGTCAAAGGAAATCTTCTTGCGAAGATTTTTCTAGCAAAACGCTGCAAGTATTCATGTGTTTCAGGCGTTTCATGATGTTTCTGAGGAAATAAACAGCGAATGGACTGGGGCAATTTGTTCCACCATTGCACCATTACACAGATGTGGATCCCCCACTATTACCCGCGATTGCCTACTATCTGCATAAATAAACACTCAACATAAACAATAAAAACATTAAACCCTGGTCATCAGAGTAACAGGGTACCTGTTCACCCACTAATGTTGTGGGGACTTAACGCAAGTCCCCATGATGTCAAACATTAAATTTTAAGGTGAAATATATTTTAAGGTAAGGGTAAAGTTATTTTCCATGAGCAGTTTTGTTCATTTTGGCTGAATACAAATGGTTACCTGGTAAAACCACCCCTGCTCACAGGGGGGCTTATTCACCTGTTCTTGTTTTAGTTTTGTGGCTGATTAAAATAATACCAACAGCAAGAAGACAGTGAGCACAAATCATGAGGAGGACCTTCGCAGGCATAAAAACTTGGTAGTGCAACACAAATTTTTAGAAAGTGGAGAAGTCTGAGATCAAGTGTAAGAAAACAGAAGAAGGTATATGATTTCAAGACAAATTAAAAAGATGGCGATGTTTAATAATATCATTGTGCCCGGTGCAGGGGTCATTAATACTCGTGTATAGGAGTAAAGTAATGGATTATGGTAAGTCTCCAGGAAATTTAGATAGATAGATAGATAGATAGATAGATGTGTGTGTGTGTGTGTGTGTGTGTGTGTGTGTATGTTCGTGTATGTGCTTACACTACTGGCATGATACGATATTTGTATCAAATCTAAGACTTTAGTGGGCAGCCTATATTACAAGGAGTAAATAATAGATTTTTCATCATAATAATTGAGTTCCGTTTTACCCTCCACCAGGGGGCATCATCAGACTGAAGGTCATCATTACTCTTCATCTTATTAGAGTAGGAGGTTGTTTTATACTTAATCAGGGCAACTTAGACATAAAAATGTTGCCCACTGGACAATCATTTCCCAGTATGTTTTCAGTGTTATATTCAGATTAATATGCCTATTCAGCAATGTACTGCAAGCCAATAACCAATACATGCTATTTATTAGGCTGTTTTTTTTTCCTTTTTAATTAGAAAGTTCTAAAAACAGAGACAATGAGAACCAAAGAAAAATCATACTAGAATCACTGAGCTAAAGTATGGCTAATAAACAAAAACAATGAAAATACCAATTTTTTAGAAACATTTAAAAGGTGTAACAAATTATTATTTTTTTTTACTTTTAAATAGTATGAATGAACTTCAAACCATACAGAACGGTTTAGGGAGTGAAGAAATAAAACAATACAGTAGTGTGCAGTGATGAATTTACACTTACGGAAATGAAGATAAATCAGAAACCAAGTACTATTCAAGTATTTATTTCATGTAATATTGGATCATATTGATGAGAATTAGCAAACAAACCACAATATATAGTAATAACAAAAATAACAGTATCTTTAAAAAAAAAGGCAATATTTAGTGTGGCCACACTTTACTTTGATTACAGGGTTTAACCTTTGAGACATATTTGTGACCTCTTTCCATTTTTTTCTGAAAAATTGGTATTTTCAGTGTTTCTGTTTATTAGCCATACTTTTACCTCAATATACTTGTCGGAATGATTTTTTTGGTTCTTATTGCTTACAATAGCATTGTTCATTACATTTTCACAAAAGTGGTGGTGTATAATCTTCACTGCACACTATTGTCCATAAACTCTGTAACAGAAATAACAGCATAGAAAACTAAGTAATTAGTAACTAATCACATTTCAGAGCTGCACAATCCAGGAACAGTGTGTTGATTAGATTAAAAGTCATGCTTCAGAAGTCAGACACCTAACAGGATGACACACAACCCACAGAGTGATGTGCGGCTAATAGAAGGATACACAACTAATTGATGGTCCCACTTCGCATGCATGGATACATGACTAATACCCAAATACACATATATAGAGCGAAAAACAAATGCATAGCTAACAAACTAACTGATACTGGCATGCAACTACAATGCCAGTTAATGCTGCCAAGGAGGGTATGTTTTTGGTACTGTCTGACAGTCTGCCAGGAGGCAAGATTGTTAATAAATAAATAAATAAATACCAACCTGATTTCTATGAAACATGGGGGCCAAGGAAGAACCCATTTAATTTCTGATCGAAGTCATGTGACAGATCCATGAAATTAATTTCACTTTTAAAAACATAATGTTGCAACAGGCATCATTTGCCATGCATCTCTGGTAGAAGGTGGTACATTTCAAATGTGGTCACAAAATATAGAATATACAGTGTAGAAATACAATCACAATCCACCAAAACAGGACCAGTACCAAGCCAGTTATGCCTTGGTGCCTTGTGATAATCAGCCCATATTTTGATAAGTCTGAGCACCAAATATTATGCAGCGGAAGCTGGGGCTATTTCTATTGAAATGTTACCAGGGTAACCTTTGTCTTTGGACACAGCACAGGAAAACCCAGACACACCATGAGCAGGTGGACGAAGCAGAACAGCAAGGTCTGATAGCAAAATCAGACTAGGTTTGATGTGATTCATATCATTTAATATAGTTAAATGAACAAGTAGCTGTCATATGAGTGATGTCAGAAAAAGAGCAGCCTTGTTAAGTATAATACACAAGTTCCTTTTGGATCATAATCTATTAATTTATTCTGTAAAAATGAGGAATTTCTACCACTGCTTGTATGAGAGCACTGAGACTATCAATAAAAATATCATTATATTTATTTAACCTAGCTGGACATTGACCACCTGTATGGTATGAACTCGCTCCAATAGAAATGCAAATGAACTACAATCAACAATGATTGTATATCAATACAAGCATTAATGAAACACACTGCGAGCTAGCTACAGAAATATTCTGGTTAACCATCTATTGTTGGCATCTCATTTATAATATTTGCATTGCTCAGGTTACTGCTATAACCATGCAAATACTGGAAACAAGAGATTCGGACTCGAAGACCAGTACTTATGATTTGTGAATGAATCAGTCATCCCCCCACACTGAGAATATGAAGCAGTCATGTGACAGGTGAACAAAAAAAATCTTACAGACCAGTGTGTATGAATCAGAACGTGAGTGACAAGGTGCATGGGCCAGGGAGAAACGAACAAATTACTCACTAAGAGAACTTATTACTCCTGAGTGAAAAGAATAAATTGAGTGTTGGGTCATTCCATGTCAAATCATCAGTTGGTTTCCTAGTCTCAGATTGTCTTCAAATTTGAATTCACATCATGAAAAAAAGCTTAACCTGAAAATTTCAGTAAGATCGGACAAATGTCGATGAATTCACAGCTATTTGAATTTTGAAAAACGTCTTCATTTTCAGGTGATTTTTTGTCACCATGTACTAAAATGACATTTTCAATGCTCTATAAATCCTAAACTATTCACAGGATTAATTAAATTGCACATATAGTGTCCATTTCTTCTGTCATACTCCGGGTGAGATGAACCATTTCTGAGCATTACCTTCTTAAAGTTTTTGCTTTTTACCCTTTTTAAGGACCATAAAATGAAGGTAAACAAGGTTCAGAAAAGCCCCTGCTCGATGTTTCGTAGTTTCCAGTGTGGTCTCATTTCTATTTCCCTAGAAATTTGGTCTCCAAGTCTATTAGTATGCACCATGCGGCTAAACAAAATTGATTCTTTCTAAAAAGCGCAAAAGGATTGAGCTTTTTTCATAGATATTTTTTAGGAAAATCTAAGACTAGGTGATTTTTTTTTTTTGAAGATCTGAGGACTTTTGCATTTAAAGATTTGCAACAAACTCTGATTGGCTCACGTTTAATCAAACGGCAGCACATTTCTGGCGGTAGCCCCTCCCACATCCAGTGACATCAGTGGTTCCAACTTTGCCGCAAGTCTTTTTAGGTCACAATGCGTGGAATGGGTTCTCGATTAGATGTTAGCTTCGAATTACCTTTGAGCAAACTTCTGGGGTATACATGTCGACAGACTTGCATATAACAATATAGTTCAAATCAATAAATAGCAGCACACTGTAACTGCATACAGACTGGTTTTATTTATTCTAAATCATGGATTTATTATACAAGGAAAGTGAAGGCAAATCCTCTGGGACAAGTGAAGCCAGGAAAGCACATATTTATAAACTGTATAGGGCAACACAAGCCACTTGGCAGTGAGCACACATGCCAAAGCCTGGTCGCTGTTTGCTGAATTAACAGGGAGAGGGTTTATAGTATTGTGCTGACACTGAGATTTTTTGCAAATAATTCCATTATTTTTTACTGATGGTGTAAATCTTACTTTATTAATGTTTCATGGAATTTAAATCCATGATTATGTTCTAAATAAGTTCATGCTGAACCTGAAGACCCACAGTGTACAATGTGAGTATGGATAACCGGTGGCTTTTCAAGGTTTGCATTTTTCCCCAAAAATTCTCTCTTTTCAGTGTAAAGTGGACGTCAAATTTATTTCTATAACATAAAGTGCTACATGGCAGCTAATTCAAGGATAATAAGATTTTAAAAGTTTGAAGGTCTTTAGTCACCTTAACATTTGCATGGCCGCTAAACCCATCAAAATACACCTTAGTCAAACGCAGCACGCACATACCAGAGCAAATATTTTCATAGGTTACATATTTTCCATAAGGTTCATGTCTGAACTTTAAGATGGCCATACCAAAAGCTTAATATTAACATGTTTTTATCCATCCCACAATCAGCTTGTTTGGAATGTGGGTTTGGGGTCACTGTCCATTGGAAATTCAACTGAATACAAGTTTTTAAATATCCAGCTAATGGACTGAGGTTATGCTGAAGGATTCTGGGGTGGTCCACCTTATTACTTAACTGGTTTTACCCCAAAGCTATCAGGCTGCTGTGGTACTGCCAAGGCCTGAAGGCCTGAAATTTTGCATGCATATCCCTTGGTTCGTGTAGATATTCATGAGCTTGTCAGTTTCACTGTTTGACCTTTGACCCTGTCATAATGACCTTGACCTTGAAATTTTTGTCTAGGCTACTTCCCCAGAACTGCTAGGTGGATCATTCTGTATGTAGAGTTTCTATGGTGTGCAGGTGTGCAGGCTTGTCAGTTTCTCTGTTTGACCTTTGTCCTCGTTAAAATGACCTTGATCTCATACATTCTGTCCAGGCTATTTCTCAAGAAGTGCTTGGCGGCTGAGGGGTTTCGTCATCTCAGATGGCTATTTTTAACCATTTATAACAGCTTGTACAGTGTTCCTGGTGTTGAATGCATCCCCTTATTCCTATTAAAACATCTCTGGCCACTGTAGCCGAACAACTCAATAGTTACCTTCAAGAAGGCTTTATGGTCAGCTGCTACATTAAGTCAAGACTGAAGAGGTTAACTTTGTAGCAGGGGCAGGGTTCATGGTGATTTAAAACTCAACAGAGTACAGACAGTGACACTGGTGTTCCAGCAGGTCCTTTGACTTGGTGGTTCCTGGGTTGTTGGTGATCACCCAAACCAATTTCATCTCAGCTTAGGGTGACAGTTTGGGTCTATTTCCAAACCTTGGCAAAGTGGCTACACTTCTCAGTAATTTGTGCCTGACAAACCATGCTTTTCAAAGTTTGCCCAGATAAGTTACAAGGTGCAGTAAATCATAGACGTTAACAGGAAGTTAAGAAGCCTTGGTGTTGTCAAGTTAAAAGACATATTTAGAACAATTCAAAGAAGTTGCTGAAAGCTCAATACTGCAATTACATGTCCATGATCAGTCTGACCTTTAATGTATACATGCATGAATATAAGAATTAATAAAAAAAGAAACAAGATTTTGCCTCCATGTTACTGATCCCAAAGGAGCATTTACCACTTAGATGAACTCTTATGATGCTCGCTCTCTCTTTCTGTCTCTCTCTCTCTCTCCCTCCCTCTATATGTGTGTGTGTGTGTGTGTGTGTGTTGTAAAGGAAAGACTGGGCACTTGAATTATTAATGAATTGAAAAGTCAATGCAGAAGTGCTGATCAGATTCCAGTTTTCACTTACACAACTGCATGCATATGTTTAAATTATTCAGCTTAAAGGAGAAGACAACATGTGCTGAAAGTAAGTTCCAATCAAAATTTTACATTAAATTTTGTAAAATCTTAGACTGACAGCGGCTTTTTTAACTATTTTATGGGTGGATATTTGAAAACTGTATCTCATAAAATCATTAATACCCAGGTTAACATCCTCCGATCATGGCTTTAAGCATAATTTCTTTCAGTATTTTATGTGTTTAGGTTTAACTATAACAATCCTGGAGCATATATAGCTTCCCCACTACACAGGAATTTTTAAATTTTCATTCTAAAGCCTTTTGACAACACAAATCATCATGAATGTATCAAAATCAAATACTTTTACATGTTTCCTTGGACCTTGACATCATTCTTAGACTCAATTTTTAAATAACTGCTCATAACATCATTAAAACAGAAGCCTGGAGCTTAAGATTTTGCATACATAAAGAAACTGATCTACAGATTTGAAAGACATTAACATCGAACAAGTGCTTTGTTCTTTTAGGAAAAATACAGATGAGCAATGGAGAGAAAGTGCTAGAGAAAATAGAACTTTCTTTTCTTCATATTGAAGAAAAGAAGGCGAATACATAGAGGACATGAGTTTATACCGTCTTTCATTAACATGTGAATGTACAGCTTGCTCACATGGATCGGTATGACACATCTGTCACATACACTATTGCATTATGTTCCGTAACTGCTTTATCTTACTCAAAGTCACAGTGATTATAAATGCTAATTATAGTAATGACAAAGAACTATGTTGTAATTCTGGGATGATGAAGACCAGAATAATAGTTCTTCTTCTTCATCTTCTTCTTCTTCTTCTTATTATTATTATTATCATTATCATTATCATTACAGAATTGATTTCCGGGTTGATGCCACAGCCATCCGTGACAGGGAGTCCATGGGAGCTAATTGGCAGAGCTCTCACAGGAGGGATGGCATATGCTCACTTCCCTGTCACTCACAGCGATCACCAGCCAATAATGGGCGTCTGTGAGTTCATTCGTACGAGGGGCCGGATATCGCTTTCCCTCCGAGTGTGTTAGGCCGCCCCCAAATACGCATGCAGTTCGAAAAGAGGTGGGCAGCAGCATCGCATGTCACAGAGGGGGCGTGTGCTTCCTTGCGCCCCTCCCTGGTCGGTGGTGGTCGTGTGACAGGGAAGGCAAAAGTTGATGGGTGGAATTTGGAAACGACTATATTAGAGAAAAAATTGGGTGGAAAAAAATTTTTAAAAGAATTGATTTCAAAGGATTAGGAAATTTTCTCAAACCTGCTATGACTTATGGGTATGACTATAATTTGGATATTACAAAAACCCTCTATCTTTCATTCTGTCTAACAGTAATCAATATGAGTAGTGGAATTGTCCTGACCTAACATTTTCTATCTGCCAACTGGCAACAGTCACTTGCGTCTGCTTTAGCCACAAACCCCTCACACACACACACACACACACACACACACACACACACACACACACACACACACACACACACACACACA
>JAOUQZ010000051.1:23149024-23189344 GCA_028564935.1 Neosilurus hyrtlii
TGTGTGTGTGTGTGTGTGTGTGTGTGTGTGTGTGTGTGTGTGTGTGTGTGTGTGTGTGTGTGTGTGTGTGTTACTCTGCAATGGACTGGCAAAGTGTACCCCACCTTCACCATAGTAGGAATAAGTGGTTCACTGAATGAATGAAAGAATGAATAAAGAAGCTAAAAAAACCTGCAGGAAGTTAACAGAGATTGTCGAAAGGACGAAAGGCTTCAAAAGGAACAGCAGAGAGTTTTGTGCAAGCAGAAGTCTAAGGAGTGGAAACACAGACACTAAGGATGGAGTGAAGGCAAAGCAATAGACATGGAGTCAATAATGAGGGTGGGGGCAAATCTGACAGGGGGTCTGGGGGTCCCCCTCAAATTAATGATTAAAAAAAGTTAGGTTTTTTTTTTGCCATTTGAAAATTTTTTTGCGTTTTGTTTTTTGTGATGTGATTATTAGGATTTAGCCATGCTTATTTGTTGCTTTTCTCACAAAGCTTCATGCCATCTGCTCCTCCTGCCCTGGTGGCATTCTCATGAACTCTCTCTCTTTCGTCTAAATGCACCAGAGTGAACATGAAAGAAATGTTATCAGTCAACAAGTGGTGTTTCTTGTTCATGTCATAATGTTCAGAAATGTCAAAAATCATTATATCAAGAAACACCCACTCATCATTATCTTATCTCTTGCACTACTGCATACTTCAATCATCTGACTCTGGTACTCGTCTTCTCACTGCTCTCAACAGTTCTCTTCTTTTCAGAGGCTGCCCAAGAAACTGATGAATATCACTGCCGTCATTCTTCATGCTAATGCTGACACTCACTCTGAACTAAACCTCGTCTGTAAAAGCAGAGAAGGGTGGGGTTAGGTTCACCTCACATTCACACTGAAAATTTCACAAAAATACAAAACACAACTCCAAAATATCGGGTGCAAATATCCAGTAGTGTTTTCCTTTATACTATATTAGACAACTTAATTCTTTTTGAAACAGAGCTGAAGTTTTACCCACTTATTTTCAGCTGCACGCCAAACAGGCTTAGCACGTGCATGATGCGGTTCAGGACACTCAGAGTGCTATTTGCTAATGATTAGCCTATTATATAAATAATACCAGTGGCGTAGTGATTAGCACATCTGCCTCGCAACAATTAGGTCCTGGGTTCGAGTTTCAGGCTCAACAAGGGAATTTCTGTGTGGAGTTTGATTTTCTCCTCATGCTAGCTTGGGTTTGCTCTGGGTACTCCAGTTTCCACCCCAGTCCAAAAACATACACATCAGGCTAACTGGCTGTTTCAAATTGCCCCTAGGTGTGAGTGGGAGAATGAATGGTTGTGTGTGTTTGCCCTGTGTTGGCTGAAATAGGCTCCAGACTACCTGCAAGCCTAGTATAATTAAGCAATTCAGCAAATGAATAAAAAAGAGGATAAATAACATATATCACTATGGCCTTGAGTAGAGCACCAAGGTAAGTAATGTACATGTAGAGTAGAGTATTCTCTACTTACTCATAAACTGCAATATCATTAACCTCAGGGTGCTGAAAAAGTACCCCACCCTCGCCCAGAGTTTGCAGAGAGCGGCGCCAGCCTCCCCGCGAACCTAAGTAGTATTAAGCGGCATAGAAAATGAATGAATGAGTGAATGAATGAATGAATGACCGACATACAGTGAATACTTGGGGTTACATTTGTACTCTCAGTACGTTGGGTAAGCACCCACTACCTGGATGTAAATGTAGTATGTTCTTTGAGTAGCAAAGCGAGTAAGTAAGCAACTTAGACATACTCCACAGCCATCCTGCCTTTGATGTTCATAGTAATAAATCAGCTGTATACTGTACCTAACAAGCATAACCACACATCAGCTTAACCTGCTGAAAAATCCAGCTTGGCCCAACCAGCTACAAAAACCCAGCTATGCTATAGACAATTTGTAGGTCATTTATAATCATCTTTTAGTATGAGGAGCCTAAATTAACTTGTTATGTGAACTACATCTGGGTCAAATGGTAAGATGGTGGAAGAGTAAAAAAAATAGTGCCTCACCCACTCTCCAGTCCCTGGTTCCAGTGCCATACGAACATCCAGTCGCATGTGATTGGGTCAGGTGTCAGAGGTTAAAGTCCTCTGGTAATTCAAGATCACAAATGCGGCGGCTATACTGGATATCAAACCAATATAGGATCCTGGGTCTGTGTCCCAGGCTAGGCAAGGGTGTTTCTGTGAGGAGTTCGCCTGTTCTCCCTGTGCTTGCGTGGGTTTCCTTCAGGTTCCCTGGTTTCCTCCCACAGTCCAAAAACATGCACAGTAGGCTAACCGGCTGTTCCCAATCTCACCTAAGTGTGAGTGTGAGAGACGGCGGAGATGTGCACCAGCCTCCTCGCGACACTAATTAGGATTAAGCGGCTTAGAAAATGAATGAACGAACGGATGAGTCCAAGTGGACGTTAGGCTAACTGGCTGATCCAAATTGCCCCTAGGTATAAGTGTCAGTGTGAAGGGTTGTGTGGGTGGTGGCCCTGCGGATGGACTGGCGGTCTACCCCACCTTCGCCCAGGGTCGGCTAAGATAGGCTGCAGGTGGCTTCAGCCTTGTTGTAACCTTAGTAGAATTAAGCAATTCGGAAAATGAATTTACAATTCATCAACTTTTTTGAATGCATTGCAAGCCTTTATTGACCTGCAGCAGTCTTCCTACCGTGTCATGAGGGTCTGAAATGCTGCAGCTCCATCTGTACGCGGGACGAAGAGCTGCAGCGCGCGCGCGCAGGAAAACAGTCGGGTTCGACTTGCTGTTCTTTTGCGTCACTCAAATGAGCGCGAGGTGGCGGAGGATTTGTGCGTGTGTGCGCGCGCGTGTGAGTGCGTGTGTGTGTGTGTGTGCGCGCGTTGTGCGAGGTGATATGTGTGAACGCTGCTCTCCAGAACCAGCCCAGGAATTTTATTTGCTCAGTCTCTCCTAAACAAGACTGGCACAGTGAGATCAACAGTATTCACAACAGATAATCTTACATCAACAAAAATCAACTTTAAGAGCGATAAGCCTGATCATCGGTACCGTGGAGGGACCTGGGAAACCCACGGACAAGTGAATGGACGAAGTGTGAGGACAGACGGAGTGATGTTTGAAGAATCTGTCCAGAATGAAGAATGAGCAGTTAAAAGATCTGCAGCGTCAATTATAAGGTAAACAACAACAATAATAAAAACAACAACAACAACAATAATAATAATAATTATAATAATAACAATAATAATAATAATGATGATGATAGTAATAATTCTAATAATAATAATAATTCTAATAATAATGATGATGATTATGGTGATAATAATAATAATAATGATGATGATGATGATGATGATGATGATGATGATGAAGATAATGATGACGATAATAATAATAATAATTTTTATTATTATATTTCAAATAATAATGATAATTATAATAATGATGGTGATGATGATGATGATGATGGTGATAAACTGACTGCTTTTTTTTTTAAAGTTCAAACATATGAATGAGTATGGAATTTAATTACTATGCATCATTAAACTGATTTATTTTGTTCATTATTTAAAATCTGAGAGTTAGTCATGTGATTAATAAAACATTTGCATGACAGCTTGAAACCTGCAAAATGTGTAAAAATGATTTTAACCAAATAAAATAAAAACTGCTTAATAATATCAGAGGAGAAAACAGCACTGGTGAGGGAATTAACTTAATTATCTTATTCTTAGTGTAGTTTAACTGTACTGGAGGTGAATGGTGCAGTGGTGCTAGTTCACTTAGTACAAAAATGAATTTAAAAATGCCTACTTAATCTGGAATTAATTTTAGTCATTGTTAAAAATAAAATAATAATTTATTCCTTCCCAAATGTACATAAACACATGTGAGGGACAGTCTGACTCAGCTATGAGTCAATCCTAGCACTGTTATCTTACCATGTGATGATATTCAATACTGTAGTTTCTTGTTTCAGTCATCTCTCATCATAATTTTGTGATTTAACTTTGTAATTTTCTGTATAATTTATGTTATATAACTAAATACATACAAGGAGGTTGTGAAATTTTATTCTTCCTCAATCACACAGAACACATGAAAGCATCTCCCAGGGCACTCCGACTGGCTTGCTCAATGCAGATCAATTAAACTAACATTTGACACAACACTGTTGGCAAGCTGCCACACTGCTAAAGAGGTCAGATACTCTGGGTAAAGTCCTACATGTCCAAAGTATTAAGTTAAACTCAAAGAAATTCACTCACCAATGTACTCAGTAGCTGCCATGACCATTTAATAATTACGGAAACGTTCTGTGATTCATTTCAGTTTTGAAACTGAGTTACAGTCAAGACCGTAAGATGTCCCTTTGAAAAAGTTACGTTACAAAGTAAGACATTTCTCTATAAGATCAACTCTTGCTACCCCCAGCGACCCACCCACGATGGGATACAGTAGATTCCTTCATTTTGGAGAATTGGGTTCTCTGCACAGTCCTTTCCTGTTACCCAATGGTAATTATCATGCAAATTTATATTTATTGTTCACTAATATTTTTTCTCTTTACAGGTTTGTCATGTTGGCATGGATTTCTGTATCTTAAAGGAAAACAACTCATCAGAACTGACGCATGTTAAAAATGGAGTCATGGACATTACTTCCCGCTCCCCCTAATCTTTCCTTTCTTGAGCCATTTCTTTATGACAGCTTCTTCCCAGACAATATGCCCAACTCTAGTCAAGATGAATACAATTCCAACAACACTCATTATGCCTTTGACCAGACAAGCTCTGTAGTTATCACCTTTGTGTATTTTGTGGTGTGTGCTGTTGGACTCTGTGGCAATGCGCTAGTTATGTATGTGATCCTTCGGTATGCTAAGATGAAGACTGTTACTAACATCTATATCCTGAACCTGGCCGTTGCAGATGTCCTATGCATGCTTAGCTTGCCCTTTATTGCAATCCAGCTAGCGTTGTATCATTGGCCTTTTGGAGCTGCCATTTGCCGTATTGTTCTAACCATGGACTCGTTGAACCAGTTCACCAGCATTTTCTTCCTGACCGTGATGAGTATTGATCGGTATCTAGCAGTGGTACATCCAATCAAATCCACTAAATGGCGCAAGCCACGAGTGGCCAAAACCATCAGCCTTGCTATGTGGGGGGTGTCACTGTTGGTTAATTTGCCCGTTATGATCTTCAGTGGCTTGAACTCTAACAAGAATGAGGCAAGAACATGTACTATGGTGTGGCCAGAACCTCAAAATACCTACTACACTGCCTTCATCTTCTATACATTTCTCCTGGGCTTCTTTCTGCCACTTATTGTAATTTGCCTGTGCTACCTGCTCATCGTGATCAAGGTGAAGACCTCCGGCATGAGGGTTTGCTCCAGCAAGCGAAAGCGCTCTGAACGCAAAGTGACACGCATGGTATCCATTGTGGTGGTCGTATTTGTGCTCTGCTGGCTACCGTTCTACTTGTTTAACGTGGCATCTGTGACTCTTACACTTATTCCTACTCCAATTCTAAAGAGCGCCTTTGATTTTGTCGTTGTATTGGGATACGCCAACAGCTGCGCCAACCCCATTCTCTATGCATTCTTGTCAGATAACTTTAAGAAGAGCTTCCAGAATGTCCTTTGCCTCAAGAGGGTGGGCGGCCTGGATGAAATCGAACGTAGCGACAGCCGGCAGGACAGGACTCGGATGGTCAATGACATCATCACTGAGACACAAAACGCTGCCCTGCTAAATGGCGATCTGCAGACAAGCATCTAGGAATGGTCCGGAGATCTGGACTACTATAAAGAATAGAAGATCACTGTATTTCGGTGTCAGAGATTTCGCGTCACCTGATTTGAGAAACCCAGTAAAATGTACAGGAATAGTTCATTCTAAGTAAAGTGTTTAAATCTGTTCATTTTTATGTGCACAGTCCATTTAGAATATTGTCTGAGAATGAGGATGATATTTAATTCGATGAGGACTACTACCACTTCTTTGGACCCTGTTTTGAAGATATTTTGAGGAGGACCTCAGAGACATTAAGACTTTAAGTTAAAGTTGCACCATGAAAATCCAACCACTACAACCACTGTAGATAATCACCTTTGTTTGCATTGTGTTTCTGTATGTAACAGCTATAAGTGTTTGTTTGTTCATATGTTTTGTTTGAAGGAAAGGTCATTGTCATCATAAGGTTTGCTGTCAACTGATACAGTTTTGGCTTACAAAATCCCTCACTAATGACATCAACTACTTCGCTGTAGAAGGAACATGGGAGGGCAGAAGGGTAAAATGAGGGATGATGTTGTTGAAACATACCATCATTAAAATTTCTGAGTACAATATAAATACCATCCAGACCTGAGAATTACCCAAGTAATTTTAATAATGTGTAATAAACCATAATAAGAAAATGAACAAAATCTATTATTCATCTAAGCTCATTATAACAACCATTAGGCAAAGGGCACCAGTGTATTACAGAATTCATTAAAATTTTAAGACTGCAACAGCAACATAGGCAAAACAGTATTAGGGATTTATTAAACAGTTTCTCATTTGTATAATATATGAGGAATTATTTTACCACATGGTTACATACGCCAATCAGCCATAACATTAACACATTTTATTAACACGTTTCATTACAGTTGGATATTTACATTAGGCAGTACTTGAACAGACAGTTCACAAAGTCGATGTGTTGGAAGCAGGAAAAATGAGCAAGTGTAAGAAGCTGAGTGACTCTGACAAATTGTGACAGCTAGACAAGTGGGTCAGAGCATCTCCAAAGTGACAGGTCTTGTGGGGTGTTCCTGGAATGCAGTGGTTTGTGCCTACCAAAAGTGGTCCATGCTTGGCCCAAGTGGTCCAATTTGAGCATTTATGAGATGTGCTGGACCGCTTACTAGTATAATAGTATCTGATGCTAAGATTTTGGTGTGAGATTCCACAGTATACCTTACATCTTGTAGAGTCCATGCTGTTCAGATCGGGGGGACCTAAACCTAACATGGGGCAGATAGTGTTAATGTTGGTAATGTTTTGGATAATCTGACTGTAATATATTTATATAATGTGATATATTTATCTTACATTAATTCACTTAAAAACATCTTAGTCTTTGGTGTGTAGATTCCACTGAATTAGAGACAATAAAAGAAAGAAAATAATTGATATATGAGTGATTAGTGATACAGAATTTTTTTAAATCTTTTCGTGATGTTTTTACTGTATTTAAAAAAAAAGAGAGGGAGATTTCATAGATTTTGGACATGCCAGATAAGCTGTGACCAGTGAACCAAAGAGACCATGTGTCCTATATATATCTTTAGGCACATGCCCACCTTTTCGAGTCATACATACATAGAGACAGAATGAGAAATATATATAATTACCTCACTAGTCCTTGATTGCAATATTTGAAAGAAGATGTAATTAAACGTGTGTCCAGATTTTATGTTAAGCTTTATGACATCATCCATCTGTTATCTGTACCGACTATTCATCGGGGCGTGGGGGAATCTGGAGCCAATCTCAGCTGATTTTGGGTGAGAAGCGGGGGTTACATCTCGAACAGATTGCCAATCTATCACAGGACTGACACAAACACACTCACATGCACGTCTATAGGCAATTTAGAGTAGCCAGTTGACCGAATGTGCATTTTTTTGAACTGTGGGAGGAAACCAGACTACCCAGAGGAGGTCCACGCAGGTATGGGGAAAAACATGAAAGTTCCATAGAAAAGCCACAGTCGAACTGCTCAAGGTGTACCCCACCTCAGCTGGGTTTCTCACCAGCTTTCACTGCAACCCTAACAGATATGCGGTACATAGATAATTATATTGGCTAATTGGTACATCATTAAAAACCTTTCCAGTCTCAAAAAAAATTAGACTTTAATTCTAATGATGAGCAGAATCACAGTGGGAATGTGCTCACAAATAGTGTTTGTGTTCAATCAAAGGACTTCAACAATAATTCATTCATCCATTCATTCATTTTCCGCATCATTTATCCTACTCACTAATGATTAAGTCATTAAATGAATGAAGTTATATAAAATCATACACACAGTATAGTAAGAAAGCATTAAATTTGTATGCATGATTGCACAAATATCTTAAGCCTGTCTATGGGGACAGTGCTTGTTTTGTTGTAAGTAGTTCGTACAGTAAAGTTATAAGACATAAAAGGCAATAAAAGTAACAGGACAATACTTTTATTATATAAAGCTATTATTGAGAGATCATGTGCAATGGATATGGGAACATGGGTCTTAACATGTGTTAAAAAGTCTGACCAAAACATGTGTATGTGGCAGAATTTAGGAATTATGAGTGTTTTATATTGTGAGCCTTAATGAGAGGTGTAAAAACATATAATTTCAATGTAGAGAACAGAAACACTATTAAAAAGCAAAAGCAGAAAAATTTATTCATTCATGTTAAGCAAGCCCTTGATGGGATATCCTGATAAACTGTAATTTTCAATATATGATGTTTATATGGTGATAAAATACACTGTATCTCAAACAAGAGCACTGGGAGAGTGCAAACCTCTACCAAGCTACCACATCAAGGCGGCACACAGCACCAGTGTTAAATAATCCTTTCAAAAAATACCTGGATGTTGAATTTGAACGTGACCATCTCTAAAGTTGAACGCAATCTTCTTTGTTCGGAGCCCCGGATTGGACAAAAAGTTCATGAAAATCCACAGATACCTTTTGTGTTATAATGCTTATAAACAAACACACAAACAAATCCCGCTAGCAAACACACAAACCATATCAAAAATATAGCCTCCTTTGTGGAGGTAAAAATTAAATATATTCAGTTTCTTTCAAATAAACTGTAGTTTGTGTGGACAACCTTCCAATTGTTGAGGTATTTTCTGTGTTTCATTTGTAATCACTTAGAGTCCAAAATTTCTCCCGAGACAAAAAATGAGCAACAGTACCATGCTAAAACGCTATTCTCAGAAACCACCAAACCACTAGACCATGTAATCATACTGGGCAAACGTGTATAATGAAACGGCTTGTTTTCGCCTTTGACAGACAGACACCATTAAAAATCTTTATACATCTCGTTGCCCTGTATGTGTTTTCCTGGTCTCTGCCATAGCGATCCATTCAGTGCATTCAGTAGATTATCACATGGTCTGTACCCTCTCGCTGCATTAATTATGTACCGCTACCAAATTCTACTGCCTCATCCATACTATCATAACCAACTAATAATCTAACAATATTTTGGAAAGACACTTCTCCATTTGTAAACATGTGAAAACAGCACAGAGAGATAATTGACAAGCAAGCTATTTACATAAACATGCATTTCCCTGTATGATTACATCGTACAGCCATTTGGTGGCTTCCAAAGATATTGTTCTATTTCAGTAGTGCACCAATGTTGTTCGATTTACAGTGCAGGCAAATAGAAGTATAAAGGAACTGGTCTTTTTGTATAAAGTATGACAGCCAGGAGTAGAAGGTTTAGTGGAATTATGTACTCTGTGTATGAAAGAGTGACTTAATGTAAGGTGATTTTGTTTTCTTTGCTTCTGCACAGGGAGGTAATTTTCTGAGTTTAAAGCCAGAATTTCTGAGGAATGAAATCTCTGCAGAAAAGAACAGAAAAAAAATTAACTCTTAAAGTCTTTTGGTGCAAAATCACCTCCTCATAACAAGCCCACAGGGTGCTTGGTTCCAATCCTGTTCCACCGCTGGTCATTGATCTTTAACCTTTTATAACATATTACTCCAATAATACCCCTGCTCCCCCATAGCCCAGAGGTTAGGGCGCTGCTTTATGGAGCTCAGGTTTGACTCCATCTCAGCATTAAAGAAATTAACAGTAAACCAAAATTGACTTTATTGATTTAAACATAACATACACTGTATTTCAACATCACTCTCACAGGCTGTACGTGTAGCCTATAGATGTCAAGCTGCAAACAAACTCATGTGCTTTCTTAATTACTGGCTAATGTACAGTACATTACCTGCTGATGCCAGTTTGACTGTCGACACTCTCACATCAAGTTCATTTGACCTGCATGCTTGCTGCTGTCAACTGTCTGACTTTTTCTCAGAATTTCCATGGTACTGAAAAAATAAATAAATCAGTAAATTCAAACCTGCACTTTTACAGGCCACTGAACTCCACAAACCAGCACCCTAACCACTCCAGCAGACAAGTGATGTCACAGCCATAATATGTTCTCCAAAAGGTTAGAGATCAATGACCAGGCAGAATTTGAACCGACTGACCTACGGACTTGTTATGATCCGATGATTTTGTGTCAATAGACAAATAATTGCCTTGTTATTAAACCCAATTCCAAATTATCTCTTGATAAGTGCATTCATGTCATCCATTTCACAAATATCCCAAAATAACACAATATGGTTTCTTTTCTCAGAAGTTATTTCTGACTTTAAAATCAGAATGTCAGATTTTTTTCAGAAATTACCTGAAAAAAGTCTACAATCCAGCATAGTAGACTTCACTACCCACCAGAGGGCGCTGTTTCAATTTTCTTTTTTGGAGGGGAGAGTGCGGCTGCAGCATGGCCAACACAAGGCGCTGTTCCCCTATTTTTGGGGGGGTGGGGGTGGTGGTTAGGGGGTGTCACAGTAGGTCCATCAAGGGTGCCCCCCCCCCACCCCACCCCCCATTCTGTGTGAAGTGCTTTGGCACCTCTTAGACTTTAAAGTTGGTTTCTTCAAATAATTATAGTCTGTTTTTGGCATTTTAGACAGTGACATTACCAAGACATGCAGTGTTCTCCTTTACAGAGCAGACCAGATGTAACCCATGCCTTGCCATTTGAAGTGTTTGAGCTGTGAAGAATAAAATACAGATGATGAAAATTGTTCGACAGATTTACACAAAACCTTATTCTGCTTCTACACAGGCTCATGGAACAAGTGGCTCGGGTGCTACTACCTGTAAAAAGTGCAAAAAGTATTTGTTCCAGAACAACTTGATACCGGTGGACATGACTTGCTTCACTTTTCAAGGTGGAACAAATTGTTCCAGAACATCTTGTTCCGGGCGCAACTCCGTCCGCAGTAGCGTCTGTCCAGGTTATTAGGTCATTGTGCTGGCTTTTGCGGCAGATGGTACTGACTGAGCTCCTCACCGAGCGGTGCCATCAACACACTCACACACACAGAACATTAGATTATCTCTCTTTATTGGCATTCTTAATTAAAACATTCTGAAACAACAGTGTGTGTATGCATTAATATTCATGCTTCTTTGTCACTGCATTTTCCTTAATAGATCCATGTAGTCATCAAAAATGTGAAAGCACACTTTACATCCTCCCCCAACATTTTATTTCTGATCACGAATTTGCATACGGGCGCCTGCATGCTGTCCCTCTAGCATCCGGCTTGCCACTGATTTGAGACTGATTGTGCAAACACGCAGGAAAGTGGGCACAAATTGCTCCAGGTGCAAGCTGTTTTCGGGGGCAACTTAATCACGCCGCCTGTGTAAAAACAGTTTTAGAGCTGTTTTGGGAGATTATCATGTCTGTGGAGGGGAGTGTGCCTACTGATGAGTTTGTGGAGTGTGACTGCACAATGTAACCACAATTAAGCTCAGAACAAATGGCTGGAAATAAACTGCCAAATAAGTTTGTCAGTTAGTTGTTAGCAAGCTCTGCATTTTCTTGCCATAAAGTAGCATTACAAAATGAACAAGTCATGGGCAATCCTGGGAATTTGCCTCAGACACTCAAAATACATGTGTCAGGATCAGACATCACTTGCACGTTAATACTAAGATGCTGTTTTTAGTTCTTGTACACATTTTCATTCACATCAGGAGCTCCTATAGCAACAAGGGTGCCAGCAACGTCCTCCGCAATAATCGGGAAACTGGCATTCCCATAAAATTTTCCCTTTATACACCACCTTTCAGCAAAAAAAAAACGTTCAGAAAATTTTATGAAGTGGCCAACTTGCAATGTGGTGTCATGTCATGCCTTGTGATTTTCGACGGACCTCAGAGCTGCGCAGGTGGGAGAGGACATAAACTCTTTACAGAATTCTCTAAGGGCTCCAGTGTCCCTTTTGTGCTTAGTTGTTTTTTGCACGCATTCTATTTAAGCACTTTTGATTTCTCTGCTAAGTGTTCTGACCCCCTGTACTTAAAATATTAATTCAGCCAGGCTCATAGATGAGGGTGATCATTTCATTTCATTTCATTTCCCAAACTGCTTTATAATTTATTACAGTATCGGGAAGGCTGGAGCCCATCCCAGCCAACTCCAGGCAAAGGCAGGGTACACTTTAAACAACTTCCGAGACCACTGAAGGGCCACCGAGAATATCCTATTAGCCTAATATGAATGTCTCTGGACTGTGGAAGGAAACCAGACTTGAAGGAAATCCATGCAAGTACAGGGAGAACATGCAAACTCCATATAGAAATGTCCTTGGCGAGCCCAGGACTCAAACCCAGAACCTTCTTGCTGTGAGGCAGACGTGCTAATCACTATACCACCGTGACACCCACCCACACTATTAAAATACACTGTCTGGCCAAAAAAACAGTTGCACACTGTAATATTTTAATGAAGTGCATTTATCCTTGTTCACAGCATGTATTCTCCATGGCATTGTTGCTCCAGTTGGTCGGTTCAAAGCTCAGCAACATTATTGTGGCAATAAAATGAAGTGAGCTGATGATCTGAATGTATTGAATGAGCAAGTTATCACATCAATGTACTTTTTCTTCCTTGATGGTGCGGATATAAAATGGGGACTCAAATAATGAGCGAGTGGTTCAGGGAGCTCGAGGAATCATTTTCGCATATGTATTGGCACCCCAGAGTCCTGACCTTAAACTTATTCAAAGTTTTCGGGATGTGCTGGAGAAGACTTTATGGAGTGGTTCAGTTTTTCCCTCATCAGTTCAAATTCAAAATTCAAATTCAAATTTATTTGTCACGTACTAAATCATACACAGTACAATATATAGTGAAATGCTTGTTACAACTGTCCTAAAATTGGAAGAATAAAAATCATCAGTATCACTTAGAAAAAGAAAACGAAAAACAGCTGAGGTAGAATGTAATGATCATGTGTAGGGCAGGTCTACAAACTCCAGGTACCATTGTTCTGGTTCAGGGCCCGAATGGCCTGCAGGAAGAAGCTCCTACTAATTTGCTCAGTATTTGCTTTCAAGGAACGAAACGTTTCCCTGACCGCAACAGAGAGAGAAGAGTCCATTGTTGGAATGGCTAAGGTCCTTCGTTATCTTCCTGGCTTTGGTCCAGCATTGCTTGCTGCATATAGTGTCTAGGTCCGGAAGCTCGATACGGGTGGTACGCTCTGCTGATCGCACCACCCTCTGAATTCAAGATGTCGGTGAGAAATTAACCCAACACTGGACGGAAACAAATGCTATTACTTAAGTTTGTTGAAACATTGGCATGACAATGACATGCTGTAAGCAAGGCTAAAGGGGGAACAGGAACGTATCTGTGTGTGCAACCTATTTATTTTTTGTTTTTGGCCGGGCAGTGTATCACATACATGTAGCAGTGTATCTGAATTTTCGGTTTTGCAACATATTTGTCCATAAAACTTGATTGTTATGACTATTTATAGTCATTTGATTAAAGAAATACTGAAAAAACATATGATGGGTATATTAACTATGTCGTAACTCAAGAACTATGAAAATGTTAGTATCTCTTCTTCTTCAATCATTGTTTAATATAGACTCACCCACTGTGAGCAAAGGAAGATGCTTTTCATATAATAAATCAGAAAGCTGTGGTTCTTTTTCAATATAGTGTCAGGCTAGAAAACAGCTCAAAGATTACAAATGCTGTGATTTTTTTTTGTGGGTTTTGTGGAATTTTTGAATTTTGTGGGTTTTTGAAGGCCTCCATGCATGGAAAGCAATTTACAGTGGTGCTTGAAAGTTTGTGAACCCTCAAGAACTTTCTACGTTTCTGCATAAATACGACGTAAAACATCATCAGATTTTTACACAGGTCCTAGAAGTAGATAAAGAGAACTCAGTTAAAAACATTTTACTTGTTCATTTATTATTTATTATTTTTTATTATTGTTCATTATTGAGGAAAAATAGCAGAAACCGTTGGAGAAACTGTTGTTCAGCCGGCTAGTGCACGTTCATGTGTTTTTGAGGAGTGGCTTTGGAGGAGAGCTGACGGGAGGGGGGTTAGATTTTTCATTTGGTTGCAGTCAAAATCTAGCTTACTCTTGCTGGTTTCTCCAAAATCACCTACTATGGCTTTAACAAAATACTGACATTTCTATCAGTTGTATTATATTCTCCTCTGACATTGACAGGTAAGCAGTATAATGATCATCAAACCTGTTCCTAGAGATCTACCTTCTTGTAGGTTTTATCTCTATCCAAGTCTAACACACCACTTTTGGTTAATCAAAGGCAAAATAATTAGATGGTAAGGTGGGCATCATTATGGTTGGAGCTAAAGTCTAAATCTCCGGGAACAGAGTTGGTGACCACTGGTATATACTGATCAGCCATAACATTATCAACACCTGACCGCTCTGAAGCAGGGCAGCACCATACACAGCAGAGCTGCAATGCACTGTGTTCTGATTCCTTTCTATCATAGCCAGCGTTCACCGTTTCAGCAGTTTGTGCTACAGTAGCTCTTCTGTCTGTGGAATCAGACCAGACGTAGCCTTCACTCCCCTCCTGCATCAGTGAACCTTGGGGGGTCATGAAACCGTTGCCAGTTCACACGATGTCCTTCTTTGAAGATACTTACCACTGCACACCAGGAACACCCCATGAGGTCGGCTGCGATGGCCAGGCGAGCTGTCCAGGGTGTACTCTGCCCTCGCCCAGAGTCGGCTGAGATGGGCGCCGGCCTCCCCGTGTCCTTAATTAGGATTAAGCGGTTCAGAAAATGAATGAATGGATAGACCCAGTCGTTTCACCATCACAATGTGTTGCTTGTCGACGTCATTGAGATCCTTCCACTTGTTCCTGCTTCCAACGCATAATCTTTAAGAACTGACCGTTCACATTCTGCCTAGTACATCCCACACCTTTGCAGGTGAAACTGTGAGGAGATATTCAATGCTATTCACTTCACCTGTCAGTGTCCATGATGTTTTGGCTGCTTGGTGCGGAGGATGGATAACGCTGATCTACTTCATGACCACTAGATGGCACTAAGCGCTGTAATGTGTGCCTTCCTTCATTCGCTAGAGAGGAAGAAGAACGATGACAACTTCCTTGTTGAGGAAAACGAATGATTAGCAGGCTAGCCGTCGCCGTACACAAAAGCTAATGATAACATCCACCCTCAAGTTCATAAACCGAACATAAAAACATAGATATAGTCCGATTTTATGAGTACTCCCGAGCTGTTTCAACCATGTCCGATAGTCCAGGTGAGTGGTGTGTTTGTATCACTGGGTTACTAAACAAGGATCACAAACTGCAGGTAAAGTCAGCTTTAGCCAGGTAGCATTAAACTCTTCACACCCAGTCATTGATCTGTTTATTAAAAGATCACTGTGTATTTACGGCGGATTGGTCTATTTTACGTAAACAGAAACGTGGCTGTATGTAAAGTTGTGTGTGTAAAGTTCTGATTCGGTGAACCCGGAGAGCCCTCGGTGCTGGTGTGCGTCTCAGTCTGTCTGTCTCAGTCCACATCACCACACCGGCCTGGTTATACTCAGCTCCGGTACTTGCTCTATAAACTTTTACCACCTCTGTGGGGTTTTTACATTGCTAGTGTACGGTTACGACATTACTTTAACATCACGACCAAAATATATGTTATTTTCCCTGCACAGTTTGTACCTAATGTTAACGTTAGTTAATAAAGCTAGCTGCATTAGCAACGCATTAGCATTAGCAATGTACAAGTTCCTTCCTCACTAATTCGAGCCCAAACATGTATAGTTAAGACTTGGTTCGTGGTTATAACAAACACATTTACACATAATGTACATTTTTAACATTTTACTCGTGTATAATAAACAACACGGTGGGTGTTATGCTAAAAACGGGCTCGGGGAACATGTAGCGGACTGGCCTGTAGCTGGTTCCTTCGACATGAGCTGAAGTCTCGGTGGTTTTCCGTGATATCTCCTTGATATTTTGTCGGCGTCGGTTTAAATCTTACTTCAGTGTAAACCGTCTCCCAGGTGAGTTAGGAGGAAATACAGCGCGCGCGAGACACCCTGCACATCCGTTACTGCGCGCGCCAACCATTTCTGGCCTGCTCTGGTGTGGCGTCCTGTCGCGCGCTCTTGTTTTCACACACTACAGTTACACACATTTATTCAATCTTATTAATATTATCCTTCTGTGTGTTCTTACTGATTTAGGATAGTTCACTGTGTGTGTGTGTGTACGTGCATGTAATTGCTACATACTGAGGACCAGAATATGTGTATAACCAACATATTGAGGACATTTTTGGGAAATAAGGACAGTTTGGCTTGTCCTCACTTCATTAAAGGGTTTTTTTGGGGTTGATGCCTAGTTTTCAGGTGTAGGTTCGAGTCAGGCATTTAGTTGTGATGGTGAAAGTTAGGTTTAATGGCTAGGGATTTTTGAATGTCCGCGCTCTGGCTCTTTATTTGCACTCGGACCCATTTTTTGCATGTGATATTAAAAATCTAAATTTAAAAATTATTTCCATACGTTTGGAAAAGTGTAAGTCGGACGAATAGTAAAGACAATTTCAGGGTATTGCAAAGTGCCGCAGCTTTCTTTTTTGACTTTATTCGTACTGCAAACATTTAACTTCTGTAGATTCAAATTGCAGATTTTCCGGCAGGAAAGTCGGAAATATCTGGTCAAGTTCAGTTAGAGGCTTTACAAGTAAATATTACAAATTTGTACTACTGTTTTATTACCAAAAAAAACCTTTGGAGTGTGAAAAGGATGTTTATTGTGGGGTTTTGCTTATTTTGTTACATTTTGACACACAATAAGTCGCCTTTTTTATGAGATGGGCCTCTGAACGTAACGTCTGTCAAGATCCATGTTTTTGATATCTTGGTCTGTATGATGTCCATACCAGCAAATATCTGTACTTGGTAAGAAAGTAGCATTGGTGGCACTCAGTAAAAGAATTGTTGTAAAAAATCCATACAGGTAGTTCTATCAACATGAATAAAACACAAACCAATTAAATGTTACGTTTATTTATAAATTGGTTCACACATAAGTATGTGTGTGTGTGTGTGTGTGGTGCGGGGGTTGTTGTTCTTGAAGCCAAGACTTGTGAATATTTATCACTTCTGGACATGCACAGTCGACACTTTTCCGACTTCCTTGATTTCAGCCACAGGTGATGTGATGTGTCCGTCAATGTTACGTGACATTAAGTTACAGTGACTTTAGAATGTATTCTGCGGATATTACATATTAATAAAGATTATTGTTTTCTTTAAAGTCCTAACTTTGTAAATTGAGAAGAATTTCGATTTTTATGGTTTTAAAAATTTTAATAAATGTACCCAAGACCAAATGTTGAACAGTTTTCTTATTCAAGCATGTTAGAAAGGGCTTACAGCTGAGATTAAAACCCTCCTGGTTGTAAATCGGTTCGTCTTTTTGATCATGACTTTGTTAATGCAAAGGCAACACTTGTTAAGTTATGCACAACCCAAACTTAATCTTAAAATCCGTCTGTGTGCAAAAACGTAGACTGATAGCATCTGTTTTAACAGTTTTATAAGTGATTGTTAGAAACTGAGTCCTAGAATGATGTCAGCAGGGCCAAAGTTAACAGGAGGAGTATGGCTTTACTATATTACTAGTTTTCCGTGCACAGAAAATGATTTTAATCTAAATGATTTAATACCTCCAACACAATTCTCTCAATAGATGGTGTGAATGTATCAAATTCCTCTACTTGTACATGTTTACTTGGGCCTTGATGACGTCATCATTGTGAGACTGTCCAAAAAACAGTTTAAACAGAAGTAACGGCCTAAAATGTTGCACACGGAAAGATATTAATCTGGAGATTTGAACCGAATTAACTTTTAACAAGGGTTGTGTTTGCCTTTAAAGCAGATGGATCCGTCTCTGTCCTGCATGGCACCTCATAGCGCCTGTGAGATTTCAGCAGGTTCACTCCAAGACACGTGGTTGTAATAATAAACACAACTGTGTGGTATGTAGACCGGATGATGATGACACCTCCTGAAACGTAGCAGCAGTCTCAGACAGATGGTGTCAGAATTTTGTTGCAGGTTATCTTTGGGTGCAAACCTCTGACAACAGCCATCTTTGAAGCTCTCTTACAGTGGGACGCAATACCAACATTTTGAAGTCATGGCCAAACATATTGCTGTGCTTCTTTCACACAGGTCATCTTTCAAAATCACTCTGCCTTTACACCCTAAGGTCCCCACTTTGTTACATCATGGTTTGGACCTGGTGCGTGCATTATTATGGACTGTAATGGGCTATAAAGTAAAAAGGCGAGCTGTTCATGGTGTACCCCGCCTTCGCCCAGATTCGGCTGAGATGGGCGCCAGCCTCCCCTCGACCCTAATTAGGATTAAGCAGCTTAGAAAATAAATGAATATACTTTAATTGTGACTGATAGTTTGAAATGTATCTGTGGTGAGTTAGTGTTACTGGCTATTTAAAACGATCATGTACAACATCAGCGGTTCCTTCTGGCACCGTTGGTCCATACAAAAGCCATGCACAGAGACATTTTTTGCCTTTCTGATTGGCTATTCCAGGCTGGTAGTAAATTTGTTGGATTGGCTGGGCTAGGTCACTATCCCCGTGCCGCATAACATGTTATTGGCCAGTGCCGAGCTGCGCAGAAATCAAGGAAAACATTTCCTTTTGTTCCTAAACCGTCTGACGACAGGAAAGTTGCATAAACTATTTTGGATTTACCGTCATGCACTTTTCTGCAGCATTCTCGTCCTCAGAGTCACGAGAATGCAACGTCTCATTGTCTCCACAAGACTTCTCCCTCTCTGGTTCAAATAGGTACCATTTACATCCATTTCCTCCAAATTCTCGGTTCTAGTTTCTTCTTAAACACGTTTTTTAAATCACCTAAAATGTCACTCGATCTATAGATCTGCTTGTTTACTTGCGCTGAACAACTCTCCCCAACGTGTTAAAGTCACTTCCAGGGGAAAACGCCTGGTAACTGTAGGTTCAGCCTCTGCTAGTCATCCACGGGGTAAAATCTTCCATGATTTCTTTTGTGCTTTTTATGGTCATCTGTGTTAAATTACCGTATGGCTTAAACGCATTACTCACAAATTATGCTGTAAGGATGACCAATACAGGTACATTTTAAAGCTCTAACCATGGCAGACCGAGTGTCACAATGACACTTGAAATCAGACTGGAATTTTTTTCATTAATCCATCCTGTTTCTTCTATAAGCACTCACATTATTACGCATCAGTAGCCAGGTCCACTGGCCGAGATACATGCCCATGTCCACCCAGTTTGGCAGACGGTGCCATGTGGTCTGCTTTAGATCACAAGCTATCCTCTTCTTTTCCTGTCATTCTGATATAATTTCATATTAGTTTCGTCTCTTCAAAAAGTCACGTTCCAGAACAGGCCAGAATTTCTAGGAAGGTGTCTTCTGGCCTTTCTGTTCTATTGAGTGTTAACACACGTAGTGGTTTGCGTCGACGCAAATCCTCTGTATTTACATCCATGAAGTTGTGTCTTGATTGAAGACCCGACAACGATAGGCAATGCATTCTACAGTCGTCCGCTGTAAGTGTCTACAGTGGTCTTCAGGGGTTTTTTTTGTGTTGCTGAACTCACCGTTGCATGGTTTGAAATGACCGGTATCGCGTTGCACAATAAGCCTTGTGTGCGCTCACCTTTGTACCGCTATTTCTGCCGACATTTAACTTCTGTAGATTCATTAAGACTATAAATTTTAATTCTATTTTATAAGTCATTAGAAAGTTTGAATAAGTTTGTCGGGTTCTGTTATGCACTAGCACATCTCCCAACTGCCCGAGCTACCAGTTCGCCGAGGGAACAGTGAATAATCTATACTTATATTCTCTTTCCCAAAAGCACGGCTAGACCCATGTTAAAGTGTATCAGTAAACAAATTTACATGGCTGAGCTAACAGTGATTAAACACCAAGCTGTTGGAAATGTAAGTTTATTTCCCGCTCTTGTTTATTTTACTTGCCGCTCTATATGTTTGTGCTGTGTTTGGTTGTACCACTCAACACTGTCTTTGTGTAATATCTGTTTGTGCTAATGCGACATGTTGATATGGGACGTCTCTGGTTATTTTGGAGGCTTTTTATAAGTTTTGGGGTATTATGATGTATTTTTAAAGCTGTATACACTTTGTAATATTTTGAGATAATTAATATAAAGGCTTAATATTAAATTAACTGCTTTACACTCTCTGTGCCTTTCCAAGCTTCTGTCTTACAGTTTTTAGTGCACTGATATGTTGATTTGGGCGCATTCCTATAGCTGTTTGATTTTTTTTTTTTCCTTCGTGAAAAACCCTGAAAATAAGTTATTATAAAATTGTGACGCGAACCGCAGCAATTTCCGTACCAAAAATATGAATGTTGTTGGTCTGGTCACTCCAAAAGTATGTGCTCTTTTCGAGTCCCAGCCTGTTGATTGTCGCCCTCACTTACATCGGCATGTTTAATGAGAGTTCCCATAAACATGTATCAGTTGAAAACTCAACGCTCAATCAACTCCAAGCAGTTCAACTGGAAAAAAAACTGGTGTGTCTGCCAAAAAAGGAGGCACCGGCACAGCACTACGAAACTGCAGGCTCTAAAGTTGGGACTTAAGACCCCCCTCCCTGACATGGGGCTTCTCTAAGCAGTGAAAAGTCGAGCAAGCTGTAGTCTGTTGACGAGATGGGCATGCTTTCTCTTAGTGATTTTTGCTCCTTCACTAACTGCTCTGTGCATCACACAAAGGGAGAAGTGCTTTGACCGTTGCAAAAATCCCTATTTCTAATATGTGGTCAAAAATAATAAAAAAGACGATAAGTACAACTGTAAGGAACTTGCCTGACATCGGACCCAAGTTTATTTTGCTTTATGTACATTAAGGAGGATAATTAGAGAGGCAAGGAAGAATGACTTGCAAAAAAAGTAAAAGCTTGGGGATGTCAAGTGTCTGGACCCACCATCAAGGAAAATAACCTCATGCCAACTGTGAAATATGGCGGAGGTTCTGTGATGATGTGGGGGTGTTTATCATATAGATGAGCTAATGAAAGTTTATTCCATTTCCAGACAGGGTAAAAATCAGAAAATGTCTTGTATCATGTACAGCGTTGGCGAATCATTTAATATGATTGTGTGGTTTTATCTTTACTGTCAGTATTATTTGCATTGGTAATAACTATTTAAATACTGCATCTTTGCAGGATTACCGTCAGGTGAAGACCAGAATTTAGAAATACAGGGCTCTGTGACTGTCTGCAACATAGCACCAGAGGAGAGCCAAGAAGATAATGCTTTTAATGATAAACACTTTTGTGAGTATTCCCAAATTTATATGCATTTGGGTCTGTTGTTGTTCTACCGCTAGATTTTTTTTTCCCTTTTTTGTTGTCCCTCCCCTAACATTTTTTTCTTTCACAGATTGTGAAACCTGCCGTAAACCATATTTAGATCAGTGTGATGTTCACGGTCCACCATTGTTCACCTATGACTCTCCCACACCTGTCGGAGTTCCTCAGCGGGCTCTTCTCACTCTTCCCCAAGGCCTAGTCATCGGTAGATCAACAACTCCTGGGGCAGGACTAGGTGTTTTTAACCAGGGGCAAATTGTTCCACTTGGAGTGCATTTTGGCCCTTTTGATGGAGAAGTCAGCAGTGCAGAAAAAGCACAAGAAAGTCCTTATTCGTGGATAGTAAGTGTGTGGCGTTGTTGTGAAAGTGTTTATCACTGCTTTGGTAACAGCACATGAAGCAGTTGTAGTTACACTTGTAATTATTTCATTCCTCAGATATGCAGAGGGAATGACCAGTGTGATTTCATTGATGCAGAGAGGGACACGCATTCAAATTGGATGAGGTAAGTCATTTTTAATTTATAATTTTCCCGCACACAGGTTTCATCCTTATGCATTAAGTCCTGGCCAGTGTCTATAGTTTATAGATTGGTACCGTCCATCTCTGAGACCTAATAGCAAATGTTTTGTGACCCGTTGGCTCAGGACGGCCGCTATAAACTCTGGAGTGGTTTCAGATTTAGGAGTGGGATCCACCAACAGCAAAACGACCCTCACCATGCTCGTGGTGCTTTCAGTTAAACACAGTTTGTCTGGTGGACAGTGGCCCTGATCAGGGTCACCGGTGTGGAAGTTGAGTGCTAGAGAAATACGGCGACAACTCGGCACCATTACATCTCATTTCTCACCTTTAGACTGACTTCTGTTGGTGTGTTCTGTGCACTACAACAACTCAAGATGTCATCTCTCTCCTGTTTAATAGAATGAATAGTGTGTGTATAAATATTATCTAGTTTCCTGTAAAATATACATGTCGTTGTAAAGCACACAACAAGGATGAGTTGCTCTTCTATGTTAATGTAGGTGGAATCATTAAACTCGTGTTCATAGTTTCCATATGGTAAATGGTTTGGGGAACTCTGTTTGCGACATCTGTTAAGCAACGGTATCTTTAGGCTCTGATTGATAATCGCTTGTATTTCGTCATATGAAAGTTTGGCCCAGTTTAACTCCGTATCCACCCACTTTTAATCACTTTAGAAAATTTCTTCCCTCATTGCTCGTTTCACTGGTGTTCACTGACTTTGCATGGTCACTTGTTGCTCGTCACCTCCTGTGGTTGTAGCTTTAGGGTCTGGGCAGCTTGCAGTAATTGAGTCACATATGAATTCAACATCATGTAAGAGAGTGCTTGAAAATAGTGTGACGTTTGGTGGTGTAAAATGACAACATATATTGAATGATGGTAAAAAAAAAGAGTCTACTGTTTAAATCATTGTGTCGCAAGTCACACTCTTTGCATCAAAATTTTCCATCATTTAGACGGTTTATTTGGGATTCTGGGCACGACTCTTTGTGGTCTGACCTGCCCAGAGTCTACTCTGCCTCCCTCCGGTTCACTTTACAGATATACAGGTATAGTCTGGCACTCATGATCAAACCACAGTCAAAGTCACCAAGATCACATCCCCATTCCCAAAGTTAGAAGTATAGCACATAACTCAGAAGTTAGTACTGTGCTAAACTAATACAACAAGAACTATAAATATATTTATATATCTTTATATAATCTATATTAATATGTGTGTAATGACAATAAGGTTGAATCTAATCTAATCTCTACATATGCTGCTAACACCATATCTAATGCTGGGGCACTTGTGCGAGTGAGGGTTTGCACTAATTATACGTCATAAACAGTATTTTGCCAGAGGCAATTGACAATGGAAGGAAATTACACATGCCATAACGACACACACATGTAGGGACCTGGTCCTGTTTGTACCGTTGAAAAGCTGGGGTTCAAAGAGTTGGTCAGAATCCTTGATCACACGTATGTACTGCCAAAACTTCACTGATGTTGAATTGCCACATTTATACAGAGAATTCAGGGCCAAATGTATTTATTCCAAATAAAATTAGAAAATAAGCATTTTAAGCCACTATTTGAATTAATGGTAGAAAGCAATACTTTATTGTGCTCTATAGTTACCTTTGTATAAAGTGACTTGTGATGTGATAGAAGATTCTGACCATACCACCCACTCCTAAAGCATATGTAACTTTTATCGTAAACGTTTCTGTATTTGCAGGTATGTCATTTGTTCACGAAGTGAAAATGAGCAGAACTTGGTGGCATTTCAGCAGGGTGGGCGCATCCTGTTCCGCTGCTGCCGCTCCATCTATCCCGGGCAAGAACTGAAAGTGTGGTATGCAGAAGAGTATGCTCGAAGCCTCAGCACTACATGGGATAAAATCTGGGACAGGAAGTGTATACCTATAGGTAATCTGCTGTTCACTGGGTTTCATTACATACCTCATTTGTCACTATGTTTTAGTGGGTTTCATTTTAATAACATTTAATACCTCATTTGTTTGTTGTTTTTTTTGTTAGGAAGAAATGCTGAAGATGCCTCACAGCTTTGTCTTTGTCCCTACTGTCAGTACTCCTTTCCAGCAGCTTTTTACCTACACAGACATGTCAGGCGTTCACACCCAGAGGAGTACCCACACCTACTGGAAACCCAAACTCTTGAGCCTAGTGACCAAACACCGGTGATGAGTTTGGATCATTGCCTACTTGCCTCTGATGCACCACCTCCATCTGAAGTGCAGCAAATGACAAAATCCTTTCAGCTTCCAACTCTCACTGATCAGACAGAGCAATCCAACCTAACTGATTCTTCACATGCAAATAGCAGTAATTTGGTGAACAAACTGGACCCGAGTAGCGCTAGTATTGTCGAGGTCTCGAGGCACAAATGTGGCGAATGTGGGCGAATATTTTTGAGGTCGTGCCATTTAAAAAGGCATCAACGCACAATTCACTCAAAAGAGAAGCCCTTTTGCTGTAGTCAGTGCAGAAAATGCTTTAGCCAAGCAGCAGGGCTGAAGAGACATCAGCAGGTCCACCAAGGTGAAAAAGAAAAAACAGGTACACAGCAAACAGAAAATGAGGACGCTGTCTACCCATGTACCAAGTGCTCCTTCTCCTTTGTGACTAAACTCAACCTCTTCCGACATCTTAAAAGGCATCACCATGGAGAGTATCTAAAAGTAGTCGAAAGCGAATCTTTTAATGCTGAGTCAGCATTGCAACATGAAAACTCCCCAGACAAGCATGACCCTCCTTATGAACCACCAGCTAAGCTTCGAAGATCGGCTTTAAACGCCAACAGGGCTGGGACTCAAACGAGGAAAGGACCTACGGGCCGACCTCGAGGCAGACCACCCAAAATTAAAAGAAAACTCACTGTCCAGAAGCCAGACAAGGACACAGCTAAAGAAACGGATCCGAACAAGTGTCCGGAAGCTGATCAGACTGCTGCTGATGTAAAGAGTACAGCGGATCCACAGTGGACTAATGCGGGAAGCAAAGAGTCCGCTGAGTCTCCACAAGACACCTCGTATGTCTGTGGTGAGTGCCTGAGAAGTTTCAGCCACCTCCATGTTTTGGAAAGCCATGAATGCATTCAGCAGGGCGATGGACCTCATGAGTGCACTCGCTGCGCACTCTATTTTAATCGTCTGTGCAACCTGCGGCGGCACGAACGTACCATCCATGCCAAAGAGAGGCCCTACTGCTGCACGCTGTGCCTTAAGTCCTTCACCCAGTCGTCTGGCCTGAAGCGCCATCAAGAAAGCCACTCGCGCCACAGAGCCCATCGCCAGAGCACTGCACTGGCCAATGCCACAATCTACCCCTGCAGCCACTGTCCTTTTTCCTTCACCGCTGAACGATACCTGTCCAAACATGTCCGCCGTCACCACCCAGAGATGACGACAAAGTACCTGAGCTTTAATGAGGGCGACATGCCATCCAAGGATCATAGCTGCACTCAGTGCTCCAAGACTTTTCAGACAATTCGAGGTTTCAAGAACCATGCCTGCTTCAGACAAGGGGACCAGCTGTATCTGTGCCCTGACTGCGGGAAGGCCTTCAGCTGGTTCAACAGCTTGAAGCAGCACCAGCGCATTCACACGGGAGTGAAACCTTATGCGTGCTCTCAGTGTGATAAGAGTTTCGTCCACTCAGGACAACTGAACGTCCATATGCGCACACATACTGGAGAGAAGCCATTTCTTTGTGCCGAGTGTGGTGAGAGCTTCAGGCAGTCAGGTGACCTGAGGAGGCATGAGCAGAAGCACTCGGGAGTGCGGCCTTGTCAGTGCCCTGACTGTGGGAAAAGTTTTAGTCGGCCACAGAGTCTCAGGGCCCACCAACAGCTTCACAAGGGCACCAAACTGTTCCCTTGTACACAGTGCGGCAAAAGCTTTGCCCGCCGTTACCACCTTACTCGGCATCATCAGAAAATGCACTCTTGATTACTTTAGCCCAAACCTTGACTCTTCTATTCCGAGTCCATTTATTCATTAAAGAAAGTAATTTCTTTTACGACTTTGTTTTCTGTTGAACTCGTTTCCTTTTAAATTCCGCATGAAGCCTGATGGACCCTCCAGTAAAATGCTTATTCATTTCTGCATTTGATTGTTTGGCTGGAATGGAAAGGCTCAATGGTTATGGTGGTTACTAATAAAAAAATATATATTATTTAAAAAATGCTATCATCAGCATAAACTAAAAAACAGTTTGAGGTGCTTTAAGAATATGATCCTGGGTTTGACAGGTAGCAAATGTGCAAACGTTACACAATTCTGTTTCAACTGAAGAAAGTTATTCATTAAAGATACAGAGCGTAGAGTACATTAGAGATCCAAAGTAATAATTCTAGACACAACTGGGCGTGTTCTGTTATTTTCCTGGTGTTCTAGGTCCCCAAATGTTCCGGTTCTAAAAAGGCGTTTAATAAAGCCTTAATAATAATAATCTTAAGTTGGATATAAACAATGTAATCATTAATAAAAGCTTCTGTAAATACTGAACACCTGGAATTGTGGTGATGGACAAATCTCACTTTGTGATAATTGTTTGACGCGTATTCTAAAATGTAAACGGAGACGCGCTAACTTTGGCTGCACGTCGTACATGATGTAGTTCCTGACAGCGCTGAAGCCATTTCAATCGTTTACCTTTTCTGATAACAATCAAACCTCCGGATCAGTTAGTTTTCAATGAACGTCTTCACAAAACTCTTTTTACAAGCATCCCATCATCCCATCATCAATGACTGTAGTAGGGAAGTAGGTATAGGTGGTATAGCAGTAAGGTACTCAGATATTTTGTGAAAATATTCATGTTTATATTTTGGTGAATGTCTGAGACAGATAACTACTAACTGTCTTCATTTTCTGTTGAATTTTTTTTCCCCTTCATGTTTTAGTGTCACTTTACACTTGAGTTTTTTTCCAACTTATATATGTTTTTCCTTTTTAAATAATAATTAAATTCTAAACAGAATTTGTAAGTTAGGAATAGATAAATTCATATATGTATCATATGTATTTAGCATGTACTTTTGTAGTTTACAAAAACTTGGCATCACAAAGGAAAAAAATTTATTATACAATAGATGGAGAAAGCTTTCTAATATCTTGATTTGTTTGACCTTTAAAAAGAAATCAAGCTTTAAAAGCTTTATTTTTTAATTTTTAACTACTACTGCGTATTAGTGCATGTAATATTGTATCATGAAAATTGATAATAAATGTGACCTGAAATTGTTCAGTGTGATTTTCAGCATTTAATTTTTTGATTTACTTGATCAGAAAGATACCTGATATTTTAGGCTTAAAACGTCTCCAAACTAACACAGCATTTTTACATATCTGGGCTTCGTGATGTATTTAATGACATTCATGAAAACATTTCTGTTCCATCCCCTCTAATTGCTGGCGTGGTGAAAAATCAACTGGAAGTCGTAGTTTATATGTACACATCATGTACATGAGTGTCATGGCAATATTGGGATTTCTGCAGTTTCTTTGAAAAACAAATTTGGTGAGGGATTTGAATATATTTTGGGTTTTCTAAAATCAACACAGGGTGAAAAATTATACATACTCAATTAATTATTTGATTAATACTTATTACTCTAAAATATCTTTATGTGACAAGGCCTCTTAATGTCCAGTTAGTTCTTATGAATGACGACGGCTGGTAGCTTTTTTGTGCCAACGTAGAAAAGGTTTGTTTATCAGCACTCGCTAACCAACTCGCTGTGCTGTGATAAAATCCAAACAGCTCAGTTTCCAGCAGATCGGAAAAGGATGATCACCGATTTTACACATATATGTCAGGAATATCTTCAGTTTCAAGTTCAAAACAGTACAAGCTCGTACAAGTAATTGGGAGGTGTACCTACTTTACCAAGGTCTAGAAGGCCACTTACATCCTCATTTGAGAGTAAATTGTTCAGATATTCTGGAGCCACTAATGCACAGGCCTGCCATGAACTTGAAGCTACTGGAATATCGGTGTCACTGTCTACAATCACGTGAGCGTTACATCACCATAGAGTGAAAGGCTACTGTCCAAGAAAGAAGCTCCAACTCCAACATCAACCCCAAATTTCGACTAAAGTAAAGCAGCTGAGCACATGCATAAAGAAAAAGTCTTTTGGTGGAAAATTTTATAGTCAAAGGAGAGAAGCAGTTGGGTTTCACTCATACAATTACTTTGTAGCACACCTGACAGTTGACAATCCCCCACTGGTCTGTGCTCATACCGCACCCTTCTGTTACAGTCCTACGGGTGATTGCGTCATCATGATGCAACTTTTTGTACTGAAGAACAGTGTTCTTGCATTGCTTGAGGAAGACTGGTTTTATAATGTGGCATATTTGGAACATGCCTAGACTACTGATGAAATGCAGAGATTTTTGTTAAATTGTGCTGCATGCAAAAGATATGGACTCGCCATCTAAAGTACTTGTTTATCAGTGAGGTGAGAACCAGACCCAATATGAACCCACATATTCTCCAAGGAATTGGAAGAATCATATCAGTGTATGAGTTCTGTGCCTGGGAATGGTTTGCACTCATGCTGGCCATCATAGCAGAAAAAGGACCTATCAGAGTTAACTAAACATAGAATTAGCAGAGTCAGCATTTGGAGGTGTCAGTGGGGTCTGCTGTCAAAGGATCAGCACCCAGATACTAAACAAAATCTATAAATCTAATAAAATTGTAATAAAATAAAATCTATAGAATCCAATCAAATGTGTTAGTTTGTTCCTTTAATTTTGAGTTTGTGGAACTATAAAAAAATTTGGTAATTCTTAAATTATTGTGATATTTTTCTTGCTGTCCTTAAATTAAAGCTGAAATTCTACACGTTATTTGCATTTTGACACAAAGTTGTAAGGATGTAAGTGGGCTTCATTTGAAATGTGTTGTGTTGGTATACGGAGCCACAGTAAGAAAATTTGTCATAATTCGAATGCTTATGAACCTGACTGTAGTGCTGAATAATTTTTGCATATAAGTGTGACTTAAAATGTAGTACACTGGGATGGAGTTGGCGTAGTGTTTTAACACGGTGAGTTTCCTTGCTGTACATGAGCAATTAATACATTTTTTTATATAGATTCAATCGTTCATTTGCTGAACTGCTTAATCCTGTTTGGGTCACAGGGAGGCATTGGGCGAAGGTGGGGTACAGCCTGAACAGCTCACCAGTCCATCACAGGGCCAACGCAACCATTCTCATTCACACTTGGGGGCAATTTGGAAAAGCGAATTACCCTAATGTGCATGTCTTGCAAGCCATGCAAGCATGAGAGGTAGAACATGTAAACTTCATACAGATGCCTGGGACCCTCTTGCTGTGAGGCCGACATGTGAATTGTGGTTGTGTGTGTGCTGCCCTGCAATGTGTTGTGTGTGTTCAGGTACTGCGATGGACTGGTGAGCTGTTCAGAGTATACCCTGCCTTCACCCAGTGTCGGCAGAGATAGGCTCCAGCCTCCTTGCGGCCCTAGTAGGACTACACGCTTCGACGAATGAATGAATGAATTTAACACGCTCATATTTTGCTTGTAAATTTTATTTGAAACAGTTGCTACAAAACTTAACTTTCAACTCCATAATGTGTTCAACAGAGGGAGAGTCGATTTTTTTTATTTTTATTTTTTAACAAACGTCTGTCATCTGATTCGTTCAAAAATGAATCGGTTCACTACGAATGATTCATATGAATCACAAGCACGCATGCGCAAACGAGACCACAGTATGGCGGCTACCAGTGAAAAGTTGGAGTGTATGGAGAGCACAGTGAGGAGAAGAAAGAAAGCCGAAACTGTTAGTCTAGTTCAAGAGTCCGACAAAAGCAATGATGATACAGTCGAAAGTGATGATAAATACGATAAGAAAGGAAAGGTTCAGTTGGGAAAAGGGAGTTTTTGGCTCACTAGGATTGTGCTACTGCGGTCTGTTGCCTTCTTGTACTGTGAGTGTTACAGTGTAAACATTGTTCCAGTAATAACCGACAGAAGTAACAACTTCAAACTAAAAGTTCCAGTTAGTCCTAAAGCAGCTTGCTATTCATTTATTTATTTCCCTGGTTATTTATTTATTGATGTTACACATCAGAAGTCACTTTGTAGATGGTTTTATATTGTTATTAATTTTTGAGCAGGCAATTGCAGTTGTAAACTTTTAAATGACTTTTATTATATAAAATTCAAATTCAAATTTATTTGTTACATACAAAATCATACACAGCACAATATGTAGTAAAATGCTTTTTACACCTGTCCTATATTTGAAGAGGAATAAAAAACTATCAATATCAAGAAGTAAAAAATTGAAAAATAGCAATAATCACTATTAGAAGGACAAACTGATAGTTAAAGGTTGAATAAAAATATTAATTTGTTCATTCATTCATCATCTTCCGCTTCTTCCGGGGTCGTGTCACGGGGGCAGCAGCCTAAGCGGTCCAGACGTCCCTCTCCCCAGCCACTTCCTCCAGCTCTTCCGGGCAGGGGACGCCAAGGCATTCCTAGACCAGCCGAGAGACGTAGTCCCTCCAGCGTGTTCTGGGTTGGCCCTGGGGTCTCTTCCCGGGCCCGAAACACCACAACAGTGAGGCGTTCGGGCACCAGATCTATGAATATAAATCTAAAATGATAAAATAAACTATATAAAAAGGATTATAATAAATTATAACAAATACATAAAATATACATGAAAAAAGATTATAATAAATAAATTTTTCCACAATGAACCCAATTGTAACAGTACCTTTTAAAACTTTTTCCTTTCTAGTCGTTGCCTTTAGTGTGGCTTACAACCAGAACAAACAGCTCATTGGAGAGAAAGGCCTGACACCTTGTAAAGACTACCTGCGTAGTGTCAAGCGCTATGTGGGTGGTAAGATCAACGCGGCTGCGCTCACATACACTCCCACTATTTTGTGGTTCTTGGATTGGGAAGACATGAATGCCAACCTTGATGGCATTGCGCTGGCAGGAATGGCACTTTCTGGCTTTGTTGTCTTATCAGGGACCGCCAACATGATTATCATGGCAGTGCTGTGGATTTTGTATCACTCTATAGTAAATGTTGGACAACTGTGGTGAGTGGCCGTAAACACATGTTACTGTACTCTATCACCACCTCCAAATGTTATACAAACTTCAATGTGTAACTAGAGGGATTAGTATAAGATCCTTGCTCATTTTTCCAAGCAGATATAACTTTTTGTAATATATCACTTATAATATACTCTTTTCTTTTTGCTTTTTAGGTATTCCTTTGGTAAGTATTTTTCATCTGTCTGAATTTATTTTTAATATTCTATGATCCAAACACTGTATGTGTAGAATAATCTCCAGAGGAAATATTTTATTGGGTTTGTCTTTTACACACACATAATAATGTAGCTGATAGGCTTCTGTAGAATGTGCTGTGAGTTACTGTCACATGTTCATATCCTCACTGTTGTTACTGTTCACAGATACGATACTGAAAACTTCGTTAACAGTATTGTTATAAATGCTGTTCCCATTTTCCCAGGGTTCTATAGTAGTAACAATGTCCATATTATGCATCTTTATTTTCTGTATGGTAGCTCATGTTGTGTCCATATGCGTGCAGGTTGGGAGAGCCAGTTACTTGAGACAGGCTTCCTTGGTATTTTTCTATGTCCTTTATGGAGTCTTGAACGGAAATCCCATCGCTGCCCACCTTCTCTTATCTCCATATGGTCTTTCCGCTGGCTCATAGTGAGAATTATGCTTGGGGCAGTAAGTATGGCACCTTTATGACATAATATATTATTTCATGCATTATACCTGTTATGTTTTTTTTTTTTGTGTTATATTCCTTTTCTTTCTCCTACCCTATACCATACTAGCACTATTATTTTCTTTAAACTATAAACTTAGTAAATAAATTCATGTGTACATTAAAAATTGTATATTTAATGCACATGTTACATTTATATTTACATTAATGGCATTCAGCAGATGCCCTTATCCAGAGCTTACATTTATTATTTTCGTACTATTGAGGGTTGAGGGCCTTGCTCAAGGGCCCAACAGTAGTAACTTGGTGGTACTGGGGTTTGAACCTGGGGTTTGAGTCAGAGCCTTTACTACTGGGCCACCACTGCCCTTGATGTTACATGGCCAGCATTAGGCATCCTCAAACAATTTTTATTTCACATCAGTTTTTATAGTAAGGAAAAAGTTGTGATAGATTTCAGGTTTGGGATACCATCTTTCTTTACCACCCTTTGGAGCCCTCGATCTCTACTATCTCCCTGACAAAGGACTTATGCAATTTTCATTGGAACCCCATACCGCCATGTTGTGTTGCACTGGAGCACTCAGTGTGTTACCGTGACAGGACCAGAAATATCATTCTGACCTGATCTATGGGCAAAATCCTGATCAGTGATCCATGAACAGAATTCTGCAACATCTCAGCCTTTCTGCAATGCCTACTGCTCTTTTTGCAGGCTCTGTCTAGGATCTTCCCATAGCCTCTTTGGGCTTTGCAGTGGTCCTGGTGAGCACGAACAGCATCACCTATGCAGAGAGGTAGTTAAGTATGGAGTTAAGCATACCTCACATGGGGAGCTTCTGACAAAGTCTAACAGCGATGTAGCAAAACAACTGTGAGCAGTAGGTGAAAACACGGTGTGAATAGATTTTAATGAGATTGTGCTGAATGCGGTTTAGAAAAGTTGCAAATGGTGACAACACGGCAGCTAGATGGTGATACACAGTTTTGAGAATCGCTATGAAATGTCAAACATTTTGAATATTGGGCTTGGTGTCCATGCTTCACTATATAAATCAGATCTGCAAGATGATCCTCCATATGCTTGATTGCCTCTTTCACAATTGCCCAACAATGAACCCACTCTGCTGTTCCCACAAGCATTTTCTCGGTGCTGCATGCCTCCATCATCAGCTATACTTCCCACAGGCATCCTTCAGTTGCAACATGAACATGAAAGGCTAGCCAGCACCAAGTGTTGTTGGTGCTGCTCTGGGGGCCATTCAATCCACTGGAGGATAGCCTGCTTCTGTTTCACATATTTTACTTTGCTGGAGGGCAACTGCTGGGCCACATAATGGACTTCACCTGACAGAATCCATACGAGACGGATGGCCTGCTGATTTTTCAGCCACCTCCACCTTCTGCTCAATTAGCTTGAGGAAGGCACTATAATGAGGCCTCATCTTGGTGGGGGTGAGGGGAGGGGTGTAACAGGGAAGTGCATGGCCATTGCAGCAGCGGTGACACTGGACCTCTGGAGCAGTGCCCGGGATACCTTTCGGTTATTCTAATGAGCCTGGTACAGCATCTGGAAGTGTTGCTCCTGGACACAGTGCCTGGTGCTGGCTGCATTGGATATCAGTGACAGCTTGGATGAGCTTGGCAAAAGACACAGATCCCATCTTGGCAGCTCTTCCTCATTATCCAAAGTTTCCACACTAGTGGGACAGATCTCAGGTTTAGGATCATGAAGACTCCGAGTCAGGTCGTTCATGCTGTTTATTCACTGTAACTTTTACTTCGTCCAGGTTCTTTTCAGTTGCCTTTTATTTAGTTTCTTTCTGGGATCTTAGAAACATCAGACCACACACTTTACTACACAGACAGACTTTTAGCCTTGATTACAGTGTATAAACAGCATAGCACTGTTTCGACAAACTTAAGCAACATCACATTTCCATCCAGAGTTGGATTAATTTTTCACCAACAACCACTTCAAATTAAAATTACAAAAAGCTGCTAAAAATAACCTGTCTGCATGAATGTTCTACCTGATCAAATCCCAAATAGTGAATCTGAATAGCATTATAATGTCTCAACCAATAGGATCTTAGATAAACAATAACAATAGACAACAATTGTGTTGTTTTCCCTCGGTAATGCGGTTGCTACATCTGATCATGAACACTCCAAACAATGCTTTGGTTTCTACCAGACACACTTTTCAGAAGCGGCTTTCTTTAAAATTGTGTGCCTGGTCTATTCTTGTGTCTTGCCGCACTCATGGTGCTGGAATTAAAAAAAAAAAGATCAAAACTGTTACGTTCTTTTGTTCAATTCAAACAATAATTTTTTTTTTCGTGTTGAAATACCTTGGAAACAAGGACTGCAATCAAGTTTGAAATTTTAACCCTTGAGTCACTAGAACAGAACACATTAACATATTGTAACATGTCTATAATCTGTATATGTAGGTGTGTGTGTGTGTGTGTGTATATAAATATATATATATATATATATATATATATATATATATATATATATATATACACATTTAAAAAATAAATTTAAAAAAATATATAACATTTTTGAATTTGTAATCTGCAGAAAATTGAAGATCAGCCTGGGTATGATGTCTCAGTGCTTCAGAAAAAATTTAGAACTGAGCTCAAGACGGCATTTGAGGAGACGAAAGACACCATTGATCGAATATCAAGGATTATCCAGATTCTTCTCGCCTTCACAGTCTTAGACGTTTTCATTTCGTAAGTGCACCCCTTTTGATCCCCTCCACCAAGGCAGCCCACCTCCCCAACCCCTTCTGCTGAGTGGAATGATGATTGAGACTCGACATTCACAGATTTTGTGCCCCTCCCAACCCCTCTAGTCAGCCCCTCCCCACCCCCTTTTGCTCAGCCACCCAGTTAATGTAAGTCTAATATTAATGTTATTATTAGATTATAATCTACTTCCTTTATTTTTGTAACTAATAAGGGCTTGGGGATATTTAAAACAATACAACAGAGATATCCACTTTGACAATGTCTACATTACAACCTACTTCAGACAGATTGATGACCGGAGAAAGACAGCGGTAAGATCCATCTTTTCTTTCCTAAAGCTTTATTTATTTTTTATTTCTATGCTGACTAAAATTACTTTTTCAGGGTAAGAGGTGTCTGCTGCCCTTGAAGAAAGCAGAAAAGACTAATTTCATCGAGCCCTGCAGCCTGAAAATCAATTCCAAGGAGATAAAGCCTGTGGTACAATCTTTAGAGACATAGTAGTGTATACTTGTAGAGTATAGTATGTGTATACTGTATGTACCTATACATGCAGGATACATAGGGGTCACAGCAAAAAGAAGGTTAAGCAACATTTTGGGTACTAACATATTCATAGTACCAAATAACAGCAAAAGTGAGGTGTTTTACATCAGCCAATAAAAATGCTTAATTCTTACATGATTCTAGAATGAAATGACTATCTCAACCTGTAGCAATGGGGTTATGTCCAGTTGGGATTAGATTTGGTGTTGCTTTTATGTCTCATATGTAAGTGACTTAGCCTTTGTTTTGTTCACACCCCTTCATATATAGACCTAAATATTTTTTCCATGAGATTGAGGTGTTTATATGACCTTATAGCCATGCAAAGCTATTGCAGCTATCAAGCATATACAATGAGAGTGAGTGGATGAACTGTTTATTTATATCCGATCCCACTGGACTGTGAAAATATCGCATCTTTTAAATCCTCCTAAAACCAAACCCCTAATGTTGTGTGTCTTTTTCAAATTAGAAGCATCTTTAGAAGTTTGGCAAAAGAATAATACCGAGATGCCTTGATATGTGGTTCTTACATGGACATACACACAATGTAGTTGGTTGAAAATATGATGTGCTTATATGAGTACAGTGGGGTCTCAAGAATTTAATATTTTATCTTAAAGGAAGATTAACGGTTTGCCTTCAGCCTAGCACATAGTCCTGCATGGTGGCAGCACTTGTATGTGTTGCACACTGCTTTCAAATGCCTCTCCCCCTGTCACTGAAATCAAGTGATGCCAAAGACTGGGGACCTTTGTCCTTGTAGCAGGCCAATAAAGTCACATTTAGTGTGGAAAAATATGGTTTTACTATTAAATATGCTCATTCCAAATTTGCTGGGCTTTATGGAATATCTGTAGAATGAGAGGAAGAGCTTGCTTTTGGCCCAGCACAGACACCGAAAAAACCACTGTATCACTCCACTTTCTGTAGTGAAATAGCTATTCACAGTACATTAGTTGATATCCTAGTAATGTGCAATTTCTCATATGCAGTGGGCTTGTAATTATGTATAATATCATTTTATTATCCCCACCCTCCCCCAGAGACGGCTAAGGTGGGCGCCAGCCTCCCTGTGACCCTAATTAGGATTAAGTGGCTTAGAAAATGAATGAATGAATTATATATATATATATATATATATATATATCTTGTACATGCAGAAACCAAAGCAAATCTGAGATCTCAATTCAACAGGTAGCAAAGGTGTTCCAGGTGGTTCTACTAGGATTATTTGTGAGTGTTCTGCTGGTCACTGATAAAATCCTTTACGACATTTTCCATATCTTCAGTAGTCATACCCTTATAGAGCACTCTTTTAAAAGTGAGTATAATGCACAAATATTACAAAAAAAATACAGTTTTTTTAAATCCATATACGAGTAAAATGTTCAGAAATTTTTAACTATTTATTTTCTTTGCTTTACAGGTAGTCATGATATACATATTGACATTAGAGGAGAATCCATGTTAGCCAAGCTCCTGCGTAAATCTATCGGTGCCTTCAACACCTCCTCTAACTTAAACGTGAATGCCAGTAACTCGGGTTGGTGTCTTGCTTATCATGTACATTACTCTTGATGGTTAAACTTAATATCTTTCTGTGCACATTATACCATGCACTCTGAGTTTTATGTCTCATGGTCCTGTAGCATATTTTACCCTACTATATGAATGAAAATGAGAAAAATGGATGGATACTGATTTTAAATCCAAACTAGGCAGTTTGACACTTGTTTGTTGTCAATCCAAGAATAACCTAAGAACATGCAGGCAAAGTCTTAGCACATTTATAGCTGTGTTCTCAGGCTTCAGTGCTTCCACTGAGCTGGATTTATATAATGAGCTGTTGGCGTGGAGCGGTGGAACACTATCGACTTATAGTTTGTTTACAATATAGCTTACAGTAAGACTGTCCAACACTTCCTGCATTGTTCACTGAATTAATATTATGTGACTACATTGTTTATGATGTGAATAGAGACTTCTAAGATCTCCAAAAGTACTCTTACTATATCTGTCCTTACTTACTATGTCAGTTATGTCTGCATGTGGTGAAACAAATACCACAAGTCACACCTTTGGTGCCTTGTCTGTCCTGATATATTTATCATGACTGTGATTTTAAGCTGATCAAAGGTTTTGGATTGGCCAATTTAGTCACAATTTGTCAGTGCTTGGTCTGGTCTTAGGAAGCAAAGTAAGTTCCTAGGAATTTATGGAAAAACCTAAGCATAACCCTCTGAAATTAGGCATATAAGATCATTAAGCCTTTTTTTTCTATTAGCAGACTTTTTTTTTGCCTCTTTTGTGGATGAAAAGTTGAAAATAAGTTATATCTATGGCACTGTATTACAGCCACTCAGATAAAAAGAAAAGGAGATCAGTATCACACTATAACGTAAAACATTACTGTTGTAACATCAAAATTTTTATGTTATGACAATATATTTTCCATTTATTTTGATGTACATACTAACCACATTGTAACAAGATAATATTTAACTTGTTATAACATACAAAAAGTACTCAGGTTACAAGAATATAAAATATTGAAACCTTGCCTAGGGTTCATGTGGATGTAAAGCTTATTCTGAGATCAGTGGGCATAAAGCACAAAAATTCACCATAGCCCATTGTAGGGCACCCCGAGGACTTTCATTCACACCAGGGGAATATATAGGGCCACATCACTAAGTGTCATATTTTTAAAGAGTAGGAGGAAACACAAGTATCTGAAAAAAACTGGGAGAGCATTTAAAACTTCACCCAGAGAGTAATCCCAGGTCAGGATCCAACCGAGCATCCTAGAGTTGTAAGAAAGCAATGCTACTTGTTGAACCATTGCATATGACCTTAGAACAAAAACAAATAGTTTACAGCATTTGGCAGACACCCTTGTCCAATATATTCATTACTCATATCATTTAGTACAACTGTGCAGTTGATGGTAAAGGGCTTTGCTCAAGGGTCAAACAGCGGTATTGAGGCTTGAAACACCAACTTTCTGAACAATAACCCAAAGCCTTAACCACTGAACCACCACTGACCTCCTAAGAAGATTTCAAAAATGATCCTGTAGAATCACAAGTAATAATATTCAAATATTCAAAAAGTGAAAAAAATAATCTTTTAAAATATTTAATAAATTAGGTCTTTATACGTACTCCCAAACACTTCTGAGCAGCTTTTTTTTTATCTCACATAACCCTTCTTGCATATTCGCTCTAACTCTGCCAGATTGCCTGGCAAATCTTTTTCTATTTATCCAACTGTAACTTCTTTAGAGTGAAAAACTGAGAGGGCAACAAAAAGACAAAGCTTCTTTTCAAAGTATTGATTTTCATTTATGTTAGTAATTGTTGTCATTATATTGCAGGGTGCACACATATTTCATTTTGGACTTCTATTTTCGTAGGTTTATTAAATTGGTGCATGTTGCTATTTCCATTAAAAACAACAGGGAAAGGAAAGGTTTGCCCTCAACTGTATGTTGGCACTTCAAAATGAATCATTCTGTACAAGCAGATCACTGGAATTGTGTACTAGTGTGTGTGTGTGTGTGTGTGTGTGTGTGTGTGTGTGTGTGTGTGTGAGTGTGTGTGTGTGTGTGTGTGTGTGTGTGTTTATAGAGTGTATCCCACAGCCTCGTACCATGAGCCAGGCTGACTACCTGTGGAGTACCCTTCCATTGCTGGTAATGGTTTTCTTGTGCTGCCTGCAGATTTATACAAACCGCCTGCGCAGGGTCATCACCACCTTCTTCTTTCCCAAGGTAAGACTGTTTAATTCCTATATGAACATATATATATATATATGGGCACCAGCCTCCCCGCGACCCTAATTAGGAATAAGCGGTTTAGAAAATGAATGAATGAATGAATATATATATTGTATGTGGGAAAAATATTAGTACTACAATTTCATCCTGACAAGCCTGTTTCGTGGTTGCCCACTCATCAGGAGGTTTTATATATATATATATATATACTTGTGTGTATATGTATATGTATATATATTTGTGTTTACTAGTGTGTGTGTGTGTGTGTGTGTGTGTGTGTTTGTGTGTGTGTGTGTGTGTGTGTGTGTGTGTGTGCTTAGTTAGTGCCACGGATGAATATAGCTAATATATTTACAGTAATGATGTGGAGTATTTATTTTTAAGTTTGTTTTGGTATATATGAAACTTTATGGCCCTCCTCTGCAAAAAAAACCAGCACAAATGACTCATTTTGTTGCACATGTAAGATCTCAGTGGTAAATCAGTTTTAGTGTTACATAACAAACATTTGCAATTTGCAATAAGATTTAAACTTGCACAAGACACGCAGGGCTTTCATACACAAAACACACAGGGCTTCAAATACAATGCCCCAATAGAATATTTATAATATTTGTCACAAGGAAATATGAGCATGAGTGCAGCCATAATTAAGCACTAAACGTCTCCTTAATACTCTGACACATGTAAATATTCTGTCATTTATTTCAAATGAGATAAACAGTTGCTTACTGTTACACAGGGATCATTACCAACTACTAATAATCTTCTGTAAAAATGAGACACAATACATCTCAATAACTAACTAAAAGATGAGTTTTTCCTCAATAACTAAAAGATGAGTCACCTGCAAAAAAGTATGTACACCCACACCTTCAAGTGCACGAAATTTGATTCCCATTGTCCAGATTAGGTGCCATTTATTAGAACCTTCTGCAGGTGGATCCTGCCTTTTTGTAAATCTACCTAGTGTCTGGTGTTTAATTTGCTAATAAAGTCTGTGATTTCCACATATCAGGATCTATAAAGCTCTTTAAAGGTTGTGGATTGTTGTCTGGTTACCGTCCCGGGGCCTGGGCGAGGCCCGGCAGCAGGAGGATTGGGTAAGATTGTGAGGTGTGAACTTGTGTGGGTCACTTGTTGCCGATCACTCACTTGTTCCACATGTTTTGCATGCTGGCACAGCCACCAAGTTCATTCATTCATTCATCTTCTGAACCGCTTATTCCTACTTAGGGTCGCGGGGAGGCTGGCGCACATCTCAGCCGACTCTGGGCGAGGGCAGGGTACACCCTGGACAGCTCGCCAGGCCATCGCAGGGCCATCAGTCACAC
>JAOUQZ010000051.1:23201722-23219247 GCA_028564935.1 Neosilurus hyrtlii
GAGGGCGGGGTACACCCTGGACAGCTCGCCAGGCCATCGCAGGGCCAACAGTCACACAACCATTCACACCTAGGGGTCTCATGAACCCACATTTTGTTTACAATACATTTTTAGGCAAGGCTGGAGCTTATCTCATACTTACCTTGAACAGCTCGCCAGACAATTTTAGGATCAGCATGCACGACCATTTACACTCACTCACACCTGTGGGCAGTTTAAAACAGCCAGTTTGCCTAGTGTGCATGTCTTTGGACTGTGGGAGGAAACTGGAGTACCCGAATGAAACTTACACAAGCACAAAGGGAACATGTAAACTGTACACAGAGATGTCTGAGGCCGGGACTCGCACCCAGGACATTCTTGCTGTGAGGCGGACATACTAACCACCACGCCACTGTGCCACTCGATCACAAAAGGGCAACAACTTTGTCACAGTAATGTAAATCATCATAAGCAGCTGTACAGGGGAGTCTTTAGTACTTCCTATATTGGTATATTGGGAGGACAGTTGAGATAGTTTGTAGTAAACATGATAACAAGCTGGAGGTATGCCATGCATGTAATCGCAACATGTTCTGTTCCGCAGCTCTCCGAGACCCTCCGAGCTCCAGCATGCATTAATCAAGTTATAACAAGGCCAGAAAAACACACGCACTCACATACACTCAGACTCACACACCTCTCACAAACATACACTTATTCAATCTACTGCACAGTCATATACACTGTCAAAAGCCATTCAGCTGATAGTCAATATTTCTATCCTAAATTAATGTTAATTATGTTGTTGTTATTTTTTTCCAGCAAAGTAATCACTGTCATAGATGTTTGTACATGGGTACAGAGTGCACAATTCCATTAAGGCTTAATAACAAGCAAAACAGATTTTGAATACCATTATGACAGAGATGTAGGGCAATTACTTGATTACTTTGAGGCTAATTGAAAAAAAAGCCGGGGGTTATGTAAAAGTGATTTTTAGGCTTTTCAGAGTTTAAATAATCTATGCTGTAGTTTGTTTATCCATCCATTTGCCAAACCACTTAATCCTACTATGGTCACTGGAGCCTACCTCAGTTGACTCTGGGCGAAGGCGGCGCACAACAACACGAACAGCTCGCCTGTCCGTTGCAAGGCCAACACACATACACACTACCATTCACACTCACATCTAAGGGGCAGTTTGTAACACCCAGTTAGCCGAATATGCATGTCTTTGGACTGTGGGAGGAAACCAGACTACCCAGAGGAAACCCTTGTAAACACAGGGTGAACATGCAAAACTCAACACAGAAACTCCCTCATCAAGTCCGGGACTCGAACCCAGGACCTTCTTGCTGTGAGGCGGACATGCTAACCACTACACTACAGTGCCACTCTAGATTATTTATGTATTACTATTTTACAAAGATTGTGAAGTGCAGACATTAGCGGTAGAACCACAAATCAGAGATACTGTTTAAGATTATTAGGATTTGCAATCACGAAACGTGCAGCTGGCCTAATAATAATGTTAAGCAACAGCTCTTGTTTTTAAAGTAACTAAGCTTTTGTCTGGTTTTCTGTTAATAGATGTGCAAGATCCATTTTTTGATGGTGTACTTTTTGCAGTGTACTTTTTGTTTCCATTTTGTGGCAGTATCCTTTCATGGAGCTATATTTAGGTAGCTAAGGCAATGCATGCTAGGTATTGAATGCCAGGTTGCATACAGTCGTCTAGTTCTTTGTACTAGGTGGTAGCAACAGTTGTGAGTTAGGCTAAATAACTGCAACGTGAAACCTGGATACCTGTTGTCTGTACTTTCTATGAGTAATAAACATTACTTTTAGTATTTATTTATTTATTTTAAATTGCCACACACAGGACTTCAGCCGTGTGTCAAGAAGTTTGGTGACATGCTGCAAGGTAGCGACTTAATGGTGAGCCGCTACAAGATATATACTACCCAAATTTGAGAAAAGTTGGGACGTTCTTTAAGTTTGAATAAAAAGAAAACTAAAAGACTTTCAAATCACATGAGCCAATATTTTATTCACAACAGAACATGGATAACATAACTGAACTAAACTAAGAAATAAAAAAAAAACACACACACACACACACACATATATATAAAGGTCCTAAGTCGATTTTCCGTAGAACAGTGCTCAATACATCGAAGTCGAGCAAAATATTTGGTCTGTGAGAAAAATAAAAGACTACATTTTTATCCCGGCAAGCCTGCTTCGGGGTTGCCCACTCATCAGGGGATTTGTATGCATGGATCTTTATGGATTTTAAATCCCCTGATGAGTGGGCAACCAAAATGAAAATGTAGTCTTTTATTTTTCTTACATACCATATATTTTGCTCTATAAAATTACTTATGGCAGTAGTAGTATCATAGTTTAGGTCTGTTTTGCTGCCTCTGGTCCAGAACAGTTTGTCATCATTGATGGGACATTAAATTCTTAATTATATCACCAGATTCTAATATATCAGAACATCTGTCTGTGAATGTAATACCAAAGATTGAAGATGAACAGATGTAATGTTTTGAAATTTGCACAAGGGGGACTGAAGGCAAAGGTTCACATACTTTTGCCACTCAAAGATAATGTGATATTGGATAATTTTCCTTAATAAATAAAATTTTGAAGGGCTAACAAACTTTCATATACCACTTTATGTTGTCATACAAGAGAACGGGTAAGTGCAGTTTGATTTTTCTACACCGATTTGAAAGGTGGGATGGTTGGATTTATCTGTCTCTTTCCTCATGTGCACTTTTATATAATGTTTTCTTGATTGTGGGAAATATTCCCCAAGTAAATCAGATAAATTAAATGAATCTACAGCATTAATAATTAAGGAATCCCACAATGCACCTACATGCAATATGGAAACGCTTCTGTGAGCATGCATGAGGGAGAGGGAAAAGTCGTGATGTACTTTTACATCAGATGATTCGATAACAGAAAAACCAAGCTAAGTATGGATACCAGGGGAACCCCTGAATATCACACAATGTAGAGTAATGATTTTGAAGCATTTGCAGATATTCTGAAGACAATCGGTCATACATACCCTCATTAAATGCGCGTTTTAAAATGTACACAAGAGGAATTTCTCTCAAAATATGGTCCTTTGACTTCCTACTCGTTTAGTGCTGGAGGGTCACATGTATTCAGATGACTGTGTAAAAAAAAAAAAAAAAAAACAAGATCACAGAGGTTGTTTGGATGGAAAGGCCAAGTGGAGAGCTTTAGATTTCACCCGAACGATTCAAATCTAGTTAAACATGCATGAATTAATAATTCATTGTATAAATAATAATGTTTTACTGTTTCAGGTAACGTTTAAAGATGATGTACTGAGTATTCTACTATGACCTCAAAGGTACTGTACTCTTTGAGTGTTGTTGATCTCTGCACTTGCATATTTTAGGTTGGCAGATGGGAGCACCGAACACGAGGTCTGACACACATGCTTAAAAGCCCGTACGTGGCCTGCTACTGTCTGGGTGGCGTCATTCTTCTTCTCAATGTTTATCGCAGTCACAGGTAAACTCCATAACTCACTCAGCATTCAAATTTCTAGCTGTCAGACTCTTTTAAGAAAAAACACAAAGGAAATATCTATTACAGTGCAACAGAAACACACAGATGATAAGGTTAGTGTGTCTAATATTACAGTAGGTTGGATTGCTTAGATGAAAGCACCATTGGAGTTAATGTTGAAATATCACAGCACATTGAAGTACAATGTATTTATTTGTAGATGCCTTTTCAAATTGACTTAGATTTGGCTAATCGTACAATGCTGAGCTCTTTCTGCACATTTCTGGTATGTTGTTTAATTATTATTATTATTATTTTGAAGTAAATTTCTTTGAAATGTCTTTTTATGGTTGAATAATGTTAGTAAGATGTTGAGACACCACGAGCTGCGAGAACACCTTCAACACACTTTGGGTAAGATTGCCCATTGTCTCCTCAAGTGCACCAAGTCTTGTGCACTCATGACATTCTTGCCAGTTCACTGATTGTCCTTTCTTGGACCACTTTTGGTAGGCACTTACTCCTGCAATCCGAAAAAACACTCCACAAAATCTGCTTTTTGGGAGTTGAATAAACCCTGTCGTTTAGCCATTACAGTGTGACTGTTGTCAGAGTTACTCAGATCCTTACAGTTGCTCATTTTTCCTGCACACATCAACTAGAAAATTTACTTTTTGCCTAATACATTCTACTCCTTTGCAGGTGTCACTGTAACAGGATAATCAATGTTATTCTGTTCTCTACTCACTGCTCATGTTTTTATTGTTATGACAGACCAAAATGCATTGTGTAATTTGTAACTTTTCCTACTTGATGACCAACGTGAAAGAAGTGTGGCAGAATCTTTTGGTCCCGGCTCCAAATCTAGTCCTATATCACACTGTTAACAGCTGTTGACGCAGTCTTACAACAAAAGATAGTGTCAGAAAAATTTTTGATGACCTTCCCACAGATTGGCATTTACTCGTATCTTGTATATTCACTTGTGTTGTAACATACAATTCAGTTGGTGCTATCATGGTACAATATACACACACATCAAACTTGATGTAATACCCAAGTTTATTAGATCAGTGTCACACAGTAGGGCTCGCAATGAACTTATATAATTACTGATATCGCACAGTAGTTGCCGTATTACCACAAAATCTCTTATAGCACAGTTGAGTTGGGATCTGACTGACTGCGAATGCCATTGCATGTGATTTATACACTTTGTTTTATTTACACAGAGTCCTTCAGGAAACAACCACTTGTTACAGAGAAAATAAGCATAAGATTTGTATATTCGATTAATGCAAAATTTAAATAAAAACTATTCAACAGCTTAAAAGTATTGCAGACTATAATAACATCAGATTTGTGTTTAGCCCATCAACCTCCATTTTATTTTCCAGTTTAATAAAATTTAAGTATGATTCAGTGAAGGTCCTAAAAAAAAAGTGATCACACTAGAGGTGCGATTAAAAAGCAACTGATGCAAATAGATTTTTTTTGCTTTTTTTTTGGGCAAATGTGCAAAAATTTGCATCAGGATGTTTTGTGATATTTTGCAGCTTAAATACGTATATCACATGAAAGTTGTATGAAGGTCACACAGTAATTTTTGTGACTGATTTGTGAGTCATTTTTGATTGGTTCGGGAGGAAAAATGGAATATCTTGTCGTAAATCAGTCCCTTTTGCTTTTAAACCATTCACTTTTTTTCACGTGTTATTAGTGCAAACAAAATGTGAATAAAATAAGAATGATGACAAAATATACAGGATATTGCGGATGCCAGCAAGTCTACCACTTTCTGTGTGGAAGTCTCCAACTTGTCACTTTCCTTAGGGAACAAAAAAACTAATAGTTTGTGAGCAAAACAACAGTTTCTCCTTCTCCAACCTTCCAACCTTCTCGCTACATGTGCGGACTGTATGTTGCTGAGAAGAGTTTGACACTACTCTGCGTCAAAGCCTAATTTCTTGCGATGAGTTCACGAACCAGATGACCAAAATGCGATGCCGCAAGACAAATTTGAGAATGAAAAGCGACAGTTTAATAAATTTGCCATTTGCGTGTTTCATTTCTAGTGTGATCACCCCTATGCAATATATTAGAACTACCTTAGAAATAAACAATAAGATGGTAAGCTTCAAATCATGGAATCTCCAGCACAGTGTCTGGACTTAAACCTCATCAAGTGAACAGAAGGGTGTGATCAGCTGGAATATCTGCAGGGTGGATACTTTTATGAGTCAAAATTTGGATTAAAGTGTGTTGTTACTTCCAACGATAAACGCAGAAAAAAATAAGGGTGGTGTTCTAAGACTTTTGACCAGTAGTGTAAGTTAACAGTTCTGTAGAAAAGTAATGTAATCCATAAAGGATAAAATTGAGGGTTAGGCTGCTACCAGCAATCCATTATAAACCATAAGTCATAAGTCAGAAAGTGTCATGGCTTCCCAGGATCTTTTCTTCCTAAGAAAAATATTCCTAATTTGATAATTTTATAGATCCAACTTTTTTCTGCTGGGTTATTTTAATTACTGATCTTTGCATACCCCCTTAGATTTCCAGTCAGTTTTTTCCCCCCAGTGATCTAAATTTCAAATGAGTATAGCACCTAACTGCTGGTGATCTGTGTATCCCCTTCTCTGGTCTTGACCTCGTTGACATGAGCCTCTTGTATCTGATAGAGGATTTTGTAACAAGAGGGCATTGAGGGAAAATTTCCATGGCACGGCAGCTGTTTAGCTCACTATGCATAATTCAGCATAGATGGGTAAAGTCGTTTGTATTTGTATGACTCTCTGACGTCATGGGATTTGAGGAAAGGACAAGTCATCAGGGAGTAAACAGTAGAGAGGAAAAAAATTCTCTTCCATTCTGCTCATATGTGTGTTGCTATATGCACGTATACGTTTACGAAGGACGTAGTTTCAGTATCCTGTACGTTTTTTGCCTTTACGGTTCCTGGTGGTGCAAAATATTGCTTTTTAAGTGAAAACTGCAGATTCCAGATATAGGCTCCCTTTACTACTATTTACTACTTCTACCTCTATTCTTTTAATTAGCCCGTCATGTAGCAGCAGCACAATGCATAAAGTCACATAGATAGTCATGTAGATGTAGTCAAAAAGCTTCAGTAAATGTGCAGATCGAGCATCAGAATGAAGAAATGTGATCTCTGTGACTTTTTTCAGCACACAATAAACAGACAGCCAGCAAACCCTAAGAACATTCTTACACACATCTCTATAAGTTTTGCCCCTTCAGGACACAGTGTCAGTGGACTGCCCTCTTCAGGCCTTTCCACAGATGTTCGATTAAGTCTGGCCGTGAATTGGGCCACTCAGGGACATTCGGAGACTTGCCCAGAAGCAATTCTAGCATTGTTTTGGCCCTATCCGTAGGATATTTGCTGCAGTGAAAAATGAACTGAATGGACTGAAGGAGGCTTTCTTCAAGGATATTCCTGGATTTGACTGTGTTGGTTTCCTTGTCCCTGCCATTGATCATGAATCTGCCACCATCATATTTCACCCTAGGGGTGGTTTTAACATTTGGTGTGTAGGTGCTGTCTTATTTATTTATTTGTTTGTTTATTTTTTCCCAGGTGTGCATTTTTCTCAGATATTCCAATTTTTTTGTAGAGAATTAGAAAATTTCTTTGGACTAGAGACCACAGAGGCCTTTATGCTATCATGTCTTTTCTCAGTAGCTCTTTTCATCTTGTCCCACTGCCATGAAGGCCTGGTTAATGGTTCTCCCAGCTCTACACAGGACTTTTGGAACTCTTTTAAAGTGACTGTTGGTTTCTTTCTTTGACCAAGATGCCATATTTGATGTATGCCAATTTCAGATTTGGAAAAATGTCCACCTCTCTTACTGACTCTTACCGTGTTGGAGTGCAAACTACATTTCTTTTTTCCAAGCAAGTCCACTGCGGGACTTGTATTTATTAATTTTTTTTCTTGTTTGCTTTTGAATATCAAAAAAATTTGTATATGGCATTTACTGATGTGTATCCAATGTCTGCTTAATAAAGGCACTTTTGTTTCATCTCTGCTGCCTCTAATCTTGTCTGAACATTGACGAATGACTAAGAGAATTTGGCCACCATGTCACCTCATATATATCCCAATAAAGCAGAAGTTCAAGAATGAATAATACCAGCAATATCAAGAGCACCGGGAAAGCACAAACCTCCGCCAAGCCCAGCAATGTCCCATATGAACCAAAATGTCAAAAATCGTCACAATGTTAGAGACTTTTCAAAATTCCTGAATCCAGTATTTGCTATCTCAAAAACCAGAGGAGGATTCCTTGTCCAGTGTCTCTGTTAGAAATGTCATAAAAATCTGCACATAACTATATAATAATCCTGCTTACAAACACAATATGAAAGGGTAAAACATAACTTCCTTGGCAGAGGTGATATTCACTATTATCATAAAAATGTATATCCACACTTAGGTTATTTACTGAACATTAACACATGCATATAAAAGCTTAATTCCCTCATGACCCACACTTCAGCGTAATTCTGATTTATTTGTGTATGCATAATGCCTTTATATTTGCATGTGTCGTAGACGGGTTATGAGTACAATATTATACTCTAGAGCCTTTCTGCACATAAGTGGGACGATTTACAGAAAGATGATGCACTGAAGCTATTCATAGTGCTGATTCTCAGTGGGATGATATGCTCAGACTTTGACAGTTATGCATGGCAGACTCATGCTTTGTTTTGTGTCAAAGTTTTTAGTACAGAATGGCGTCTGGGATTGAGTAGTTATTTGTTAACTTTCTCTCTCTCTCCCTCTCTGTGTTTCTCGCTCTCTACAAATACATATTTTTAAACATATGACACTTGCTAAATAAATAGACAGTGCACATACAGACAGCATTGTTGAAAGGTTTTTTTGTTTGTTTCTCTTTAAGCAGAAGTTTTATTTTAAGAGCCAATGCTCCATGTAGCCCATGAAGATTTTTCTGAAACACTGCATTAAATCTATTTTAGATTACAGTTTGCACTCAGTTTTTTGTTAAATTTTATGCCATATTTTGTGTACAGAGGGTTCAATCAAAACATTATGAAACATTAAGAAATCAGGTAGTCTTCCTAACATCTTTAAATACATTACCCAAATAACTACTTATAATGACTACTATTAACTCTTGATTGTTAGCAAATTATTGTTAATCTACTTAATAATTATTATAAATAATTAATCATTATGAGTAATGCTATATGAATATAGCAGATGGTGATCATGTCAACATTGTTAGTCCTCTTTTTTTTCTCACTGTCTCTATGCCTTAGGAAAGCACGTCTGTGAGAGTGGACAATTCATTCATTTCTCCTCTTGTTGTTCTACAGTAATTAAATTTAAGAGAGACCTGGCTACATAAAAGGTTCCTGCAATAACGGTTACACAGACAGTATTTTCAGATCAGTCTTTGTCGTTCATTTTTAAGGGGGGTTATATGAATTACACCTACAGGGCTTCAAGTGTTCCTTAGAGGCTTTTACAGTTACCCATGATGCATTGTGTGACGTACTGGTTCCAGCATGAAATAGAAAACATTTTGAGTCTAAACTCATATGTAAGGTCTCCTAAAGCATCAGGGAAGAAATCTTCCAGCGGAATTTATGGTTTTTCAAAGCGACCAGAGGCAGGTAGATAAAACAAAGGAAGCTTTTAGTTGAGTGCTGTGTAAAGCTGCTATCAGATGCAATGAGTAGGAATACAGGGAAAGGAACAGCATCTGCTGTGATCACTTTGAGGGAGTTATCATCACCTTTCAATAATCACTAAGCATTTATTTAAAGTCATTCTGACTGTGCTGTACCATGGACTTACTCTTACAGACTTAAAATGTGTACAGAAGAAGCGCACAAGTAAATTGGGTCAAATAGTCTAAACTAGACTCAGTCCATATGCTCTGTCCTAGTTAATGAATTAGAGTGAACTTATTTGATTTTGGAGGTCAATGTCACTGCAGTCTTACCGCACAGAGGCATTTAACCATCAAGTGGTACTTCTAGTTTAGTATTTTTTTTTCATAGAACAATAACTAAAAGTTGCTAGCAGATGATTTAAAAAAAACACACAAAAAAAAAAACAAGCAGTTTTAAGTTATACGCAGTTCTTTTTGTAAAGATTCCCAATTTATGGCAAAGCTGGATCACTCATTTTTACTCATATAGCCTTCGTTTACGCTAGTTCAAGTACAGGATGGGTTGCATTGTGGGTGACCATGAAAATGATAATTTGGGGTCATGCAAAAGTATTCATACCCCTTGAACTTTTCCATAAGTTTGTCACATTGCACCCACAAACGTAAATATATTTTATTGGGATTTTATGTGACAGACCAACACAAAGTGGTGCATAATTGTGAAGTGGGAGGGAAATGGTATTTTACATTTTTTACAAATAAAAATCTGAAAAGTGTCGCCTGCGTTTTTAATCATCCCCTTTTACCAACTGCCTTCTGAAGTCACATAATTAGCATATAGATTTCACCTGTGTCTTAGTATAAATATAACTGTTCTGTGAAGTCCTCAGAGGTTTGTTAAAGAATATTAGTGAACAAACATGATAATAGTTGTGGAGAAGTTTAAAGCAGGGTTACTGTCGCTTATAATAAAAGTATCTCAAGCTTTGAACATTTCATGGAGCACTGTTCAATCCATCATCCGAAAATTGAATGAGTATGGCACGATTGCAAGCATACCAAGACATGGCCCTCTTCCCAAAGTGTAGATCCACAGCTCAGGGATGGGGGGGGTCTATCCACAGGACAACAATTAGTCGTACACTTCACAAATCTGGCCTTTATAGAAGAGTGGCAAAAAGAAAGCCACTGTGAAAAGAAAGCCTTAAGAAGTCGTGTTTGCAGTTTGCCACAAGCTATGTGGGGGACACGGCAAACGTGAAAGAAGGTGCTCTGCTCAGATGGGACCAAAATGGCCTAAGTACAAAATGCTATGTCTGGTGGAAAATGAACAGTCGCTCTAAACACACCATCCCCACCGTGAAATGTGGTGGCAGCGTCATGCTATGGGGATGCTTTCCTTTAGCTGGGACAGGGAAGCTAGTGAGAGTTAATGGGAAGAATGAGCCAAATACAGGGCAATCTTAGAAGAAAACCAGTTAGTAAGTGACTTGAGTCTGGTGCAGAGATTCATATTCTAACAGGACAACAGCCCTAAACATACAGCCAGTGCTGCGGTGGAAAGGTTTTGATTAAAACATATGCGTTTGAATGCACCAGTCAAAGTCACAGATGCTGTCCATCCAATCTGAATGAGCTTGAGCTATTTTGAAAATAAGAATGCACAAAAATGTCAGTCTTTAGAAGTGAAAAGCTGGTAGAGACAAACCCCCAAAAACTTGCAGTGGTAATTTCATCGGAAAGTGGTTCTAAAAAGTATTGTCTGTATAATTGTCTTTCCACTTCACAATTATGCACCAGACCCGGTGGTAGGGTGCTGGATTACTGATCCGAACGTCGGGGGTTCAAACCCCACTATCACCAAGTTGTCACTGCTGTCCCCCCAGTGCTGTTAACCGGGTTATCAAAGGCCAGCCACGTCTCTCACTGTCTGTGGTGAGAGGCATTGTAAAGAACCATTGATGTCGTTTGTAAAGAGTAGGGTGCATTGCCGTCAGCGTGTTTCTGCCCTGCGATGGTCTGGCGAGCTGTTCAGGGTGTACTCTGCCCTCGCCCAGAGTCGGCTGAGATGGGCGCCAGCTTAATTATGATTAAGCAGTTCAGAAAATTAGTAAAAATTAATGAGTTATGCACCACGGATTTTGGAATTCAAAATCTCATTGAAATGCATTTACGTTTGTGGTTGTAATGTGACAAAATGTGGAAAGTTCAAGGGGTATGAATACTTTTGCAAGTTACTGTATGTGTTGCTTCACATCTGCATTTCAGTGTGTTCTTTTAAAAATTTTGTTTGAATGCTTATCTTAATATAGACATGGAATGTTAGAACTGTGAACTGATAACTGCTTTAAAATGGACTGCTGTAAAATAACACCATCATGTCTGTTAGTTTTACAGTAGCGATGGAGAGCCAACCTAAGATGGAGCTGCTGGACAGAGTACAGGTGTATTATACGGGTATGGCTCTCTTGCTCGTCGGCTCCCTGTTTGTTATCAGTAGCTTCCTGGTGCTGGGCTTTACTGGGACTTTCCTTGGTAGGTAACTCATCTTCACATTCACATCATGCAAGTTGACTCACAACCTACATATTCATCTTGTCTAACAGATTGTGTAACAGATCATTATGTGCTAAATATTCACATGCTCTTTGTGCACTCAAATGACACCAACACTATTGGCCATTTTTATCGTGTGCTTCTGTGACCTGAGTCCAGCAGGTACCATTCTGTCCTTCCGTAGGGGCAGAGAGGCAGGGGCTGGTGAGGGAATTACACAGCATTAAGTCTAACCTCAAACAGTACAGTGCATTACTAACTAATTAAACGCTTAGATAAAGTTCATGCAGGGTTTCTTAAGCTTTCATAGGGTAATTAATGGATAGGTCTTATTAGATTTAACTGTGGTCATAAAAATAATCACCCCCTTTAAAAAATGTTCACGTTGCAGCCTGAAATGAAGAGACGCACACAAATATTTTTTCCAACTGTAAACTCAGTTCGAACTTTACTCAATGCTACTTATAACAGAAATAACAGCCATTAAAAAGAAACGGGGCAGAAATAGTGTCCGGGGAGAGTAGAAAGATGAAAACCACCAAGGGGAACACAAAGGCTTATCTAAAATATGTCAAAAACCACCCTGATTTCCCCTGAAACTTTTGGGATAATGTTCTGAAGCCTATTGAATCAAAGGCAGAACTTTTTGGAAAACACGGTTCCCGGCACATCTGGTGTAAAGTTAATACAGCTTTCCATTATAAGAACATCATACCCACAGTCTAATATGGTGATGGCAGTGAGATGGTGTGGGGATGTTTTGCTGCTTTATGGCCTGGGAAGCTTGCCATAACTGAAAGAAGGGGGAATTCAGCTCTCTACCAAAATGTACTAAAGAAGAATACCCAGTCATCGATCCGTGTTCTGAAACACAATTAGGTTACACAGCATGACAACAATCCTAAACATAAGAACAAGTCCAACTCTGAATGGTGGGGGGGCAAATTGTGATTTTAGAGAGGCCTGCTCAAATTCCTGAGAAGAATCTCATTGAACTTTGGTGGATGAAATAAAAAGGATTTAAGAATTATAATTATTTAATTATAATAATAAAAGAGATTTTATTTTTTTATAAAGAGTGGGCCAAAGTTTCTCTACATTGAAGCCAAACATAGATCTCCTGTTGGAATTGTTTGAGATTAGTTATTGTTGCTAATGTTGGTAAAACCAAGTAATGTGTTTACAGAGCAATTACTTTTTCACATGGGTGATATCGTGTTGGTGAGTTTTTGACCTTCAGTAGATCACAAACGTATTTGAAAACTTTATAGTAAGTTCTTTACTATTGTATTAAATTAGTTTGGAGATCAGGGACAAAAAGTTACGAATGAACAACAGAGGAAATCAGAGGGTGAAAACTTTTTCAGTGCACTGTACTTCTTGTTCTTATGTAATGCACGTATGATTCAGATGAATGAAGTTCTTTCTGTTGAGCAAACTCAACAGAAAATTATTAGTCACTCATTAAAGTCTGTTGGAGTAGAGAAGCTATGCAGTATGATGCTGACTTGACAGAGATGTGGAGGACAGCATGGAACAGATACATGGAAGTGTGTGTCTGTGTCAGGGCCATTTTAATATGTTAATTTGTTTTTGTTGTTGTTTTTTGAAGGACTTATGTGATTGATTGGAGGACGTATTAGTGGAGTTCATGTTCTAAAGGTTGCCATCAGTGTTTTTTTTAATGGTTGATGGAGTGTATTGTAAGGACAGGCATGGAAGGGTTTTGCGCAGTGTTTATTTTCTTCTGTTACTGTGAGATTTAAGAGAATGTCTGAATAATTTTTTCTCGTTCGTTTTGACAGGAGATTACTTTGGTATCTTGATGGAGCAGAAGGTGACTGGCTTCCCCTTTAACCTCATGGATAACCCAATGTACTGGGGAAGTACTGCCAACTACCTTGGCCTGGCCTTAATGTGAGTCCTTTGAGATTGTGTGTGTGCATAGTGTGTGTGTGTGTGTGTTTCTGAGGGAATAATAATGAAGAAACCTGCACAGAAGTGTTCCCTTCATATTTATAATGAATTAGTGGCCACTTTTCAGTAATCACAAAACTAATACATAATGTATCTTGAACAGATACTAGGGTGGGCTGAAAAGTTCAAAGGCTGCCCATGATGCAGTGGTCAAATTTGACCAAATGCGGTTTATTTTTCAACAAAGTCTCCCCTGCAGTCTACACACTTCTTCCATTGGCGTTGCAGCACTTGGATCCTCTTAGTAGAGAGCCACTCGTCCTGATGGTGAGATGGATCACTATGAACTTTTCAGTCTATGAACGTTTCAGCCCACCTTTGTAATGTGTTCTAAACAAATACAATTAAAGATATAAATTGGAGGTGTGGTTTTCCTTTTTTTCTGTCTGTTTTTATTTTGCTGGCCCTAACCACTGCATTATTAATCTACACACCGTTATTTAGATCAACCAATTTTGCAGATGATCCAGATCAAATTCTAGATCCACCGATTTTTTATATCTTGAGACTACTTTATTTTTGGAAGTGTTGTATTATAGCAGGCTCAGCAGGTAGTGCTGTATACTTTCTGTTATTTGCACAAAGTTATGTGCAAATTTTCATGAAATTTCTATTTCCTAGAAATAAAAAATAATCAAGAAAACCTCCTTTAGATTTTGAGGATGATCCAGATCAGATTCTGGATCCCGGAACTTTTTAAAGGATCTTTTACCATTGTGAGATTGGACAATTTTTCACATTTTTGTTGATATGGGGTATTGCTGTGCTTTGGCGGAGGTTTGCGTTCTACCATATTTCTGTAAAGACTGGGCGTACACTCAATGGAGCACTTACATTTACATCATTTGGCAGATACTGTTATCCAGCTGCATTTTTAACTTGTTTACACAACTGAGCAGTTGAGGGTGAAGGGCTTTGCTCAAGGGCCCAACAATGGCAGATTGGTGGTACTGGGGCTTAAACTTGTAATCAGTAACCTAGAATCTTAACCTCTATGTCCCCACTCTCCTGTCAAGGAATAATTACATTTCAGGATAACAAGCCAGTGATCCACACAGACCGTCTCTGCTGCGGTCAGCAAAAAAATCAGTTTATGATATTCATCAGATTCAGTTCTCTCGGATAGTTTTACATTTTTTTTTTTTAAACCTGTCCTGTCCAGCATCATAGCAAGCCGAATGGCAGTCTGGTTATTGTGTTGTGCCGAACAACTTTGCTTTTCCAAGGGGAGGTTTATGGGTATAAGGCTCCTCTTGATAATCTGATTTATTTATTTATTTGCTGTTGATTTTGTGTTATGGAATCTATATAATCTTGCTGGACTTGACTGGAAGGGACAGAAAAAGAAAGAAGACAGCAAACAGAAGCAAAAGGGAAAGCAAAAAGAAGATAGAGTAGACAAAAACACTATAGATATAAAAAACAACCTTTTTGTGTATTTTGAGCATCGTATTATCAGGACAGCTGTGTGGTATATCACAGATGTGTTCATGGCAATGTATAGACCAGTGACAGTTTACTTCACTGTAAAGGCAAAACCACGGTTGGGCCAAAATTAATGATCATTTTATCAACTTTTATTCAAAGCAAGCGTAAGCACTCTGGGCTTGAAAATGAAACGATGCACAGCGTGCTGTTTCGGAAACACTTTAAGCTCCAGTGGAATTGTGATGTAACTAATGTATTTTTTTCATCACCCTCAACTTTCTCCCTTAGGGGATGTGTAAAACCTATCACGTACATACGTGTGGTTACGATGGCAACAATGGCAAAACGTCTTCGAGTAATTGCCTGGATTGGTTGCTAGGCAGCTGTTGCTTGGCGCGACTGGCCCATGGCCTGTAAACCCTGCTCCTGTGGCCTCTTTCTTTTTTATTCTCTGCATCTTTCACTCTCTTTGCAGTGTGGTTATTATCCGCTTTCAATCAAACCTATGTTCATGCGTCAGAGGACCCAGGGGCTTGGGAGGCTCACAGCTAGCCATATATAAAGAAAAACTAAATTCATCAGTGCCTAATTTATTAGAATTAAGCCACTTCCCCAAAGACATGAGAGGCGTGTGAGGATGGTGGTATACAGATCCTGGCCTGGCCGTATGCTGTTTTTGGCTTGTATTTACATCTCTTCTGAGTCACACATTTTTCAGTGGAGCACTGTCTGTCCTCCTGAGTTCACTGGAATTAGGCTGTGGGTGTCCCTGGCAGTGTATGGAAGCAGCTGGCAGGCCGACTGGCTATCATCATACTTTCATCCAATTAACCTACTTCTTTCATTTTACTTCAAGGATGTGATGAAAGGCATGTTTGTTAGATAACGGTCTTCAGAGGAGGTCTTATTCAGCCAGGAAAATAGACTGAGTCATCAAAACAGAGATATGGGGCATATGATTATTTTACCCTACATTTTAGATATCTGACGTCTAATGTTCACGTAACCAACGTTTTCATTTTCACAGAAAAGCACAAGAGATAATGAAAACTAAACAGGATGTGTAAACATGTTCAGCAGTCATACGGTTTGACCTAATTCTGCCAAAAAATATATATATTATTCTTAATTATTTAGCAAATTTCAGCTACACAATTATCTCATGCTAGGTAACAGTTGTATTTAAGATACGTAACAGTAAAACATGCACTAATATATTTTATTTTAGATTAATGAACTTAAAAAATGTACCTTGTCAGAACAGATGCAGAGTATGGAATTGAGGAAGGGGGTATAGCTTCCAGAAATGTCTGTTAACATGCAGAGTTCGAAACACCAACGCAGATCATTTGAGCTTAACATACAATTTGCTCGTGTGCTATTTAATTGTGAAGAAACAGTCCTCGTCTTCAGGCAGAATTTGTAATTTTTCATAACAGTTTATAACACTATTGAAGCTTTTGTATATTGGTATAAAGTTCCATCGCTTATCCATCATGGTCATGAAGGAAGCTGTCATTCCGTCCTCCTTATCTGACTTTGGAGAGAGATGGGATACACCCTGAACAGGTCACCAGTCTATTACAGGACTAAAACAGTCACAAAACCATTCACAATCACATTCACTTCAATCTTTAATCACTTTTCTGAGGAATGTTGACAAAAATCAGGGATCACCTCTGTTATTAGCGAAATTTATCTGTTTTGCGACAATTAGCAACATTTGCACGAATGTTTGCAAAAGATAGTTGGCGATCATTAGTGATCGTTAGCAAACGTTACCAACAGTGTTTGCGACATTTTGCAACTATTTGACATTCTTTTGCCCCTGTTTTAGAAGATTGACTTCCAGAATATGCAAATGGATTTCTGTCAGTAAGAAGCACAATGTGTTGCTGCTATCCTGCAATAGAATAGAAGGAAAGATAATGAAGAATAACGATAAGTAAAAGACTGATTGATGGGCCGAACCCTATAAAAAAGGTGACCAAATCCTCCCCAGGATTGTGTTTACTACATGGTGGGTCAAAAATCACTTTAGCGACCAGTGTTACAACGGTTTGCAAATGCTTACAACTATTTTGCAAATGTTTGCAACTGAGGAAAAATCTGCGACAAAACTGTTTGTGACCCTAAATGAATTGTTTAGCAACCCTTTCCGAATTTAGTAACCCAAAATTTAGTCAGTCTGATGTGCATGTCTTTAGACAGTCAGAGGAAACCTACAGAAAGAAGGGAGAAAATGCCAACTCCAAACTCATTCATTCATTTATCTTCTGAACCGCTTATTCCTAATTAGGGTCGCGGGGAGGCTGGCGCTCATCTCAGCCGACTCTGGGCGAGGGCGGGGT
>JAOUQZ010000051.1:23235509-23250445 GCA_028564935.1 Neosilurus hyrtlii
TCCTCCGGGTACTCTGGTTTCCTCCCACAGTCCAAAAACATGCACAGTAGGCTAACTGGCTGTTCCAAATCACCCCTGAGTGTGAGTGTGAACGGTTGTGACTGATGGCCCTGCAATGGCCTGGCGAGCTGTCCAGGCTGCCCTCGCCCAGAGTCGGCTGAGATGGGCGCCAGCCTCCCGGTGACCCTAAGTAGGAATAAGCGGTTCAGAAAATGAATGAATTAATATTATTTTCAGTGTTTTTGTTTATTAACCATACTTTTACCTCAATATACTTGTCGGAATTATGTTTTTTTTGGTTCTCATTGCCTACAATAGCATTGTTCATTACATTTTTACCAAAAAATTATAGAGAAGTAATTTTTTTAAAACTTCTTTTTATTCAGAGCCTTTTAGACAAACGTGGTGGTGTAAAATCTTCACTGCACACTCCTGTATATATGTGTATGTAGATATTTGCACATATATAAAGCTTAATGTCCAACCTTAGTGGTCTTTTGTGCAGTTTTATAATTCATGCAACAGGTGACAAAGATCTCTTAACTTTACTTTAATTTTTTGTTTTTTGTTTTCTCACAGCCCCCTGCAGTATTTGTGAACAAGTGTGATGATGCTGGTGAAAGGATGAGAATTTATTGAGATCTTATAGTAGTTAGTTGTGTTGTTTCACTGTTACGTCACAGTAAACTTATTATTCACAGAAGGCTCTAGTAGTTTTCTTATGTCTAACAGCAATACATGATCCTAGAGTACGTCACACGTGGAGGATGAACCAGTGTTCTGACCAAAGAGAATCATCCAATCAGCGCAAAGTTTACTACTGTTCGGCTGCAGTTATCGCGAGAGTTTGATTTCTGTTTGGTGGCGGCCGAGGCCCCAGACCTGCTCTGGCTGATCCTGTTAAGCTAGCACTTATTTCTGACACCTGAATGAATACTGCTGAACGTGGTCCCTTTGCAGAGTTGTAGAATCATGGCTTCAGCGCTGGAGCAATTCGTGAACAACGTCCGGCAATTATCCGCACAAGGTATGGACACAGCTCATGAGTACACCGAAACAATCAAGGTTAGCAAGGTACTTAGTAACGACCGCGGGATTCTTTTCATACCTCTATTCCGACGAACACGCCTCACGCGCGTTGGGGTTTTGGGGCTCGTGCGCACACACCTTGCGACAATTGGATATCGGGGATTTCCATGTGACCTCTAATCCAATCCGAGTAAAGGAGGCGGGAACTGCTGGTGCGTGTAATACGGGTGTAGAAAAACAGACAGCTAGCATGTTTAGGTAACATGTTAGCTCGGAATATTAGTTGACAGGACTTTAGCTAGCATGTTTGTAGGTTTGTTCCCTTCAAGTTAAGCCGAAATTACTCCTATGCTACTATGTAAAATGTGCAGTGAAGTCCAGGAACATTAGCACTAGCTTCCTAAATGTCCCTAATGACTGAAACAGTGACTTAGCACGTTAGCCACAGTAAAGCTAACGAATAACCTGCAATACACAAGTCATAGTGTATGTCACTGGAAATGGTGTAAAATGACTTAAGTTCAGCAAAGCTGCAGTGTTTTCTCGGTGTAATAAAACACAGTACTGATGTTACAGATTTCGGAGGTATTAAAAGTCCAGCCCCTGATCCATCCTATCAAGTAGAGCACGTAATAAGCTTTAATTTAATTTTACCTTTACCTCCTTCACCTCAATGCTCTTAACAATGCAATTAAGGTCCCTTTTTATGCTTCCTCAAACCACTGTTTCTTTTATTAGCATTAAGACAAAAGCTGTGATCGAGGACCATCCACTTCATACCAAAAACACTCAACTTTCTTTAGAATGAAGATAATGAATGATGTTTTCAGCAGGAATCGATAAGATGCCCTGGGAAAATAATATAACAGATATTTATTTGAATGGCTGTAGATGACATTGATACATTAAGGAAAGTTAATTTAAAAGTGACTATTATATAAAAGTAATGTTACAGTATATTCATTAGCTAATTATTTTAATATTAATAATACCATGACAAATACACTAGATCTTTACAAATGTTTAGTTATAAAGGAATAAAATGTTTTATAAAATAATAGAATTGGCATGACGTGGTTAAATGGGAATTGATTAATATTCGTTCATTTTCTGAACCACTTAATCCTAATTAGGGTTGCGGGGAGGCTGGCGCCCATCTCAGCCGACTCTGGGCGAGGGAAAAGTACACCCTGGACAGCTCGCCAGGCCATCGCAGGGCAGAAACACTATGACGGCTATGCAGCTACTCATGACGAAAATCAGCAATGGGTCTTTTACATTTCTCTCACCATAGACAGTGAGGGACATGGCTGGATTTGATAACCCAGTTAGCTGCACTGGGGGGGGACAGCAGTGACATCCAGTGATGTTGATAGTGGGGCTTGAACCCCTGACCTTGGGATCAGTAATCCAGCACCCTACCAGCGGCCACCACTGCCCCTAAAATTTATTAATACTTAAAGTGAATTATTTAAGAATGATGAACAGCGTACTGCGACAGACAGCATAGTCAGTGCGGATTGTTTGTTTGTTTCAGAGGCACGGCGCGCACTGGATGTAATTAATTAAGCCTGTCTAATTTCTGTGTAACCAGAGACCACATGGATAAAAGTCAGGATAAAACTCACCACTTTCGCATCATCAGCACTTGATAAATTTTCACAAGTAACTATAAATAAATGTTTGAGAGGTTTTTTATTTAGTTCTAATGCTTTATTTGCTGATTTGGAAAGCATTCAGTACAACACAAGTATTAGAATCAGTTATGAAGCAGTATGCATTAGCATTGAACTGCACATCAGTGTGAAGAGAAACAACTCGGCGAAGAAATGCGGCGACAGCCAAACATAAAACGGCAAGTTTGGGGAAGCTGCCCAGAGCCATGCGTGTAGTTTAGACACGCTTACACACAGAGAAAAGCAGAGTGGAAATTCTTGACACCATATCGTTTGTTCTGTAGACGTTGTAATTAAAAGCCAACAGCCTTAAAGATGTGTTACTGTGATCATGTAAAATTTTTAGGGCTTGACGATATGAATCGAAAATAAATTGTGATATTTTGTTGAATTTGCACCATGATGACATTTTTCATGATGTATATTGTGCTACGAAGTTCAAAAATAAAGCAGACGTGCAGGTTATTAGAGTGTACAGACTCTCCTCAGATGCCAGCCAGAAATGCTGTGATTTGTTGTACCTGTATATCATCACGCTTGTGGTGTTTTCATACAGAGATATAAAGTTTTCCTGTGTGTTTTTGTTCTCTGCTTCAGGTCAGATGACTCAGCTGTGTGAACTGATCAATAAAAGCGGAGAGCTGCTGGCAAAGAATCTCTCGCACCTGGACACTGTGTTAGGAGCTCTAGACATCCAGGAGCACTCACTGGGAGTGTTGGCTGTGCTGTGAGTCTGCACTTCATCCTCTCGCTGTGTCAGATAGGAAAGCAGGTGTATCACTGAGAGAAAAGATGAGATGTAGTGCCCAGACTGTAGTAATAATTCTAAAAAGACTCAAAGATAAGTGAGCCTAGAACCTCCTGGAAACAAGGTTTTGTCTTTTTGGGTTCAGCGTAGAGCTGTGATTGGACAGTATTCGCATTTGATTGTTTCCTAATGTGGCATTTGATTGTTTCCTAATGTGGCATTTGATTCGAAAGTAAAGAAAAAAAATTGAGATAGTACATAATCAATTAGAGTGGTAAATAATTGATGAAAGGAAAATAAATAAATAATAATTTAATGAGTGAATTACTTAAAATGGGACCTAATTAATTTTTTTAAAGTATATTTATGAAGTAAATGAAGATTATTAATTAACTGTAAAATAAAATGAAAGACAAAACATGAGTCATTTTATTAATTTGATTAATCAAATAATTAAAAGGAAACTAAATAAATTACAAATGAATGAAAAAATATAGTTTTTTAAATAATGAAGTAAAGCAAATTGAAGTAATTAAAATAAGAATTGAACTAATCAATGAAAAAAGTCTATTAAATTAATAATTAAAATGTAAAATAATTGCTTAAAATTAAAATGAAAATAAAATTTCATTAAAACTTGTCTACTTTTGAAATAAAAATTATTCTATAATAATATTCAGTGTATTTAAGTATTTATTTAATCATATATTTACTTCATTATAATTGGTGTATGATTGTGCAGGATAAAATGATGAAATGATGAAATTTGTCAGTCACCCGTCATAGTTGCAAGGAGGGAATCTATTATCTGATTTACTGAGGTTGATATCTGCTGCCTTGAGAAGGTACGGGTTACTGCGCTGCCCAAAGCAGAGTTATTCTCAACCATGGAGTCACAAGAATTGGTCTGAGAAGTATTTAAGAACAAAAACTGATTTCATTTTGTGACTAAAATAAGTTGTTGAGGGGCGTTCCACCAACTGTTGCTTTTATTTAGATTTTGATGTGAGTATTGTTCATATCCTAAGCCAACCCTGTGCACTGTGGACATTAGAGCAGCTTCGTTGAATTGTTATGACTTTCACTGCAGTGTAACCAATCAGATGCTACTGTAGATCCTGCCCACTAACCTGGATGGGTGACCGCTCAGTTTAATTATTTATTTTACGGTGTATCATGTGCCAGCAGCAAAACTTTTATTAAATAAATAAATGACATAAATTAAATTATTACAAGTGTGTGAATACAGGCACCAAATTATTCTGGGTAATGTTCCAAGTGTAAATTATATACTGAATTTATTTATAGTAAGAGAAAAGCAAGTGGAGTTGAGTTGACTGATGCGTGCAATTAAGAACCTTCCATTTCTTGGCCCTAAGAAGCTGTTGAGTTTCTTTCAGTGCATGTTTTGGGTTAACCCTCTATTAACCAGCGTAGCATATCTGCTACATGAAGTGAAAGGGTTGTCAGCCTAGAAATTTTTTATTAAATTTTTTTCCCCAAATATTGGCCCAAAGTCAACATTTCTGTATAGGGTAATAATTTTAACACAATTAGAAAGGGACTTGGTTGACAGAAGGTTAATACCTATCCATTGTAAAGTGCTTTCCTATCACTTTGGTATCATTTGCCTAAATCTGTGCAGAGAGTAAAACTCATTTAACTAAAATGAATAGTACTTTACTGAGCCACAAGCTCACAAGAACTGTAGGCTACTACATTAAAGAGCTGGCAAAGCATCTCAAAGGAGGAAGCTTTGCATTTGGTGTGTTCAATGGCTCCAGACTTTAGTCTGTCACTGACTGTAAAGGATTTGCATCCAAGTACTAAAAAATATGCTTATATTTATAACTGTTAATTTGTCCAGTTACTTTTGAGCCCCTGAAATCTGATAATTGATGATAATCCCAAAACTGATATTTAAATTAAAGCTGAAAATTTACAGCTCAGGGTGGTACCGTGATGAAGTGGTCAGCATGTCCGCCTCACAGCAAGGTCCTGAGTTTCAGGCCCCAGGCTCAGGCGTTTCTGTGAGGAGTTTGCATGTTCTCCCTGTGCTTGTGTGGGCTCATTAGATGTTCCAAATTGCCCCTAGGTGTAAGTGTGAATGGTTGTGTGTGTTGCCCTGCGATGGTCTGGTGAGCTGTTCAGGGTGCACCCTACCTTCGCCCAGTGTCGGCTGAGATTTCCTCCACATGGTTTAATTTTAAATTCATTGCGTCATTAGCCAAATATTTGTGGACCTGTCTGTATGAGTCTTTTACTGGTTTGGGTAATTCTTTCTGGCTGATGTTGACGATGACGTTGGTTTTCTTTTTTATAATTCTAGATTTGTGAAGTTTTCCATGCCTAACATCCCTGACTTTGAGACGTTGTTCTCTCAAGTCCAGCTCTTCATCAGCACTTGCAACGGAGAACACATTCGATATGCAACAGACACTTGTGAGTGTACACTCTTCTGCATGCTTTCTGTGAGCTAATTGGAAGGCGAGTGTTTTTCCGCAGTAATGAAGCCACTTTGTCCTGGTTTTTTTTGATACGTTGCGATCCCGAAATAAACTCTGCTGCAGTGCATATTCATGTCACTTTACTGTGTGCTCTAAAAATGCTTTATACAAAACACATTGTGAGGGTTTAGTATGCAGCTGTGTAATGTATTCACTTTTGTCCTTCTCTTTATTTCTTAGTTGCTGGGCTGTGCCATCAGTTGACTAACGCCCTAGTGGAACGGAAACAGGTAAAGGTTTTTAACACCTTATGTGGCTAATGATTAAATGGAATTATAACCTGATAAAGCATATTTGGTGTTCTGTATAATAATTGTAATGAAATTATTGCAAATAAATGAATAAAATTCTTTCCCACCCAGTGAAGTGTATAACAGGTTGAATTAACAAGCAGAACATGGATGTATTTTCTTTACCTTCACAGCCGTTACGTGGGATAAGTACACTCAAGCAGGCCATAGACAAAATGCAGATGAACACAAACCAGCTCACCTCAGTGCATGCAGATCTGTGTCAGGTAAGTCCAAACTGTCGGACTGAGGTTATGACATCTACGTTGAACTTTATTTCCTGTCATGATTTCAAGTATTTACCCCTTTCTAATCTTCTCAATTTAACCATTATGGCTCATTCCATGTCACTTCACCTAGAGGTTCCCTGTGACCATCTCAGAATTCAGTGAAACTTTAACCAGACATTGAACATGTTTCAACATGAACACATGAAAAAACTTTTCGAGGAACGTTCATTGAAAGATCGCAGGCGAGTACCCATTTGTCGGCCCCACAATTTGCACATAAACATTTTGGGCATTTTTGAAAGCTTTTTTTGAAAATCTTGGGCATTTTTGAAAACTCCCCTAATTATTACTGTATAGGGCTGAAACTTTGCAGCGTGTACCCACTCTGTCAGAATCTGTAGTCACAATGACTCTATTTGTCAGGGTTGGGTTACTATTGATATTGAAAGTTTGAAAAAAGTACAATTTCGAACAAAATATTTTCGAATTTTTGACGCAGGAAATTTGTTCACCACCCACCAAAAGTATTTTTATAGCAAATTTAAGCATATTTCTATGTAAAACAAACAGTTTTTAAAAAGAATTAATGTGATATGGTGTTTTAGTGAGTGTCCAAAAACTGAATGGTAGGTGAAAATTTGCTCATCTTGCGGGTCCTGAAGATGTAGAAGGTTCACCAAGGTTATGAAAGTTTACCACATGCAACATGTATTTCAGATCAAGCAACTCACAGAATTTCAGCCTTGTTGCTCATTTCCTTCATACTTGGCCATCATCTTGAAATTTTCATAAATTACACTTGTGAATTTTGTTTTGTTTGTTTGTTTTTGCACTTTCCTTCTGAAGAGGAATAAAATATGTATACATATTTTGTTTGAGATGAGAATATAGTCTCAAACTGGTATCAGAGTAATAATAAACGAAAACAAACATTTCAAATTTGCTTTTATAACAATTAGAAAAGTGAAATTTGTCACGCGTAATTGTTAAATCGAATAGTACATGTATAATATAAATTATATAACGTATATTTATCTTTATTTTTACTTTATTTATATTTATTTTTATGATTTTATGATCGTAGGTGTATATATAGACATATTTATATTGATTATGTATAGCTTTTTATCTCCCTACTGTGTGTATGTAAAGAAACTAGTGTTTCTTACAATTTTAGCTATGTGTATATGTATTCACATCTATATTTATGTAATCATATTTTACTTTTTTAGGGTTTATTACTCTGTGAATGTGAGCGGTGCACGCCTGAATTTCCTTCGGGATTAATAAAGTACCATCTAATCTAACAGTATTTAAATTGTGAATGGAATTTGAAAATTGGCAGTACTGCTTTTGTGTCTCACCAGCTATGCTTACTAGCAAAATGCTTCAAGCCTGCAGTTCCCTTCCTGGAGTTGGACATGATGGACATCTGCAAAGAGAACGGAGCGTACGACGCAAAGCACTTTCTGTGTTACTACTATTACGGCGGCATGATCTACACGGGATTGAAGAACTTTGAACGAGCGCTTTATTTCTTTGAGCAGGTACCGAACCATGGATTTTTGTAGCCATTTAGTGCGATTCTTATGCAGTGGTGTTCTTTAGTGTACTTTTTTTACTATTTTTATTCTACATATTTATTCCAGATCTAACTCTACATCTAAGGATGTAAGCCTACACGTTTTATGCTAGAAACTTTGTTCCAACTGTAATTGTAATGTACGGCCCATTGTGGAGGGGTGTCTTTAGATACAGCTTTTGGATAGCTGCACTAATTCTATTGTTCTGTCCACCCCTCCCCACCCCAGGATAATGTAGGCCTTGTAATTCAAAGTGTCCCTGCTTTGCCACTGTTTGTCCCAAAACCACCAAATTTGCTGGGATATGTCAGGCTGTGTCAACCTTCACTTATTTGAACTCATCGTGATCCGTTTTCGTTTTTTTATCCCTTTTTCCCCCCATTATATATTCTTCCCATAGGACTTGCACTTATCTTTTGTTTTCCCTTTTTCATTCCTCTTTTTTTCTCCATTTACTTCAATACAAAACTCTCTCTACTCAGCCAGTTCTGACATTTCCCAGGATTCTACTCTAATGCTCATCATAATAAACAAGGGTTAATGATCCTCTGCTGCCTCAAAGCAATGACACGTCACATTTTATGACAGAAATGCATCTCTAGTCACAAATGATAGAAAAGGCAGACAGATCCCGTACAGTGTTGTTCTCACTCTGAATCAGAAGCCTGCTTTTCTTTTTCCCCCTAGGCTATTACCACTCCAGCTATGGCAGTCAGTCACATCATGCTTGAGGCTTATAAGAAGTATATTCTTGTCTCTCTCATCCTCCATGGCAAGGTGCAGCAGCTTCCCAAGTATACATCACAGATTGTGGGCAGGTTCATTAAGGTGAGAATATAAATGTAAACATTGGTGATTATGTTACTCTTACTCTTCCCAGGCTTAGCAAAGTTTTTTGTTCATATGGGATTAAATGTATGCAAAGATGTGAAGTAACTGTGCCATTTCCAAATACTCATCTGGGATTGGATAGATCAATCAGTTTCTTCCTCCTTACGGTGGTGCAGTGGTTAGCATGGTCGCTTCATTGCAAAAAGGTCCTGGGTTTGATTCCCGGGCTCCCGGCATTTCTGTGTGGAGTTTGCATGTTCACCCCGTGCTTGTGTGGGTTTCCTCCCACAGCCCAAAAACATGCACAGTAGGCTAATTAGCTGTTCCAAATCGACCCTAGGTGTGAGACTGGTTGTGGATGGTTGTATGGGTGTCAGTCCCGCGACTTCGGCTGGGCTATTCACCAGCCTCATTGCAACCATAATTAGGATTCATCGGCTTAGAAAATTAATGAATGAATGAAGTACGTATCCAAGTTTTTTTAAATCAACATAGAAATACAAAAGATTTCATGCACCTATATATTCAACTTCCAAAACATCTTATTACATTTACAGCATTTGACAGATGCTCTTATCCAGAGCGACTTACAATTATCATTTATATACAACTGAGCGATTGAGGGTTAGGGCCTTGTTCAAGGGACCAGCAATGGTGATAGTGGGGATTAAACTGCATACCCTCGGATCAGTAACCCATCACCTTAACCACTAAACCACCACTGCCCCATTATAACGTACCAAGACCATGGTCTCTTAACTTTCTGTTCAAACCCATGAATGATTATAGCGAAGGTTGGTTGGCCATCACTACGGGAAAGTCAAAGGAGCTCTGTGCAGATCTAAGAGGGAAAAAAAGATTGTTTGCACAAGTGAGGAATGGCTCTTGGAGAAAGTTTTTTTTAAACAAGAAGGTAGAAGCTGGAAACAAGATGGGAGGGAAGATAGTAGTTATTGGGAGGTGTAGCCACTTTGTCACTTTGGCTTGGCCAGAGAAGACCCAAAAATGGTCATCCTCAGCTGAGAGGAAATCAGGTCTGATGTTGAGGAACTGAAGCAGCACGGTGGAGTAGTGGTAAGCACGTAGCTAGCAAGCATTCTGGGCTTTTTGAGGGTGTTTCTGTGTGGAGTATGCATGTTCTCCCTGTTCTTGCATGGGTTTCCTCCAGGTGCTCCGGTTTCTTTGCACAATTGAAAGACATGCACATTAGACCAATCGGCTGTTCAGTTGCCCCTAGGTGGGAGTGTTGGGGTGTGTGTGTGTTAGCCCTGCAGTGGTCTCTCAAGCTGTCTGGGGTGGACCCTGCCCCAAAGTTTGCTGAGATAGGCTCCAACCTCTGTGCAACCCTAGTACTATCAAGTGGCTCAGCAAATGAATGAATGAATGTTTAAAAACTACCCAGAAACCATTGAGGCCCAGGCATACCATCAGTGTCCCAGTCAACAGATGAGGTTTACATTACTGTAGATCCAAAGATTGAAGAATGTTTCATTTAACTTCTGAAAGAGAAAATCAATATGAAATTATGAGAAAGGAATGAAATATTTGATCTGATCCGTGCTAAAGCTACGATCTGTTATTTAGCACTGTACTGATTACAAAGGTGTGACCACCTTGTGCCATTTCAAGTAAAAACACCCGCCTCTCTTTCCGTCATTTCTTGGGTAGCTAGGTAGCTGGGAATGTTTAACCACTCTCAATTTGTACTGCAAATCTATTTGTTGGTTTGTTTGTTTTTGTAGCCCCTCAGTAATGCTTACCACGAGCTGGCGCAGGTATACTCCACCAACAACCCCGCTGAACTGCGCAGCATCGTCAACAAGCACAGTGAAACATTCACGCGGGACAGTAATATGGGCCTGGTCAAGCAGTGCCTCTCTTCGTTGTACAAGAAGAACATCCAAAGGCTAACAAAGGTCTCCTACAGTACAGTATAACTTGTTTTTTCAATTAAATTAGGGATGGGATTAAATAAACACAGACTTTTTTGCCTATTTGGCCCCCCATAAATTTTCCTTACTTTAGCAGTGTTTTAAATCTACATTGTAATCAGTGAATGTTAGAAATTCTTAGATTTTTATGAACTGCATTTCCCTGTGATGCAGACGTTCTTGACGTTGTCTTTACAAGACATGGCGAGTCGGGTTCAGCTCTCTGGGCCTCAGGAGGCTGAGAAATACGTGCTGCACATGGTGAGTCAACACCAGACCACTAACTTCATTATCAGCACCATCATAAAACATACATAATCCATCATGTGTATAATTTGCAAGCATTGCATCAGGTATTCCCACTGAAACTCTATAATAAAGATAGAAAGATAGAAATTAATTCAACCAAAAGAATTTTTTATCTACTTTGACATTTGCTTACCTGGAGAGACTTACAGCTCCCAAGATTTACAATGGCATAAAGATAAATGGATGCTCCAGAGTGACATGGCAGAAAAATGTTTGGCCAACCTGAAGTTTGCAAGTTTGATCCCTGGGTGATGCACGAAACAATCCGTGGAGAGGAGCCCATGAGAGTTGTCAGGGAGGGAGGAGTGGAATATACTCTGTTCACTATCACTTGCAAGTGACACTAGCTGGACATGGGCATCTGCAAGCTCGAATGGGTGGATAGCGCTATTCTTCCAGTGTGTTGCACCACTCCTTACTATGCATGTGCAGCAGTTTGAAAAATGAGGTCTAAGGGGTGGGAATTTGCTATGACGAATTGGGGAGGAAGTCTGGCGGAAAAGATGAATGGACAGAAACATGTGTTTATTACCCCAACCTCAAACACAGAACAGGCATGTTCCATGTGTTCAGAAAACAGATGAGCATTACTCATTACTGATAGGGAAGATGATTCTCTATTTCAGAATATTACCAATTCATTTTTGTGATTTTGCCATTTCTGTATTTTTCTTTTTTCTCTAGTAAGAGATTTTTTAAATTTAAATAAGATTTTTATGTGCAAATGATAGATTGTTGGAGTTCTCAAACTTATAGAAACAAAACTATAAAGGCAATAAATATTTAAGATTAATTATAACATAATTGCAGGTTAATACATTGAGGGTTCAGTTTGAGAGAATTTGAAATGATGTGTGGTATCCACTCCAACGGGAGAAATGACTGCGATGAATCTGTACTGTGCTGACAAAAAATTAGCAAAATAGTCATGCCATCTTTATAAAAATCATCAGAGTATCATTGAGCTTGGTTACTTACTGACAACCATGCTCTGTGCACGTTTTTGACGTTTAACAGACAGCGCCATATTGGACTAGACTGCTCTCTCATTCTTGGCATTCTGTGTTGTCCTTGAATGTGTGTCTCTTTCTTTTTTATTTATTTATTTATTTATTTTTAAAAATACAGTCTAATCATAATCTATTGTGCCATTTACAGCATGGCGGAATGTTGATGTTTTTTGACAACCTGGTTCATGTTAAAACTGGATTATTATTATTATTATTATTATTATTATTTTAAAATATATTTTTTAAAATTTATACTTTTTGCCCCCCCCCCCCCCTTTTTTTTTTTTTGTTAGCATGCATGTGCCCCCTCCATGACATGCAATGCTACCACCCGCCTGTTCTCGAACTGCTGCACATGTGTTTTTGGGGGTTCTCTAACATCCTCGAATCTAACACACTCTGAGGGAAAGCGTTATCTGCCCCCTCATACAAATGAGCTCACAGACACCCATGATTGGCTGGTGATCACTGTGAGTGACAGGGAAGTGAGCGTATGCCATCCCTCCTTCCATTAAGAGCTCGGCAAGTTAGCTCACATGGATTCCTGGCCAAGGATGGCTGTTGCATCAACCCGGATTCAAACTTGCGATCTTGATATTCGTGCACCATGTTGATGTGCCATTCGGGAACCCAACTGGATTATTTATTTATTTTTTTGCTTTTTTTAAGAAAAAAAAAAAAAACAACCCCTGCTGCATGGAGTTAATTTCTTGTGTTTTGAAACTGAAACTGAAACAATTTTGCGATTTTTGCGTTTTTCAGTGATTGCACACAATTATCCTTTCTTAGGTGAGCATGTTTTTTTTTTTATTGTAATTATAATTTTTATTATTATTACAAAGATTTTAAGGTTGTAGGAAAAAGAGTGTGTTTATTAGCACATGAATGGACTGAATTGGACATGAATGGACTGACTGTGCAGCTTTGTATTCCCAAACTGCAAAATATGAAATTTTAGGTCTATACTGTCTTTTAGTTTTCTTTATTAAAAGAAAGAATAATTAAAAAGGATTGTAAAAAGTAATAATAATAATAAAATCCATGCCCCTTGCTGGCACATCCCCCCACTACCCAAGCTTTCATCTGAGGGCACACTGGGCGTTTCTTCTCCTCTACCTCTAGGAATAAACAGCTTCCGGTCATCTGACCAACATTTCAATGTGCACAACAAAAGAAAGCCAGAAGTCAGGAGAGTGCAACAACATGCCCTCAAACAAAATGGCTTTCATTCAGTTATCTTGGCTTTATCTACCAGACCGCTTCTAGCACTCTCAGGTTTCAGACAGCTTTCAGATGTCGAATGTTGCTTTGTATCGTTTTGAAAATGGTCAGCTAAATAGATAAAAAGTTTTTGAACACCCTTTTTCACCACAGTTTTAATTTAAGTTAATGCAGGGTTATACTCTGAACTTAAAGCATACAACAAAAACAGTTAGATGTTATAAAATATAATAGATATAGCAGTGGAATCAAAAAAAATTTGACTTCTTAAAGTTGCCGCCTTTTGCAAATATTCCAGCTGAACAAACTTGTGCCATTATTTCAACAGTGGAAATCAAATAATGTTCTTGAGGTTTCTTCGCAACACTTGCAGAAGTTAACATAAAGGTGTTGCACTTGTTGGTTGCTTTGCCTTTACCCAAACTCGATGGGGTTTAAGTCTGGAGACTGTGCAGCCATTCCATGATGTAAAACCTACTGTCTGGTTCTTCTAAGGTAGTTTTGACATGCCACTTACCTTTATTAATTTTTAGCTCATTTACTGGACTTGAACTGCTTCAGCTTCAATTAAACTGAAAAAAATAGTGGTGGTCTAAAAATTTTGACTTGGTAGTGTATGCAGTGGTATGTGTGCTGTGCAGACAGAGTAATGAAGCAGCCCAAACAGTTTGAGAAACAGCACTTTGTTTTCTTGGTATATTGGAGTCAGGTCCAATTCCGAATAAAGGCAACAGCCTAACTGATTAAGTGGTTCATCAGTGCGTCAACTTTTGTCATATAGGATTCCTTCCTATAGGATTACTATCAGACTCCTCCCATGGCAATCAAAGCCTTGACTTTTTTTCCAAACCACATTTTGTCTGTGTCCAAGTAACTGGAAGAGGTGGGTACATGCAGCGACAGCTAGAGGAGTTACATTGGAAGTTTCTTTGTGCAACCTGTGAACTCTTAAATGGTGGAAGGTGGTCCCTGCAAAGCACTGGAGTGAATTTAGCTGTACCTTTTAGATTTACCTCCGCTTCTAGCTCCTCCCTCTCAGTAACCACTCATTCCAGACCCACATGACCAGTTTTCTCCATGGCTTTTGGTGATTACTTTGCGCCTGTCCATTTCCCTGACCTTTTAGTTGTCTTATATGAATCGCCATCTGACCTCAAAATGCCCTTGCCACTTAATGAGTAATTTGGAGTTCGATGTGAGTTTTGCTTTTATGTCCAGGACATAGTGATGTTTGTTTTTGAAGCTTCCTCCTTAACATATAAAATGCCCCAGGCTTGAGCCCATATTATAATTTGAATGTGGAGAACTCGGGAGGTTTATAACTCTCATACTGCAATTAACAGGAGTTATTGCCACTTATTTTTCAGGGTTTGATTGCAGGGTTTGTTCAGCCGGCCATTCAAACCCTAATGATTTGTACAATGTCTGACCTAAACGAAGTGCCCTGGTGCATCAGAATCTCTACTGGATCTCAGATGTTCTCAAAAGGCACTGTATCATTCATTCATTCATTCATCTTCTGAACCGCTTATTCCTACTTAGGGTCGCGGGGAGGCTGGCGCCCATCTCAG